>QPKB01000010.1:26163438-26763438 GCA_003546025.1 Camphora micrantha
CTCAAGTAGAGAATCATCAGGGTGTCTAACCAAATATATAATGTTAATTTAGTCCAGCCAAACTCAAGCTCAAACCAACAGATTATCAAGTTGAGCTGAAGGCCATAGCTCGAGCTTGGTTTATGAGCTAATGGAGCCAAGCTCAGCTCAATTAGCTTACTTTTTGATTTCAATCTGGATTCTTGATTCCTGACCCACCAAGCAGAGTTGAGCTGGCTTAACTCATTGACAGTCCTACTTTTTTCTCCCTTGTTTCAACAAGATCTGAGGGTTTTGGGATTGGAATTTGGAAGGTAGAAATTGAAGACTTTTGCCTGCTGAGTGCCTACTCTACCGACTGCTCAACGAAGCAAGTTTCTCAACTCATGCATTGCTAGGCACATTTAACGTACACAGGCTCCTTCACTCCTTTTCTTTTTTGTCTTCACAAGAGAGCTGAGACCCTAAATGACCCAATATATGCATGTGGTCAGGCTTCTATGCAGATGTGGAAGATCTGGATGTGACCTACCTGTCTGCAATTATAGTCCGTTAGTGCATCCTAATACCTTTGTCTGCAGTTATGGCCCTAAAAGTTTATTGGCTTTAGGAGGCATCAATTTTTTTTTTTTGGATTTCAATTTGACAACGAATCGGTGTCAAAAACCTGGGGCTTGTGAACCCATGAGGGAGTCCGCATGATTGGTGCCATGTGAGACATTCAAACTGGAGCACCAGTGTGTCCATGTCTTTGGCCGAAATGCTCACGTAACCATTCACACTCCTCAATATGTGGTTAAATAACATTGGAATCTTTTGGTTAAGATCTGTTTGGCACTTCTTCCACTAGATCTGCTACCCTGAAGGCCATGGGTGGAAGTGGGGCTAGCCTGACTGATACTAAACATGAATTCGCCCTTGATGATTGGCCTAGGAAGGCCTAAACAATTTGCCTTTTGAGAAGTCAAAGAGCCATATTCTCACTCACTCTGACAGATTGGTCCCCTACATGACCCTAGAAACTGAATGATGCACAAGTCCTGAGTCACAATTTTTAATCAAACATCCTAGACCAACCCAACCCCATTTAACCCTGCTCGCTACCATGAAAATTGAGACCAAAGGACCCCTCCGGGGGTATGAGTATCCCAGTGATGAACATGGACGATGGCTCATGTAGAATTACTGCACCTTACCACTGCTGTGAATAATATAGTTCTGATGCATCCATGGGCCTCAAGATCTACAAAAGGGGCCCAAGAAAAGGCCATTGTAGCCAGCTGATTGGGCTTAACCCGTAACCCCCATTGCGCCAAGCCCATTGATGACTGATCCATGGGGCCTAACCCATGGACTGGTAACACATTGGCCCAACAATGCCTACCTTGTTAGTATATAAGTTTCCAATAAATGTTATAAAAAAAAAGTTTCCAATAAAGTTTCCTAGATCTAAGATCTTAGTTAGAAAATCCAATCCTAAATCTAGCAAGATAATTGAGTTAAAAAAGAACGAATCTGTCAAGATGATTGATTGACATGTAGACACACTGTGAAATAAAAATCCTACCAAGCAAATAGTGATTTGCATCATAAGTTGATGGGAGAGAAAAAATCTTATCTACGATACCTGATAGGGAAGATTATCATCCCCTCTTACAAATAGCCGTATAATCTCTCGTTTGTTATTCAATGAAATTCTGTCTTTTCCCGTTTTTGTAGCTGCATTGGCCAAGTGTTCTCCCTTGTGTGAAGACTCCTTTGTTGCCGATAGGGATTACTTGAAAGGCTGGGCATTGGTGATGAATGTATTATCATTGCCATATACCATACATACATCACCTTGTGGAATATTTTCCTGCCGAGACATTGAGAGTTGCATACTAAAAAAAATTTTCAATGCTTCATCGGTCAATACAGGAATCTCATCCTGCTTTAAATATTTGGGGCAAGACAATTTGTTGGAAGTGTCTGTTTCCATTAACATTACTGGGTTTGATGTTTCTGCACCTACTCTTTACGGTTTTTAGTTTAATATATTATAACATTTTGAATGTACAAATATAGGGATTAAGAAATCCTCTCATCCTTCCTATGCAAGAGATAGATAAAAAGAAAAAAAAAATGTTGTTGATCTGTTGATAAAAGCATTCCATGGTATTGTTTGTAGATGATTTACTCTACCTTTTATGTATCTTTTGAGTTCATCCTTCTATGCATGCAGCATTTCATCCTGAGTTCAGTATCTCATTGTTAGATTTTACTCAGTTCTGGAAACCCAAAAACAACTGTTTCAAAAGATGGGAGGAAAGTTGAGGTATCGATCTAAGGTTGACCAACTGTCCTCAAGCCTCTTGTTTGCACTTGTGGAGCTCATGGTTTGGTGATGGGTGGTCGATCTTCGGGCCCTGATTTATAGATGGACCATGCTCTAGCAAAGCCCAATGGGAGATTTAGTCATCTAGTGTGTGGTGGTTGTCATTATTGTTGTGGACCATGTTTGTGTTCCTTTCTTATCCATCTGTTTCCAGTCATTGGTTGGGTCCTGTGTCATCGTTTGACTTTGGCAGATTCCACCACATCACTGATCTCAATCACAAACCATGGGCCCCAATACTAGATGGTCAAGACCATTGATTGCTGTACCTACAGGTTGAAGACCATTTGGTACCTGTTCTATGTAATCTCCTCAGGGCGTGATGCCATTTCCTAGTAGTTCCCTAGTAAAGAGGAGGGCCAAGACATTCTTGGTTAGAGAAGTAGAGTCATGTTTTGTTACATGTGGAAGTGGATGGTCAATTTCTTATCAAAACTGTTTTCTATCTCCCCCCTTGTCAAAATGATTTCAAGTATTGTGAAGGAAAAACTGATAATAATCAGTTGTAGATCTCCACCCTTGACACTTCACCATTCATCCCTGTGATCAAAACCACTCTCCTTGGAAACCAGGAGGAAATGTCAAATGTGCCCCAGAGAGCTCTAGTCTTTTCAGCTTGTAGGAGTCAGCCAGGTCTCACTGGTACAAATCTTAACCATGTTGCTTTTCCTGCAGGTTGAAAGGGCTTCATCAAAGGTGCTCCAAAGAAATGGATGCCTATGCGGGTTGCATGTATTATCATACCAACGAGTTTGAGTTGTGCCGCAAAGAACAACGGGAATTCGAGAGCGCATGCCCATGGTCTGAGTAGCCCAGGATTCTCAAAAACATAATGAATAATTTGGCAGACACCCATGTTGAGTCGTCTGTACTCTCCTCTTTAATGTTCACTGCATGCTGAAATTTGAACACATTTACAGTACAAATTCTTGTGAATTGGGTTCGGCAGACAGTGGAGCTGTGCCTTTCATTTCCTTTCTTGATTAACGACGCAGCGGCACTGTGGTTGATCAATATCCTTGTGGTTTGAGTTTGTCTATGAAGTTCAACTAGCTTTACTTGCAGGATGGGCGCTTGTGGCAGTGGCCATGATCTCAATGTTAATATGAATCTTGCAGGAGAGAATTATCCTTAAATAAGAGGCAAAATTGAATTTTTTTTCCTGTTTCAATTTAAGGTTTTAACAATATCATTTGTCATTGGATCGAAGGCTGCATTTCGATCCTCGAAACTTGGCTGCCCTGCACTCCTTATTTCTTACAACTCCATTTACCAGTCTCAGGTTATCCAAACGCATTAAACACTAATTAGGCATAAACTAAGCTACCTGCATTCAGTGTATGAAATCAATGAAAAAAGGCACTACGGTGTATGTCCAGTTTTGTTTTTATGTTTAGATTGGTGGAGAAAAGAATGGAAACAACACTTGACTGGGAACTGGTTTCTGCTAAATCATTAATGAGCATCATTTGTCAATTTTAATTTTGGGCAGGGACACTTGCTAGATGGTGTTTCCTCATCGTTTTAATTGAAGGTGTTGTTGGCATTTGTGATGGGCCCCACTTGTGTTTACATGTGGGTGAGTTTCACTCACAAAGATACACTCCTCACAAGGTACACCCCTCACATATGAAGTCTTATGGTGATATAGATAAGAATGGCCTGAGTTTTATCCTACTCTTTATCTCTTTATCATATCTAAATTCAAATTCAAATTGAAAGAGATTGATCTAATACTTTATCATAATCATCTCTCTATTCGAATTTGAATACAGATTTTATCACCCGTTAGCCATGAGAGATATCAGTTGGCATTACTTTCAACAAATCATCTTCCTTTCACTAGATCTACAATTTTCCATCATCATCTTCTACATCCGGTGTGTCCATTCTTGCCCTTGGTTTTTGAAGAGTAGTGAATTATACGTAACGAATCCCACGTAGACAGTCACAGATCTCCACACCAGTGCCTAATTCAAGCCGACGCTGTCCCACACCAGTGCTGTCCTTACAGTGTTTATAGTAGACTTTTAGTTTGTGGAATCCATCTAAACGTATGTCCATAAATGGAAGGAGAGAGATGAATATTTCGTATGGATTTGAAATGAAGAAAAAAAAAAAAAAAGAAAGCACATTGTTCATACTAAAAACTTTTTCAGCTTTGGCCCAGGATACTTTTCGTAGGATCAGAATCTATATTTTCTACTTCTTTATTCAAAATCTTAATATTTTTTACTTCACAATGTCAAAATACTAATGGTTACAAAAGTAGGTTCTCTTTTTTAAAAGCAAGTCACGAATGCTGTTCAACTTGGATGCGTTTCGTTCACAAATCACAGCGATGAATACGAAGGTGTGGATCATTTGTTTTTCAAGCTCATCTTGTATTAAGACTCAATCAATTTATTAATGGCTGGTGGTTCATTCTTATACTGATATCAATTAAGAAACAAAGGTGTGTAGGACGATTTGGATTGATCCTAAGGTGACCCATGACATACAGTACTTCTCGACCCATCATAGCACCTGCACGAGCAGCCTATAAAAGTACATGGGATAAAAGCCTACACAAGTAAGAAAGAGCTCCATACCCATGGAGCGAACCTTGGTAGCTTGGGTGACATATGGGGTGGGTGCTAACAAGCGTATTTGTCAATGTCACATATTTATATGTAAATGGTGCAAATAATTGAGCCGTGCGAAAACTTAAAGCACTACGTTTGCATAAATTGTCCGCATTGTCATTATTAAAAAAGCAACCTATTTATAGGATAAAGATGTATTAGAAAACTTAATCTTACCAAATTCTAGTTCACATCTATTCACAATCTATTCACAGGGACGGAAAAAGTCTTGAAATTTGGCCATAGTCTGTTCAAAATTGGGCTCTATGTGGTTTTCTCAAAACACTCTTCTTCCTCTTATTTTAATTTTTTTCTCTTATCTATTTCTTTATCTCCCCTGCTCCATTTTCTCCCAATCATCTTAAGAAAATAATATGCTGTCTTAGGAAAACAATATCACTAGCTTTATTAAAAAGATTACTGTCGACCGACATACTATTTATTTATTTCTTTTTTTATATTTTCAAGATTTATCTTGAAATGTGAAAGAGATGGAAAAGAAAAAAAAATTGTAGACATAACATGGAAGAATAGTTTCAATAACAATCTTAGACTCTACATTATCATGTAGAGCGTACCCTCAACCCATGAATCCATCCATGAGAAAACGAGAGAGAAGATACAGGTTTGGGCACAACTTTTCTGCCGTTATAAACAGCTTTTCTGCCCTTATGAACAGTGAAAAACTTGTAGTATTCGCATATTTTCTATCAATATAAATGCCGAAAAATTTGTATTCACAGCTTTTCCACGAAATGAACGGCGGATCGTAACTTTTCCACCAATATAAACGACGAAAAACTTGTATTCTCAGTTTTTTTCCACTGACATGAACAGTGGCCCAAATTTTTCTATGCACCCTCTCGCTCGGAAAGAAAGTATAAAAGAATATTAAAAAAAAAATGGTGGGAAGACTAAATTTATATTGCACAATCTTTGATAACCATTCGCGGGGAATGATCAAATTCCAAGATTTTTCCTGTAAAATCCTCTAATTTTAATCTTAACCTGTTTAAATTCGAATAAAATTATTATCCATCTTAACATATCCGACACCTTGGCACAGTTGCTCCTCTTGAGTGCAATTGGTCACATTGTACAATCCTCCCTGGCTAGAGTTTGCCTGGTTTTGGGGTGTCTAGGGTTTAAATTCAAAGTCTCTCTCTCTCTCTCTCAGCGTTTCTTCTTCATATCTGGTAAGCATGGATCTAAAGATTGTTGATAATTTGTTTTTTGGGATGATTTCAGTTTGGTTATTGAGTAGATATATTGAACATCAAATGATCCAAATTCTCCCTTGTGTGATCTCAAAAGGCACTATAAGTATGGTGAGAAAACCCTACCTTATGTGCCCCACATCATTGTAGAGAGATATCTAAAACCATTAGATTGAAGTCACACTTTGACCCAATGTTATATGTATGTCACAAGACCCATCACTTTTTATGGTGGTAAGTTTTGATCTAACAGCCTACCTTAACCTGGATTGGACCCCACATTGCAGATCTTGCTCACATGTATCGCAACTTATTGTACTGGTGGTACCCAGATTGTACTCTGGTGTGCTCCCTTGCAATGGTTACCATTGTGTGCCTGCCACATGTTTGAGTAAATGACTCAATGGGTTTTGCATTAAGAGAGCAGTTGCATTGTGCCTATACTCCCCTGGTCCAAGATGTTGTGTTGATGAGTTGCATTGTGGAGGATATTACTTCAAATTTTGATCTTCTATAATTTTGCACATGAGGTGTTATTTCTTAGTTCCATCATTAATAACATGATTTTTTTTTTTTTTTTTTGTCAATAGTACATAGAAGCAACCGTCGTAAGGAGTCCTGTTGAAACTGAGAATAATAGGCCTGCCTAACATCCATGGAATTTTATGAAAATAATAATAATAATGCAAAATTGCTCGTGGAGGAAGACCTCCTGGAGATAAGAGACAGAGAGCTGAAGAGAGAGCCAAAAAAGGATCTTTCGTGTACGATTTTCTGATCTCGAAGGTTAATAGTTCTGGCATGTAGACCTGATGAGACAAGGCTGGCAAAAATTCTTGGATTCATGAAGGAGCTTTGAAGATCCTTATTTAGCATTTTTCTTATTTTAATTGTGGATGATTGTAGTGCTATTAGCATTTTTCAAGTAAAATAAGTTTAGTATAAAAGAAAGTGGGAGGTTCTTTTCAACCTTCGTGAAACAGAGGACATTAGATACACCTTCCAATGTAAAGGGTGGGGGTTATTAAGCCTGAGTAGGTAATCCTTGTAGTCTCTACATAGTTCATGTCAATGTTACGACAATGGTTCAAAAAAAAAAAAAAAAAAGAAGGTAAATAGTATAAGGGGCTGCTGCATGACAATAAGTTATCATAGACATGATGATATTGTTTAAGAGAGACAAACATCTACACTAAGGATCAGCAAAATTGGTAATCGAACATCATTAAGTTGTTCGTTTTGCACTGAAAGGACCTCTTATTCATTCGATCAAGGCTCAATTAACCAGTCGATTAAGAACAACTAGACTTCTTATGGTCTTCAAAAAAAAAAAAAAATTATACACCTTGGAAGCCATCTCATTATGAAGAAAAGGTTGGGTTTGGGATTCCTCTTTCTTCATACACATTGTGTATCTATTTCAAATTACTTCCTTTTTTATCCCAGGTCATGGTCCCATGTTTTAGTCATATAATGTTGAAATGTTGAGCCCGCTATAGATGAGGGGTGTAAAAAATATATTAGAAATTGGAGTGTCAAAGGCTCAGTTTTCTTTATGGACTATTACCGTGTTCCTACTCAACCACTTACTAGTAGAGCACCAATCAAAAGGTTGCAGTTTTCTAATTTTGAGATTTTGAGGAAATCTCTATCCAAGGTGTTCATCGTATTCAATGACAGGTATCATCAATATGCAACCCACAAGAATTTGAGATCAAAGATGTGCATTCTTAGGAGAGAAAGATCTAACCATTCCTATTAACTGAATTTGTCAGTAAGTTGCTGACTTGGCATGTGACAAAACTGCTGAAGTATTGTAATAGCTTCGTGTCCAATTTTTTCCAGTTTTTTAAGATTTGTTCGATTCAGATGCTCGGTTCTTTGAATATTCCTCCTTAGCACTGTGAACTCTCTCACTATGAATTCAATGTCAACAGGTGGAGTCGTCTCTTGCACAAAATGGTCTGCTTGAAAGATATAGTCCCTGCAGCATCAAACAATGTGAATGCTGAATTCATATTATTAGACAAAGGCAACCCAACTAAAGAAGGACAAGAGAGGACATGTGTGGCGTTGGTTGCAGACGAGACTGCTGCAGTTCACTTCCAGCTGTGGGGGAGCGAATGTGATGCATTTGAGGCGGGCGACATAATTCGTCTGAGCAATGGTATATTCTCTTTTCACAGGAATAATCTTCTGCTACGAGCTGGCAAGAGAGGGAAAGCTGAGAAGGTTGGAGAGTTCGTTAAGGTGTTTGTTGAGACCCCTAACATGAGCGAGATCCGTTGGGGCCCCGATCCTCAAAATCCTAAGAAGTTCATCCAAGAAGCCGTTATTTCACCACATTCCCGTATGTTTCCGCCATTGCCTTAAGTTTATATGTTCTTGATGTATTGCTTTGTTATGTTTCCACCACTGCATAGAGTTCATAATATACTATCAAACAGTTTCTTGATTTGCCAAGAATCATTCATGTATCACAAATAGATGAAATGAAAGTGGCAGCAGCCAGAATATAAACTATTTTTCATTATCATCACCTTAGCCTTATCCCATCGGACTGATGTTGGCTTAAAGAGTTCTACTATTGGGTTAAAAACAAGCTACAATGATAATGATCTTAACTACAAGTTAATGTGCTGAAAAAAGGACTACTTGAATGATTGAAAAAAGGACTAGATTTTTGCTACGTGGGAAGGAAACTGACTACTTGAAGAAAGCAAAATGGTAGCATTTTAAAAGGAATTACTGATATGCTACGACACACATAATTCAATGGAGAGTGTGCTAAGCAGTGGTTAACCTTCCCTTAGGCTTCTAATTGTTCTTAAAATTAGTCAACCATATAGGCAGATATTTTTGCATTCATCTCCCAAATTCAACAAAAAAAAAAAAAAAGGAATTATCAGTGAGGAAGTAGAGGTACTGAATTGCTCGCCAACACACTCATGGTTGAGTGGTGTTGGCACCTTGGTATCTTACACATGCCCAAGGATTTATCCCTGGGTTTTCAGGTGGATAGTATCATTCCTAGCCAATGGACCAAAAATAAAATAAGAGGTACTGAATTGCACATGCATCCAAACGCACACAATGTCTTCATTTAACAGGATTTGTGCAAGTGGCAGCACAGCACATGATTGCTGAAAGAGGAGTTTTAGTGTGGATAGAAGTTGCCTCAAAGATTTAACATTTAGGGATTGGGTTGGTTGATAGAATAAATGCGCTTTTCCAGGTAGGCCTAAGAGTTGTTGCGCATACATGGTTATTGTGCATTGGACAGTTCATAAATTGACTCTAGAACACTGCATGAGTTAAATGTTTTCTTTTGTGTAATCTTTTTATGATTTCACTCATTTTCCATTACAATCTTTGTGTCTATATTTTTTGGGAACCCTGATATAGGGAAATAGGGCTGTTAATAATATTGTGAACAAAATTGGATCGATGGATGAGTGTCTGACCAAACAAGAATATGGTAAATTCATTTGGATTTCTGTACCAATTCTCAAGAAAGTTGATTAATTAAGGCTACACCTGTTTCATCTAACTTGCAACATGGGCAGCAGAACCTTCATAATTTTTTTGTGAAAAATCTTCAAATGAGGGCCATAACTCATAAGTTACAAGGGCACATTTGTGTAGAGCAATTTCTGCGGAAACTGAACCTTTATCCGCCTTTTCTCTTGTTCGGTACAAGAGGTCTCTATGCGGTACAGATAATTTTTTTGTGGTTTTCTTCAGCGCTAGAGGAGAAACCCATCTCCAACCTACCCCCATCAGACTTCTGGTTCCAAAAGAAAAGGAAACCCGATTTCCCCTCCATGGCATTACACAAACAAGCCCTGAATTTGTATACTATTAGAGAAGGCACTGTTAAGCCTGGGCCCTAAAATAAATTAGTATGTCTACAAGTTTAGAATTTCTTTTTAAATGACTAAATTAATAAAATGTGACAACAAAATAAAATAATTAATTGGTGTCATAATATACTCAGGAATTGGAGTTTTCCTTGAGATTTAATTGGCAAGAAAACAATATAATTGGAATATATATATATAGACACAATTAAAATAGCATTCTTCAAATTCTATATATCAAATTTTACTTGATAGCACTTAACCAATTCAAAGGCTTGGATGTGCAGATCGGCAATGAACTTGGCAAAAACAAGGGGAGAGTTGTGTAGAACATTTGAGGAGAGATTGACCACTCTAAAGTCTAATCAATGTCCTAGTCAAATAACAGTGAGCGATGCATCATTCCAAGTTTTCTCTTTCCTTGCACTCATCCATTGTCCAAATATGCATCTGATGATGTTGGTAGTGGGGCCCACAAATCACATTCCCAAACAAGCTGTCAAAGGAACCTATTGATTTGGTCCTCACATTCCACAACCATCCACACAGTAGTTTTTCTGCTTGTGAGCCACGTCTAAACACATTGTCCAATCACAAATGACTTTTAATAGTACTATGTATTTCTATGGGTGGTCAAACATAAAGAATCAAAGGTGAATATCAAAAAAACTAAACAACAAATAACCTCCAAGATGAGAAATGAATAACCATCATCACCCTAGTAATTCAAATTCTAGAAAAGTCAAACTGTCATATACATCACTACTTTATATCCTTCACTCTCTCAATTTATGTCATACACTCCTCACCTCTTTAATAATCATTCAATGGAGCTTATCTAACCATGAATACCAATGTATTCTATACAAGTAAACGGGCTTTAATGGATTTGAACCTATTATCAGAGCAATTAATGTAATCTGCATGTGTTTCACTGGCTTTGATCATATGTACTGTAACCATATGTTTTGCTAATGATCAATTGAACAGTTTTCCAGGGAAAAGAGTTTTCTCTGATGCCTATCATTTTGGAAAAGTGTAGTCTTAGAAGATCGGATTAGTTGATTTAGGGATTAAAGACTAAAGCACCAAAGAGAAGAAAACCAGTGGAAAAGAACTGTCTGCAATACCTATTGGAACTATGTGCAGTTTTCTCCTCTCCATTTTCTCCTTATCCAAACAGATTTATTGGGCCTACACAATTATGCATGATTATGGAAGGCCAATCTGATTGGTTGTTTCATATTATGAAAACAAAGCTCATGTCAAATCATGTCTAGTTTGATTCGTTGTTCTAAATTAATTTTTTTTGAACGGGTTGTTCTAAATTATTGAAATGGAGTTCATGCCAAATCATGTTACAAGGCATCCACCCTTTGACTTATCAAAGCTCAAATCAAATGTGAGGCTTCTTCCTTCATTTAATGCTTCATAATCTGAAACTGGTTGGGCCTTCCTGCTAGTCCCTGATGGTTTAGATATAGATCTGTTCTAATGTTGTTGTGCATTCGGGTGTGAGATCGATCTACAAACTCATTGCGAATGCTGTCAATTCGGACAAGGGGGGCCTTTCAACTCCATTAAATAGAGCAATCTCGAGAAGTTACGACTACCGTGGAACCTATCAAAGCTGTGCGACACACTTGAAAGCATGCAAATCGTGCGTGATAAATAGTTTGAAAAGTCTCTCTAAGACCTACCTGTGTAAAGGAAAACTTGAGGAATCTTAGACTTTCAGGAAGAACTCTTTTGAAGGGCCCAAAATTGGCCAATTACAAGACAGCTGGTGAGATTCCCAGTACTTCTTCTTCTTCTTATTTTATTCCTCAACAGAACACCTATAAGGGTGGTAGCAGCCATCACCTCATACCTAAGCATGCAACTTGGATCAGGCTAACTCATTTGAGTAGGCCTTGACCAAAAGTACAGCCTGGGTTGGGCTTGTTCAGGTTTGGTTGGGCCTAAGCATAAAATTTTCAAACCTGCATGGAATTCAAGTCTTCTGAGCTCGTGTTTAAGGTATCCATAATCTGGGTACCCGACTAATCTATTCATTTATGTATATACTTGATACAATGCATAGTATTTAGACTGAATTTACATGAACTGTGTATATTTTTTTTTCAAATTTTGTACCTTTTAATTATATCAAACCTAACCCCAGAGATTTTAATACCTGCCATAGGAAACCTTCCTCAACCCAAACTGTACTCAGGTTGGAAATTTACAATTCAGCTAGGACTTATGCTAGGTATGCATTATTTTACTCAAGTTTGACTAATTACAATATTGTGTCAGTCTTGTGCTGAGTTGATACCCAACCCGAACCGGATCCCCTGTTTGGTCCAAACAATCAGGGGGTGACACATTGTTTTTGTACTTAAAAGACAGAGTTGGCTTTTAAAGACAACACGTTTTTTAAACTCAACAAGTTCATGTGTCACACCCTGATTGGTCGAAACAGGGGATCCGGATTCCAACCTGATATGCCCAAGTTGCATCCCCACTACCAAGGCCCACCTGGGTGTCTCACAAGAGAGTTCCTTAGTGGAAAGAGCTGAACTTTATAGTTGGGCCCATCTATTGTTACGAATAATAATATACTAAAATTAATCATTTTATTATTTATATGCTTAATCTAACAATGAGTTTAATTACTGTTGGAGTGAAATTTAGGACGTTTATTTTTTAATAAAGAGGATTTTCAATAAGTGAGCTCCATTGTGAATTTCCATTCCTTCAGCTTAAAATTTTCATGAGGGGGACTAGGAGGATCCGGACTCATTTAAGTAAACACAAAGTAATGACCATGGAAAATTCTATATGCACCCCCTTAATGTGCTGAGCACACCCACATCCCCTTTATGAACAGTGATAAAGGGGATGTGGTCATAAAGAGGATGTGGGTATGCTCAGCATAAGGAGAAGGTGCATATAGAATTTCCCAATGACCATTGACAGTCAACACAGAAGAAATGTCATGAAACACTGTTGCTCCAGAAACTTCCAGTATCATTCATGTTATTATACATTCTGCAGGAGTCAATATGATGGTGCTAGAAAAAATAAAAGAAAAGTGTGTGGACCTGTCAACTCTGTTGTTTTTCAAAATAAGCAGCTATCTTCAAACATAGTTATAAGCAATGCAGAGCAAAATGAATTATCATTACTTCAACAAATTCCCACCTTACATTGACAAGTCAATAAGAACCAGTGTCCCAATATCTATGGACTGTGGCCCCTCATCAAACACATTTAATATCTGATTTTAAAGTCCCACTTAACAAATGTATTTTAAAGTATCTTTAAGTCCCATCAAGACTCTTTTTCTATTTCTTCAAACCCATTCCAACACATTTAATCTGATTTTAAAGTCCCACCTTTCAATTGCATAGACAGGGAATTCAAGACCATGTCTATTGTAAATATAACAACAACAAATAAATAATTACAGAAGCTTTAAAGAAGGGGAAATTTTGAGACCAAGATTAGAAACAATAATATACTCAATACCAGAGTCCAAAGTTGGGCCCACCTATTGGAAAAAATACACTAAATGCCAAGTGAATCTCTCCATGTGGCAGTTAGGTGCTCAGAGGACTGACTACCAAGGACAACTAGTAAGCACCTAGTAAGGGTTATCAATTAGACAGGCCTGATCTGCAGTGGGCCTGGATTTTGCTCTAGTTGAACCACACTTGGCAGGCCATGGCAGTATTGGCTTATTGGAGTATTGAACTATATGAACTATGATCACATTCTTTCTCTTTATAGTTCAACGTTGGTTGCAAAAAATGTAGAAGAAGCCACATCAGCTTTTTGGAGCCCATTTGTGGATGTGTCCTTTAAAAATCACACAATATGTGCATTTTCAATAAAACGTGTCTCTTAGGCTACATATGTGCCTTTTCAATAAAATATCTCTTGGGCACATTGGTGTGGATGTAATCCAATTTATAGGGATGCCTTCCAACTCTATAAATTAATATTATTTTCAAAGTTTTTATATAGTATTCAAAATGAGCAAAATTGCATACGATTCTTTTGTTTTTAAAATGAAATATGTATGCTGACGTGGATTAAGGGAAGAAAAGTTTGGTTTTCATATTTTTTTTTTTTTTTTGTTGATTTGAGTTTTTTAATTATTTTGTTACAAATAGATTTATATGAAAGGGATATTAGTTTTAATATATTATTCAGGGCATGAGACTTAACTTACACTGGGGCTTCATCCTAGTCAAAATTGATGTAGCATTATTGAGATGAATTTCTTTTGAAAACATTACTGATTGAATATTACATGTGGGGACCATGTGGCCCAAAATGCACAACCCCACGAGGAAGGAAAGAGAGATCAAGTGGAGAGAAAAAAGGAGGAGAGACCATTTCAAGGTAAGTTTGGAATTGTTATCTAAATTTAGATAAGTTACTATTCTAGCTATGTTTTAATCCATCATCATCCTGTTACTATTAAGGGCATGGTTGGCAAGTCTTAATTGATTGAAACATGGGTGATTCAGAATATTTGAAAAAGAGTAGTTTTGGTTAGACCTTCTTGTAAACACACTTTTTGGTATGTTGCATTTAATTAGAAAAAAGCAAACTTATCATTCCATAAAAGATACATGGGTAGAGACTAAAGATTAGTAAATTTTTCGTAAGGAGTAGAATGAGCAAACTTATCATATTACAAAAGTTAGATGAGCGAATATATAAAAACAAATTACAAAAGATACATCCGTGCTCTAGTCGTTCATGTTTATTTGATAAAGTTATTTTCGGTTACTTCTTGAAGAAGGGGCAAAAAGTGTTAAAATTGATTAATTTCTAAACATCCACAAAAGTTAAAACTATCTAAAGCACTAGAAAAATCTATTTAACTCAGTTTTAAATCAAATATACACAAAAAGTAAACTTGCAAAAGCACATTAATTGTGCATCAACTCTGAGTCAACAAAATCAATTTATAATTGCTTAATTTAAGAATTTCAAAACATAAATAAATAAAACCTAACATTATTTTTCGAAAAAAATTGGTGCTCACATGGACACTAGTCACAGTTAGGGTATTAGATGGGTGTGATGTGATTGGGTTTGACAAAATATTACTCTAGTATGATAACATTTGAGAGCTGGTTGCTTTTTTACATATATAAATAATGCGCATGTATAACAATTACACATGATCATATTTAATTGTGCGCATTTATACATGTGATGTGCAAATAAGACGTGAAAAATGGTGTGAAAGGCCGTTTTCACCCTCTCATTTACCAATTGCAGGAGCTGGCACATGGTATTCATCCAAACCACTTTTTTTTTTTTTTTTTTTTTTCTGACGGACGTTTTCCAACCTTTGGGTTAGACTAATCCCTCCAAATTTAGAAAGAAGCTGGGTAAAACCCCTGTGGCCCCCAAGTGGTAGCACTAATGGACTCAACCCTCGGTTTCTTAAAAGGGATAATCAGTGATTAAAAATAGGATCTGATCAAGCTACGGAAGAGAGAGAAACCGTGATCCTGACCACTTGGCCAACCCCTTGGGGTTCATCCAAACGACTTTATTTACATTCTTTTCCATTTTTCCGGGCCTCAAATTGACAATCCAAAGTTGAAAGTCTTCCTGGATTTTGACAAATCAAGAGAACATCAATAAAATTTTAACCTATCATACTATATTAAGCTAGGAGGTTTTGGGTTGGATTTTGACCGTCGATTATGATTTTGAAAGTTAGTTGCTCTTTTTCAATTTTCTCCACACTTATCTCATACCAACTACTTTGAAACCACCACTCACGTCTCCTCCCATTATTCCACTTTTGAAAGTTACACTCTCCCTTTTTCTGTTGTATCTCCCTTTCTATCCAGAACTTCATTCCCTTTCTTCTCCAATTCTTCTCTTTTCTCTTTCTTTTTTATCCCATTAGCTCATATATTAGATAAAGAGGTACTTTCATGATAACCTTTTATTATTTTCTTTTCTTTTCTTTCTATAATTTATAGATATTTTTTAATGCATAAATGCCGATCATATCTATGCTGAACATGGGTTATTATGCTAGAACGTCTAAATACAGGGATGACTGTTTATAGATGTAAGTGGGTCTAGATGGATCATAAGGTGGGCCCAGTAGCCCAAAAGCACAAACGAAGTTTGTTCTTTTTTATTAGTTTATTGATAATCTAGGTGTAACCTCGTCTGCGGGCTACATATTTGAATAGCTCGCGCTTTAGCATCGTATCTTTTTGAACTTTTTTGAAGCTGCAGCCTGCAGCCTCCTATGGGTGATGGACAGATGGGTTTGACACGTTTCTTGAGAAAGAACCTTCCAGACATTTTTACAAGTGGGCCCCCACCTCCAGCTCATGAATCTCACCACCCAAACAAAAACAAAAGTCCTCACTCTGTACTCCTCGAGACCACGGAAAGTTTCTTTAAAAGATGAGTGGTTTTTAAGAGAGTTTTTTTCTTTTCTTTTTTTTAAGTTTTTTTTTCTTTTTTTTTTTAATTTTTGGCATGCCCAAACTCAACAGAAATAATCACACATCGCCAACTTCATATACTGGCCATGCTGGCAGCTTATTACATGGGATTTATATAATAACACGAGAAAACTCCATCACGGGGCCACGTAAAGATAATTTTGGTCGTTCAAGATGAGTGTCTTCCTTTCATCTCATCCTTTTCCAGAGATATATCCTAAGATGTCGGGTTAATAGGAGTGGGTGCCACTGTTCAATTAAACACGTGAAGGAAATGTGATAATGCCACATAAATAGCGTTGCCATGTTAGTGTCCAGTTATGTTTCCAATCATGTGTTTGAAGGTTTTCAAATATGTCTCCGGAGAATATGAGATTCATATTAAACGGTCTAAATTATTTCTACGTGGGACCTATGATGACACTCTTGGCATGTGTTATACCGTCTCGTGCAATAGGGGATTCGGACATAGATGATAATCTCATAATTTCTCATATGGATCACACCTATGGCTGTCAAAGGGCTAGGCCAGGCTTGGGTTATCCTAACCCTCCCCTCAATATATGCAAGGTTTGAGCTTGGGCTGGCAAGTCCCTCAAAGGGTGTGTACTACCTAGGCCCTTACCCTTCCATCGAAGGTCAAGACAGGGCTTAGGGCCTAAATACAAGAAAATAAAAAAAAAAAAATATTCCTTTATATTGTTACCAAGAATGGAGTGTTGACCGAGCATTATATTATCTAACTTTTAATGTGAACAAACCATGAAGAAAACATTTGGAGAAGATAAATTGTCTCTAAAAACTTTCTTTGATCGGATAGAGTCATACGTGCTTTGGTATATTGATTTCTAGACGTACAGTTTTATTTATTTGGTCAAAGACGGAAAATGGTTAAAGAGTTTAATCTATTTCACACATTTCTCATGAATGTCCACACATGAAATCATTCCAGCAATGTTTGTGAGAATTTTAAACTATTTACATTAACATACCTTTTATCAATTGACGTTATTTTCAATTTAACATTGATCTGACTATTAGGCGTTGTTGGATTTCAGTCATAAGAATATATGCACTTAAGAAAGAATATTAGTTTAGACTTTTAAAAATTAAGAGTTATAAAAGGATATTTGGATCACCCCATATCCTTAAAGTTTCATGCATATATAAACTATCTCTATAAATTGGTCGACATCCTAAGTGACTTTATAGAAAAAAAAGTGTATCCTTACAGAAAAGAGTACGCCCATTTTGTTCTAATAATAATATATATAATATAAAATGCTTAAATAAGAAGCAATAAAACTAAAAGAAATGATTTAGAAGCATTCGTACAACACTTATTGCTTATGTATTAAGTACAATACATAATATATAAAATTAAATATAGATAAAATGAACCAAGTATGTATGTATGGATTTTAAGGACGTTTTGTAATTAGCAGGTGGGTATGAAATTGCTCTCATATCTTCCTTTTAGTACTACTAAAGGACTACAATACGGGCATTTAAGTATATATTCACATATATAAATTTATATATATTATATAAAATAAGTAAAAGTAGAAAGGTTGGGCTAGTACCGTTGAACCTCAGCCATTAAGTTTTAGGGCCTGTAAAATATCGTTCAAAATCAGTTTTAGGATTTTCCCTTAGAAACAAAAGCTCTCGTTTTAAAGACTTTGAGCTGGCCTGGCCGGGCTGGGCTGGGCCCACCTCTACCACCATTAAACCTTCAAGAACCACATTCAGTAATCCTCCAACATGTTGTCTTTTTGGACTTTGCAAAAAGTATTATTATATATATTAAAGCAGCAAGCCCCTTCAAGGGAGAGCAACACGTGTTGCTTTCTCTTGGGCTCTCGCGATGACGTGTGTATACCCTCCTTATAAATAACTCAAATCCCATTCCATTTTTAAAAAAAAAAACTACCATTAATTATCTTCATCTTACTTTTACCAGTTTTTAAACTTTACTTGACCAACCAATATCTATCCCTATTATCTATCGATATCTAATAATAGTAATTAGGTAATGGTGTTGGCATCTCTCTCTTAACGAAGAAAACAGATAGCTACAAAAATGAAGTTGTAGATGGCCTCATCTTCTACAGAGATTTCGGGCATATACTAATAAGTGGTCTGTTTGAAAATCTCAAATGGGCGTGGAAAATCCTTCTATTTGCTCAATTCTCTCAATCTTTTCTCAACTGTATCTATGTTATATCTAAAGTCTAAAAAATCAAAAGTTATGACCTTGATTTATGGCTTTTCTTTCTGCCTTGCATCCATGAGTCCAATCACAAGGTGAAATCTGTATTCATGGGACCATGGCTATAGCTAAAATTTCATTAGTCAAGGTAATTAATATGCCGACGACTGTCTTACTACTTTCTTATATTGCAACAACCTCAATAAAATATGGCAGGTCATATAAAAAATCTGCATTCCCATACACATTGCCTCAAATAAAATCCGTGAGGGTGAGCATAATAATAATCATCTATTTAAGTAAATGGGTCCGGGTATTTTTTTTTTGGACCCGTGACATAAATGGGTCCAGTTTCGATTCTACCTTAATTCGGATCCATGGATTTGGAATCCAACACTCTATCTCAATTTTTTAGAATGTCTCCTTAAAATTAGATGTTTTTTCTCATATTATTGTTTATTTAGATTTAGACCAGTCACATATATGGTTTTGATTCCGATCCACCTTTTTCTTAATGATTCCGGGTCAAGTCTACTATAGTCGGACAGGAATCGACTCGTTTAGAATACAAGGTGCTGGCGTTCTCACCTTGATACGGAATCGTCGGAGTGCGCTTGGACAATGACACGTGGCATATGACCACACCACTATTCGACCTTTCGGTCCTTTCCGGATTCCGACCTTCCTTATACGTGATAGAAATCAATGCTTCCATGCTCCGCAGGAGCATCATATACAGTGTGCATCATACACAAGAGTTCAGGCCTACTGCTTAGCTCCCATCCAAACCGTTCAGATCATGGCCCCCACTTTAAATGGACCATCACCCAAACATCACATTTAGCAGACAATGGGTTGTTTGGATTCTTAGTTCTACAATCAATCTGATGTTGATGTTGAGCCCATGTGGGTGATGCAATCTGAACGGTCTGAATGAATCTAATTTGAGTCCCAACTGCAACCCACAAGGATGGTTGCATACTCAGATGGTTTTTAAAATGATTTCCTCAATGAGGAAAATGTGGAAGATTTGTAAAGGAGAAGAAACAACAAGAAAGAAGTATATAAACACAACTTTTGACAGAAGGGAGAAAGGTCAATCTTGCAAGGTTTGTGCTAGTGGGTGTTGCTGAAGTTTCTCCCTTTGGTGGGAAGAACAAAAGAAAGGTAAAGAAAGGTCTGCTGCTCTTGCCTTTGAAGAAGAGAGGTGAATCTTACAGTGCTTCTTGTTGTTGTTGAGTTGTGTTAAAGAAGGCCCTTTTATTCTCCTCTGTGGGAGGAAGAGAAGGAAGGTGAACAAGGGTCTACTGCAATTGCCTAGAGAATAAGATCAAACGGTGGGATTTCTGGACCAATGGTCAGATTATCGATTTGGGCCTTTGCTCTGTCTGAGCTTTTTGTGAGCTCTGTGGTTCATATGCTATATGGGTTTTATATATTCAGCACAGCTGTGGCATCAGACTTATCACAATCTCTATATGAGTGGTTTAGGCCAAGAACCCAAGTTGTTGTTAGAGAGGAAGATTGCAAGGCTTTGAATGGTGATGGTCTGCCTCCTATTGTTCTTGTTCATGGGATTTTTGGATTTGGAAAGGGGGTATGTATGTATCATGTCTTAGACAAGTTGCATATATGTGTACAAATGCATATATGTGAATTTTTTTTTTTTTTTTTTTTTTTCACATTAATGAATTGGTTGTTGCATTCAGTTATCCTTCTCCCTTTGGCTGATATGAATCTTATTCTGTTTTATCATATGGATTCAAGTTTGCATACATGTTGGTGGATAATTTCTATGGTTGTGTGTAATATAATCATGGGGTGAATTCAATTTTGCTTCTCTTCTGTTGGGTGTTTTGAATTTTATTATGGTAATTTTGCTGCAGAGGTTGGGAGGATTGTCCTATTTTGCTGGTGCAGAGAAGAAGGATGAGAGAGTCCTTGTGCCTGACCTGGGTTCCTTGACTAGCATCCATGATAGGTGGGTGGGTGCATTGAAAATGATTAAACTCTTTGATTGTGTTCTATGTTTTCTCTATCTGTTCCTGGGCAATTTATATAGATTGAGGATTACAGGGCGCGCGAGCTGTTCTATTATTTGAAAGGCGGGAGGGTGGACTATGGCGAAGAGCATAGCAAAATTTATGGGCATTCCCAGTTCGGGAAGGTTTATGAACAAGGTAAGAGATGAGAAATGCTGGTTTGTAATTTGGATATGTCAATGGTCTATTGCTTCATTTCTGTTTCCTGTTTCTTCATCTGGAAAGAAGTAAAACTCATATTTATGCAGTGAAGCAAAAATAAGAGGGAGAAGTTCTGCTCTTTACATAAAAAAATATTGAATGAATGTCTGTGTACATTGGATATTTGATTTAATTGCGTTTGGACATACCACAAATCATAAGTTGTTTGAATATTTTGAAATTTTAGCAGAAATCAGATGGTTGTTTGATCTATTGACCGTTGCAATGGGAAAACCAGAAACCCAGAAACCAGATAAAGCTGGGTTCTTGTTGTTTGAGCCTTTTCCACTCTGACGCTTCCCATTGCTCAAATTGATATGAAGCAGTAAAGTTGAGAAGAGATGTGCCACTAGATGTTTGTGATGTTCAAACTGCCCCAAACGCAAAGCAAAATGAATAACTGCCTGTTTTGCCAAAGTATGCTTGTTAGTGACTGTGATGCATCATGAGCCATTTAATAGTGGTAACCAAAATTTTGTTTATTTACTAATCATTGGTAGGTGCTCTTGGTGTGCAGGGCACTACCCTGAGTGGGATGAGAACCATCCAATTCACTTCGTCGGCCACTCGGCAGGGGCACAGGTTGTACGCTTGTTGCAGCAGATGCTTGCAGATAAGGTAATCCTTTTTACAACCTGAAACTAACTTATATTTGTGTCTCAGACCAGTATTGTCTCAGACCAATATTACAATGCCTTATGCCTACTCCAAATTGCAATTAGTCTGAATGTTCCTGCATAAGGGAAATCATCTATTCATTCTAATGTGTGTTTAGGCTGTTCCCCCAACTTTTTTAACCCTAAACTGATATGGCTATCAGCATGGTTGGCGATTTGAGGTGGAAAAGCTTCACAACCATTATTGCCTTCTATGTGGTCATGAATTACCAGGCTACCCCAACGTTACAGAACAGATTACCATGTATCCAAGATATACCAAATGCTTACTACTGTGTTTACATCAAGACATGCCTTTAATCTCTTGACTTGATCTGTTAATCGATCTTGTAATTGCATTGTTTATCTCAGGCTTTCAGTGGGTATGATAACACTTCTGAAAACTGGGTTCTCAGTCTTACTTCCTTGTCCGGTGCACTCAATGGAACCACACGAACTTACTTAGATGGGATGCAGTGAGTGAATTAAACTTGTAATTTGGAATAAACTCCCCTATTGTTGCCTTTTTAATTTTACCTGCTAATTCATTTCAGGCCAGAAGATGGAAGATTCATGAAGCCCGTTTGTCTGCTTCAGCTCTGTCGTCTAGGTGTCATAGTCTATGATTGGATTGACATCCCATGGCTTAAGAATTACTACAATTTTGGGTTTGATCACTTTAACCTGACATGGAAGAAAGCTGGCCTTTGGGGTCTAGTTGATTATCTTTTGGGGAATATAGGGCCATTCGCTTCGGGAGATTGGATCTTACCTGATCTTACAATTCAAGGCTCAATGCAACTCAACTCTAAGCTCAGTACCTTCCCAAATACATACTACTTCAGCTATGCAACCAAGAGGACACGTAAGATCATGGGGGTTACTGTCCCTTCTGGTATACTTGGAATCCACCCACTGCTTTTCATTAGAGTCTTGCAGATGAGCCAATGGCGCCATCCTCCAGAAGTATCACCACCATTTAAGGGTTACAGGTAGGCCTGTTCTAGATTTAAATGATTGAAGTTTGCTGTTTGATAGCTTTCATTTATAAATGCTAAATTGGTGGTTCTACACCAACTGTTAACTGAATCTGCAGAGATGAGGATTGGCATGACAATGATGGAGCACTCAACACAATTTCCATGACCCACCCTCGCATCCCAACAGAGCACCCAAGCCATCTCGTTGCAGATGACTTGGAATGCCAACCTCTGCAACCGGGCATCTGGTCAGTTTATATCTTCTACGACTACCATTATTGAATTTTTTTTTTTTTAGTCTCTGTTAGTTGTTAATGAGAGAGGTGAACAATACAAGAACAAATACTTATGCATTCAAAGCATGTTTATTTGTTGATTGTTTCTCTGGCATAATCATTGTTATCATGGAGATTATCCCTTCAGTATGAGGTTGGATGTACCCCAAATCACAACTAGTTTGAATATTTTTTAGCGGAGCAGATGGTAATTCCTTCTGCTTAATTAGAGAATGTTAGGTAATGCATTAAGTCACAACTTTGTTCCTGACCCACCTATCCCTAATTTTAACCAGATTAGGAAGAATGGCCTGCACCTAATTTTATGACTCCCCATAATGGAAAGATGCTTTACCATTGAACTAAGTGCAGGTTCAGCAGCAAATCATATTTATTTCATGCACATCTTTAATATCATTCATCATCATTGAAATAGTAGCCATCATCTTCAAAATATTGAAACCACCTACAATGTGGGTATGCATCCTTGTCATCATTAAAAATTATCCCCATCCCCAACTGCTTTGCTAAGGATAAGCTTTCCCACTGCCATCCCACTTCATTAACCAATGTAGTTGTCACCATTGTGATGATAAGGTGGTTGATCATTGTCACCGCCACTGCAGTTGTGATTTGAGCATTAATCTGATCAGTTAGCAAATTTATTGCAAGCTGCTAAAAATTGTTATGGGTCCCAAACAGGTACTACAAGATCTTGGAAGGAGACCACATTCTTTTCATTGTGAATCGAGAGAGAGCAGGCGTGCAGTTTGACCTGATTTACGACAGCATCTTCCAACGCTGCAGAAAGCATGCATTTAGGAGGACTCCACAAACACTACCAAATCAAAGCTGATAGTAGTTCCCATACCTTTCAATGAAGTCCATATTCATATGTACACAACTTGAGAGAAATTTATAAGTACACCACATAGCCAGTCTAGGATCTCTTTTACCTTCTTGGCCTGCAAGTAAATGTCATATTTATTTTTTCATTACCAAGCTGCTCTGTCTGCAATCATGTGAGAGATTTTGAAGGATTAATTGTACATCAAACTCTTCTATTGAAAATTGAAGTTCCTAACGATGCAAATTAATATGAAAAAAATATATATTGCAATCCAACAGTCCCTTAGTTGCAACAAAAAAAAAAAGAAAAAATGGAATGCTGAGCTCATCTTTTAACACCCATTAAGCCCCATTTGTTAAGTGGATAGGAGGATTGTCCAAAAGGTATCAATTATTTCAAATTCTCAATGCCTATTGGTTGTTGGGCTAAAGACTGAATCATGCCCTTGTCCCATGTAATAAGGCCTTGATATGGAGGGAGCAAACAAGAAAGCATGTAACCCCAGCTGGTCACTCAATTTCAATGTCACTCCAACTGTAACTAGGTGGACGTTAGTTTGCAGAGGAAAAAACAATGACAAGAGTTATCATATCTAATGACGTTTTTGGCCTGAACACTTTTATTTCGAATTGAAAATGAGTCATTGTTCAATTGGATTAGTTGTTCAACGACTCTGGTAAGGAAATAGACTTCTGATTGAAGACTTGAACAAGTCTTTTCAAGAATTAAGTTGGATTGACTTTCCTCCATTCCAACTGTCAGAGATTTAGCTCATTTTTAATACCAGCCTCCTGGTGTCTACCAGCAATACAGGGTACGTTACCACACCCACCCAAGGATACAATCTCATTACTCCTTGCTTAGCTAACATGTCTGTGGTAGAGTTTGCGGATCTATCCTCATGAGGTAAGGAAACAACGATTCTATTCGAAAGTATCTTGATTTCATTGAAAAGAAATTGAAATCTCCAAGGTCTCACCTTCAGTTTAATACCTAAGCTATCGCATTAGAAGAATTACTTCCAACCACAAGGGTGCCTTCATTTAACGGCCATGAGAAGGTTGTTGGTCAAAGCTCTAGATCAAGGATAGTGCATGGAGTCCAACACCTGATCGCCTATATCATTCACATCCATAAAGCACATGTCGTCCTGTTATATGGGGTATGGAGCAAGAGCAAGTGACTCTAATCAATTGAGCTACAGTGAGAAATTATTCGAATAATATCCATATAAATTGCATGATGAGTAATTGATAGGAAAAGTAACTCTTGATAAGGGGTTCAATGGTTTTTACTTTTTTTCTTTATTTTTTTCAGTGGGCGTTTCACTGGTTGAAATGTGGAAGTTAGTTTTGCAACAAATAGAACCAAACCCAGATGGAGCAATTGGGTCAAACCCAATGTGCAATAACAAAAGTCTCCTCGTGACTTCTCCTTAAATGCATAGGTGCAGAGTGTGTGGCGTGCCAAAAGTGTCGTGCATGTGCTTCACAATCACCCTCTGGCACATGCATTAAATCCGAAAGGGTTAATGACTGTACCACGGTCCTTAAACTCCATAATTACTTCGTAAATACATAATTTCTACATAATTATTTATACACAAAAGAACGGTGTGAAATTGACAATTTTACCTTTTATCTTGATATATTCCACAGACATAAGATATCGCATTGTGTGATATCCTATAATCCTAGGATATCATAAAATGAGATATCCTACAACTATATGATATCTCCACAAAATTTTCACCGTCTTCTTTTCTACTAAAGTAAAACAAAGAAACAAAGAAAAGCGAGGTAAAAACTCTTTTTATTGAGTTCATCGTCTTTGATTCTCTAATGAGCTTCCCTCCATTTTCATCTTATCCTCTTGCTTTGGATATGGCAGGAATACATCCTTTCATCCCATTCTCCTTCCTCATTCTTTTAAACTTCTTGGATCTTCAATGGCTTAGGGTTTTAGAGCGAAAGATCTACTCATTTGTGCTTAGAGTTGTGATGATTGTAATGTATGAACTCTAGATGATAGATGATGGTATAGTAAGATCCTACACAAACCCACAACAAGTAGAAACGAAAAAGATAATTAAACAGAGTTTTGAATCTGTGGTGAAAATGTGCTTTGCATTTGAGCGGGAAGGGGTAGAAAAAGATAATTAAACAGAGTTTTGAATCTGTGGTGAAAATGTGCTTTGCATTTGAGCGGGAAGGGGTAATCTTTCGAATATCTCATAATTAAGGGTAAAGTCGTCACTTTCACACCGTCCTTTTGTGTACGAACAGTTCTTCGGGAATTATATTTTTGCCAACTGTTCTGGGACAATTATCGGGTTTAAGGATTGTCGTACGGTCATTATCCCAATCTTAAACCTCAACTTGCTTTCTTAAACAATTTCATAGGACATGAAACTTGATAATAAGAAAAATAGGAGGATCATGACATCAATGGTCATAGGGATATCAACCAAATTAAAATTGGATTCAAACCTTTATTATGATGGAAGGGAATCTAGATCTCATTGCCGCCCACTAAGACCTAGAAATCAAAGAGGATCCCTTTCAATTAGGATCCCTCAAATCTCCAGGACATGATGGCTACCCCATCAGATTTTACCAATATATGTGTGATTCAATTGATCTTGTCATTATAAATGTGGTTCAACACTTCTTTATAAGCAAATCTTCCCTTAGTAAAATCAATAAGACCTTCACTATGTACATCCTGAAAAAGACCCACCTTCAAAAGATGTATGATTTTAGATCAATTACTCTATGCAATATTATTTATAAAATCATTGCAAAGGTTATTGCTAATAAACTCAAAAAGGTCCTTGGAAGAATCGTAGGGCCATACCAAAGTACCTTTGTTAAGGGAAGATTAATTTCTGATAGTTCATTGTTATATTGTGGCCTATGAGATCTTCCATTTTTTTCCAAAAAGAAGAGAGAGAGTAAAATGATGAGTCATAAATTAGACATGGCCAAACTATATGACCACATGGAATGGGGCTTTCTAAGAACAGTCCTAGAGGCATATGGCTTCCATAAGGAGTTCATTTAGTTGATTTTACAATGTGTTTTTCCAATTTCCTTCTTCATTCTAAATAAAAAAACTCCTTTTAGTGGTGTGGTGCACAGGAGGTTTGAGGCAAGGGTACCCCTTTCGTCTCTTTACTTGTTTAATTTGGGTGCAAAGGTTTTGTCCCACATGCTCCGCAAAGCTAAGGAGGGGTGTATTCTTGGAATTAAAATAGCTAGGAATGCACTGAGAGCTTGTTTGGTAATAGGTGAGGAATCCATTGATCCGATGATTCTTCACTATCATTAGAACAAAGATTCCTCATTGGGGATTTGTATAGTTGATGATTTCATATTGAAATTGGTGTGTATCAATGCATATAGCTGAGAGAAATAGGGTTAGGGGTGCAAATCCACTTAAGTGAGGATTTTTAAATCTTATGGGGGGTGGTCGGATCTAAAAATCTCAACAACTAAAATTTCGATTCGTCCAAATCCTCAGAATTTACAATTGCCAAATACGGATTTACCACAACATGAGGAAAATCGAAAATCTTTTCCCTAAAGATTTGATTACCAAACATGACCAAAGTGTATCTCACCTCTTCTTCGCTGATGACAGATTGCTTTTCTGAAGGGCTTCACTTAATGCACTTAGAGAAATTAAAGAACTTATAAATGACTACTATTTTATGTCAGGCCAAATGGTTAATTTTGATAAATCTGCGGCCCATTTTTGAAAGGAACTTGCCGGTTAAGATGTAGAGATCTAACCAAGGAGCTAGGTGTTGGAATGATGAATGATAATGAGAAGTATCATGAAATCCCTTATTATTAAAAGCAATAAAAAAACTCATGTTTCAATCTCTTATATCAGGAATTAAATGTATAATCAAGTCTTAGCAAGCTCCTTGTCATCTCAGGCTGGAAAATGTAGCCTAATAAAATCAATTGTGGTTGCTATTCCTATCTGTAATATGTAAGTTCTTCAACTCCCTTGTATGGATAAAATGTTTAGAAAATTCTTTTTGGGGGATTCAGATGAGAGAGAAAATACATACAATAAAATGAAGTGAAATTCGCAAGCTGATAAATGAAGGGGGCAAGGGATCCATGAAACTAAAAATAATAAGTTAGCTATATTAACAAAGGCATATTGGTTTCTACCACAAAAGAAGGACATATTGGAGATGTTTAGCTAATGATTAGCTCTTAAGCTCCAAGATTATTAAGACTAGGTATTGCCTAAATAAAACTCTTTGGAAAGCTAGCTATAGAAAGGGTGGCTTTTTTGTTCTGAAAAGTTTTGTGGAGCAACTAACTTTATTACAAGAAAAAAAAAAAAAAAAGGTGGGTTGGATTATAGGTAATGGTGAAAATACATAGGCTTGGAATTGTAATTGGATACCCAGTGATAGAGGCCTTAGGAAGCCCTTGTCTAAGGTCTCTCTTATGGTTAAAGACTTTAGGGACTCTAATGGAAGCTAGAATGTGTAGATTTTGTCTAATATTGTTGATAATAAGGCCGATGTGATGGTATTCTTAAAGTTTATATCCCTTGTCAAAGTAGGAGGATAAGAGGATTTGGCATTTAACAAAAAGGGGTAATTTCCACTAAGTCCTCATATAGAATCCTCTCTAGTGAAAGGCATAATAGGGTTCTCACCACTATTAATTGGAAGTCTCTTTTGATTATTCCACTTCCTCATATGGTCCTCTTATTTGGAATGTCTTAAGAATGCAATAATCAAAAGAGACTTCCACCTCATATGGTAATCTGTAAATTGGAGAGGATTGTTATATGCTTACTATTACCATATGACCAAAACAATATGCTTACTATTATCAAAGGACCATATGAGGTGGAAGTCTTTTGATTATATGCTTACTATTACCATATGGTTATATGCTTACTATTACCATATGACCAAAACTATTGGGGCAGGTTGATTATTCCACTTCCTCATATGGTCCTCTTTAGCCGTTTCAACCTTGGTGTTTATTAGGGCAACTTTTAGAGCACCAGCTTCGGTTTTGATTTTGCCATTTGGGCTAATGAGTCTTTGGGGTTTTGCAGAATCAATGGATGGCCCAAAGGTCTCTTCTGCTAAAAGAAACCAAAGCGAGAGCGGTTCAGATGCCGATGTGCACCTTTTCGCTGATGCACTTGAAGTGGTGGATGGTATTAATGGTGCTCTTGAGTCCAGACTAGTCTATTGCGAACTTAATTTGTAGGATATCAAGACTATAGGTTTTCAAACTTTTCAAATTAGTCCATAAGTTTTTCAATAAATTTTCAATTAACGACATCCGGCAATTTAAAGATATTTACAAGCGACTGTTATCTCATATTCTTTTAAAATACCCAAATTACCCTTCATTTAAAGCTATAACATGATTCTGACAGCTGCTACATCCAACCAATTGCACAGGGACGCTGATTGTCCTTGATCACAATAAAGATGCCGGTGAAGAAAATGAGAAAAATATAGAGAAAGTGAATGACGTTTTTACTTCAATGAAGGGTAATTTCAGTATTTAAAAAATCAAGAGAAGAATTTGCTGAAAAATAGCTCTAAATTGACGGTTGTCCTTAATTAAAGAGTTTTGAGAAAACTTAGGAATAAATTTGAAAAGTTTTAAAACTTGTTTCCATTTTTAAAATAAGACAAGAATTTAAGGACTCGTTTGAAATTTTCCCTTGAATCTGTGTTCTTCTCTTTCATCACAAGGAAGTTTCACTCAGTGGCCCATTCATTGGTTAAGAATTCTTGTATCTTGATTGAGGTGGAGCGGTTGTGGAGATGGGGCCTTTTTTGAGTTCCTTATTTGCTCTTCTTTGTTTACCATGTCTTTCTATGATTTCTTTTGTTTCCTTTTGTTAATGAAAGCTTTGCTGGTTTACCAAAAACAAATAGAAGAATTTAATTCAGTTCAAGTTTCCTCAAAGAAAACACTCCATTCCAAAATTTGTTAAATTTTCAAATATTGAGAAAATTAGAAATATCATGAGAAAATACACGATAGTATCAAATCAAAATTAAAAAAGAAAAAAAGAAAAATGGAAAAGCCATAAAAGCTACTCGTCCACTATATGTTGTATTTGTATGTACTTGTTTATTAATTTTAGTTATCTAAAAAACAGTTTAAAAACCCCAAATTTGAAATACCACATCATTTTTCCTAGGCAACAATTTCCAGAGAACGATGTCCGTGACAATGACAGCTGCTAAGAATGATAGCAATGGAATATAACTTGGGTCGCAAAAAACTGCATGGCCCAACCTGGCTGGGCTTGTTCTAATTCAGGTCAAACTCAAGCTTGAATTCGAAACCCACAAGGAATTTGAATAAGTTTAGATTTGACCTTCAAATACTCACAATATATATTTAACATAAAGAGAGATGCTCCTTTGAAAGTTACTCTAATTGATACCGTGAGAATAAAGATGGAACCATCACATCCATATCCACTGCTAATTGTATCTAATATAAAAACAGACTATATATGAGCCTCATGCCCACATTCATTTCAACCATAGAATCTAGACCAAAGGTTAAAATTTGCATACAAAGCTATCACACATCTGCAATTGATCCAAAAGCAACAAGGAACAATGGCACCAGCGTCCACCATTGCAAGTCTTTATGAAAGAACTCCCAACAATAATGTCAATTGAGTCTAGCTGGTTTGATGGGCCTAGACTACAAGGCACATTTGCAAATCACTCCTCATTAAAAACTTTCCTTTGCATTTTCAAAGACAGACAATTGAGTCAGCTTTAAGTATCTTTATTCAAAGAAAGGGGTCTCTCTATGAAATAGATAGTATTATAAATCTGAACAAGAATTCAGATGGCAAGGATAAAAACCATTATTGCAAGCTATCTCATGCACAGCAGCCCTCTATATCTATTTACTAGATTGCAAATTTAGTTGTTGAAAAGAGCATTAACCAAAAATGTTCAGAATATGGAATACAATAAAAGATCAACAAGATGTACCCCATCACAGGAATAAAAATGCAACACCACCAACCAAAGTTAGACAATTTAGCTCATACCAGCCCAAGCCCATAAAAGCAAATGTGTAGCATAAAAAAAAGCACATCATCTTGATACAAGATAAAAGTTTCAAGTAGTATCAATCACTAATACATAATGACCACATTAGTACCCAAAACGCATTCATAATTGTAATTACAAAAAAATAACAAAGGAGAATAAAACAAGGATCTTTCATAGATGAACATTTAGTTTAAACTTTGATGATGAGAAGACATGCAAAAGAACCTCCAAAACCACAAAAATGGGGGGAAATGGAGAGAAACCCACCATTTTAGTCTTCATATAACATTTTTTTAGAACAGACATTATATAACATATTGCTATAAATCTACACTTAGCATACATCAAAATAACTAAAGCATTCACCCAACCATAAAATACAGAAGCCATAAGATCAAACAAGACACAACAACCAGAATCTGCAAATGTGCAGCATAAAAAAATGCACATCATCTTGATACAAGATAAAGTTTCAAGTAGTATCAATCATTAATACATAATGACTACATTAGTACCCAAAATGCATTTGTAATTACAAAAAAATAACAAAGGAGAATAAAACAAGGATCCTAGTCTAAACTTTGATGAGAAGACATGCAAAAGAACCTCCAAAACCACAAAAATGAGGGGAAATTGAGAGAAGAATACCATTATTAGTCTTTATATAACATTTTTTAAGAACAGTCTTTATATAACATATTGCTATAAATCTACACTTGCATACATCAAAATAACTCAAGCATTCATCCAACCTTAAAATGCAGAAACCAGAAGATCAAACAAGAGACCCCACAGAGATGAAGTATCAAATCAAGAGACACAACCAAACATCCCCAATCAAGAGACACATAAGACACAACAACCAGAATCAGCAAATGAAGATGAGATTCCACAGAGACACAACCAAACATCCCCAATTACAATTTGGCATATGCCCACAACCCCATTAAAAAACAAACCATTAGAAGTTGTGAGAAAAAAGGCAAAATCTTTACACTAAAAATAGAACAAGAACAATCAGAACCACAAAAGTTTCCATTTTGCATATAGCCCAGAATCAGAAACACCAATATACACAAAACTCAAAGATCAATCACATTAAATCATGAAAAGGATTCCAAAATCCAAAGATATTACACATTATCACCACTCATCAAACCACTAAAACTCCTGCGAGGCAGATCCAGGCTCTGCCTTTCCTTTCCCCATCTTCTTTGGCAGCAGAGTCTGATGAATGTTGGGCAAAACCCCACCGTTTGCAATTGTAACAGCCCCCAAAAGCTTGCTCAGCTCCTCATCATTCCTCACCGCAAGCTGTATATGCCTTGGCACGATCCGATTCTTCTTGTTATCCCTCGCAGCATTCCCCGCAAGCTCAAGAACCTGAAATCATAAATCAAAAATCAAACTTCATGATTTGGGGTAAAAAGGGCAATGGAGATGGGATTGAAAGGGAGGTTTTGTGTTTTGACAAACCTCAGCGGCCAGGTATTCGAGGACGGCGGAGAGATAGACCGGAGCGCCGGCGCCGACGCGCTCGGCGTACTTGCCGGCCTTCAGGAATCTGGCGATCCTTCCGACGGGAAATTGGAGGCCGGCTTTGTGGGATCTGGAGACGGATTTGGAGGCCTTGGGCTTGCCTCGGCCGCCCTTTGTTGAAGCTGAAGAACTCATCTTGATCGAATTTCAGGAAACCCTAACCCTAGATTTTGAGAATTGGGATTTTGGGGAAGAACAGAGAGAGATTGTGAAGGTGATTTGTTTTTTTTGAAGGAAGAGGGAAGAAGGGTTGGGTTTATATAGGGGTGGGTTTGAGGAAGGGATCTTGTGTTGATTGGTGAGATGGGAGTAGACGCGGATCGATGACGTGGCATGAGGGAGAGAATCTGGGCTGTTGATTGAAATGTTTTGGGGAGAATGAGTGGCTGAGATTTGGTAGAAAAATGAAGGACGAGTAACGCGGGTACTTGCTTTATACCTTGATGACCGGGTGTGGAGAGAATGGAGACGTGTAGTTTTGGGATCGAGGTTCGGGTTCGGGTTCGGGTTGGACTTTGGACGTTTTAACTATTGTATAAATGATGGTAGGGCGGAGAAATAAACTTATGATAAGACACATTTATCTTTTACTTCCCGATAAGTAGGGGTGCTCATGGATCGGGATTGGTCCTTCAATTATAGAATTAGGGCCGAGCTCGGTTTTTTAATTTAGCCCCGTTTAATATATAGACCGGACTTAGATTCGGTTGTAAAGAGCTCGAAGCCTGGGCCCGGCCAAAATATAATAATGATGTTGGCAATGAAAGTAATGTTATGATTCGAACACTAGAAAGTTGAGACACAAGTGGATCACCAAACCAATTAAGCTACCCTTGAGAGAATGTAAACTATCCACTTTTTAAATTATAAACCTAACACGGGATGGGCTCGGGCTTCATGTTGTTCAAGCAGGCTGGGCCAGGGCCGGGCTTGGAGCTACAGTTTAGAAGTCGAGGGCCGGGCATGCATGTTCCTTAGCCTAACCCAATTTGGTTCATGGACACCACTACTTGCAAGTCGCAAGCCTCTTTTTCAGTAAAAAGAAATTTAATAAAGTATGGTGTGATAAACATCCATGACAAAAAAGTGATTTCCGGGCTATACTTTCTTTATACTTTACTTCTTAATATCTAAATAAGGATTTTACTACATCTCTACTTTTGTTATAACATGCCTCATCCTATCCATAATTTGAGATTCACCTCAACTTTACTTATCCACGCATGTAAACAAAGAGAGCCAAGTAAATAAATAAGAGAGATGCTACATGCACATTGGTATTTGCTCTTTCCACATTGATACTCTCTACGCTTCCTCACAATTACTCCAGACATACCCTGTTTTGCCCAAAATGTCTTAACCTATGGAAACCTCATTACTATCTACACACCCATTCTCCCCCTCGCCCGCCGTTGTCCGCCCGCCCGCTCTCCCTCTCCCTTTCTCTCTCCATCTCTCCCTCTTTCTCTTCCCTCTCCCTACCCCTCTCCCTCTCGCCCACCGACGTTCGCCTACCCGCTCTCCCTTTCCCTATCTCTCTCCATCTCCCTGTCTCCCTGTCTCTCTCCCTCTACTCCCCCTCCCCTTCCCCCTCCCTATCCCCATCCCCTCCTTCATCTCTCTCTCTCTCTCCCTCCCCCTTCGGCGAAGCTGCCAGAGGGGAAGGTGGTGGCTAGGGTGGGGACGGGGATAACGGCGGACCCAGGATTTTCATTTGGGTGGTGCGGCCAAGGTCAAGTTAGGAAATTAAATTAAAAAAATAAAATATTTTAAAGTATTATTTAAGTAATTTTTCTAACCTCGTGGGTGCGGTCGCACCTGCATGTTAGGCATTTTATGACCTAAGTGGGTCTGCCACTAAGTGGGCGGGTGTAAAAAAAAGGTTGGGAAGGAAATATGTCATTTTAGATAATTTTAATGTTAGGCAGCAGTATGCTTGCTATTCATACAAAACCATCTAAACTCAACCGATCCCCCACCCAGAAAAATGCAACAAATGGGTTGCTAAAAAAGAAAAGGGCTCAAAGTATAATAAAATAAATTTGAGTTATATAATTAAATTATGAAAACATGAAAAGATGATAACCTACCGCCAGTGAAAGAAAGAATAATTGGTTGAAGATAAAAGAAGTATTTAAAATCTTTTTTTTTTTTTTTTAACCCAACGAATGGACTAGGACCGTGAGACTCATGACACAACTCACACATATGAGGTAATGAGAATTCAAACATGAGAGGAGAGAAATGTGAAAGGCCACGTTAGTACTGTAAAAGGAACTAAAAATATAATATAGTTAGATGCGAAAATGATAAACAATAAGAATATAAATGATCATGAGAAAATGAAAGCAAGAAAAAAAAACTATTAATTGGTAAATGGATTGGACTGTGAAGATTGACAACAAAGATAGAATTCTTGCAGCCACTGATCAGATCATTCAAGAGTCCCAATATTATTGCCACGGAATGCAAGAAAATTCACAATATATGTTTTCAAAGATTCTACTATCTGATTGCAAGCTCAGTTTTCAAGCCGAAAGACTCTTTTCTGGACTTGGGTTTGGTTAAAATGGAGATTTGGTGTGACCTGCTTTTATTAGGGGCAGGTTTGGTATTGTGTTGGTCGGATATGAATTAAGTATTGTTTTTTGGATTACAATACAACCCAAGTTCAAATTTTGACCACCCGTGACCCACCCTCTCCCTATTTATCATCACTTTATGAGAAAATGCTCCTATGGAAGATAGTATTCAAACCCATAATCTGTTGGGAGAATGTTATTGTTTTCTACCATTGTATTAATAAAGTTACACACACACATATAACGGGTCCCGTAAGGATGGTCCTTACAAGCTTACCGTGTGGACCACCTAGTGTTGCCCACCTTGGGAACCCATCGTCATGGGACTAAGGGGGATCAAAAGATCATAGTGGGGCCAACCTACATATCAAGTTTGAAGTCAATCTAATGCCTCTAATCCCTTCATCCGTGGTCCACAAATGTAACTTCTTTATATAAAACAACAAAAATTGACCTTCAATCCAACGGTCTAGTTCATTCGAACTCATGCAAATTCATGGGATTCGGTGCCTATAAGGGGGTTAAGTATGCTTGGTCCATTTAGATGGGTCAAAAGGTGGGCCCCAATAGTTGTTTCACACTGTGCGGACCGCAAAGATATATATAAAGAAGATGTTCTTATAAGAGTTACTCTAATGGTACTATAAGAATAAGGGTGAGGGCCCTCATATTCGTATCTAATGACAACAGCCTAAATGTGAGGACTCCTACCCCTTACTCTCATTCTCATAGTTACCTTCACAAGAACATTTACCTATATAAATGTATAACTTTATTAATACAAATGGTAGAATACAATAAAATTTTGCCACAGATTGTGGGTTTGAATCCTATTTTCCATAAGCCCAAATTTTACACTCATCCTGCTACTAGCGAAACATGCTCTCCCATGACCATAAACTTGAGGGCGATAGATCATTGCACACATGTAGCAAATTTGTGTATAAATATTTTGAAAAAGAAAAAACTTGAGGTTCATTCACATCTTTCAATCCCTAGTTCCCCAAGATTGGTCTAACCCCAAGTGGGCGGCACACGAAAGTCTGCGTGAAGGGTCCATGAGGGACATTCACATCAAAGCACAACCCTTTTTCTTCATATTTTAAAAAAATAAAATAAAAACAATTACTAACTAATTCAACCCGACCCATGCCTGCCACAGAGTAGGTTTGGCGTCACAAACTATAAAAATCAATTTTGTTTTATAGGCCCTACCACGAAGGGCATAACTAAAAGAGTAGACAAAGCACTCATTTTGTGGAAGACTTGGGGGATGTTTTGTGATAAGCAGAGTGCCATGGTATGTATAAATATGTGGACTCGGCTGCCACTATCCATCATCTAAGCATGTAGATGAATTGGTTATTTGCATAGTTGGGATTTTTATTTATCAACCTTCCATTTGATATTCATAGTTGAAGGCAATGGTGCTCATGGGCAAATCCAGCCAAGGCCCAGACCACTTGAAGCCTTGGGTTTTAGTACTTGGGTCGGATTAAGATCTGAAATTTGGGCCCGATTAGTAATTGTTCTATGTATGATTTAAGTCATAGAAACACCGAAGTTCTAAATATGAAAAGGATGATAGATCCATAAATAATATATTCTTCTTTGTATGTTTTACACTTAAATTTTATATTATTTTTTGTTGTTAGTATTAGTCGGGTTTTGGCCTAATTAACTAAATGGGCAGCCTTGAGCCTGACATGCTTGAGATGGGTGGGGCTTGGGCCAGGTGCTTATGGCCCATTTCAGACTTCGGCCGCTTCTAGACCTGTGTTTCTAAACTTGAGTTGTGTCTAGATATAAAACTTGGCTCGGCTCGGCCCAACACACCCGTAGTCGAAGGGTTTAAGTGTCCTCTAATTATTCAAAGCATGCCCACATGACATAGTTATAGAATTATGGGCAATATACATAAACTCAGATATTAAATGAAAAGCCAATGATAAAACAGACAATGATATGATCTCCTATCCTAGGGCTTAACTCTTTTCATGATTTATATCACTAAATCATGGCCTTGAGTATAATAACTACGACAACAATTATAATAATTCAACATCATATGATTACAAGAACAAGTGGTTTTGAGTTGGTTGGATACTTTGGTTTTCACCTGACTGCTTATGGTTCGATCTTTGAATAAATTAATGATGTGATGAAACAATGCAGTCGTGAAAGATCGTAAATACAAGCTTTTTAAAAAAGTAGCCAAAATAGTCTTTTAGCATAAAAAGGATGTAAGTTAAAAAAAGATCAAAATTTAGGGTCATTTGGGAACTCTAGTATAATCTAAGAGAAGCTAGTTACATTAGGCCTTAAATAAATAGCATAGTTTTTAACTTCTAATTTACATTTAGTTCATTAACTGCACTTCTAAAGAAAGGCTCCTATTCCACAGTAGTGTGTTGGGAAAAACATATGTGAATAAGAGCCTAACAGAGGGGCACTTTTGTCATTTTAAAGAAATATAGTCATAATTGAAAAGGCTTGGCATAATTGGCCTGACTTTCCAAAAGTTAGGCTTGCTTCACTAAGGTAAATTGTGTTATGCATTTGACTTCTCTTATAGCTATGGATGATAGAACAATTGATTTACAATGTTAATTACAATTTTATTATAGAGGATTTTATGGAAAAATTCTTAGTAAATGGCCGTTGCATAAAAATGTACCCCACAGCTGGAGCCTTACAAAAGGGTTCCTTCGTCACATTTTTCTTTTTTTTTTTTTTTTCTTTTTTTACTTTGATTTGGGCGACGCTAGCGTCACTCGTCTAGCATCGCTCCTCCTTTCTCATGAGAGGTTTTGGGACCAAGGTGGACCTCATTTCTTGTTCTTTTGTGATGGGATTCTGGTAGTAATATTGGTAGTTATATGGGTGAAAAATCCCTCTCTTGAAATATGTTGCTGAGATGAGAACGAATGGATGATAAACAGAATTTTACAGAAATCCCAGCATCTTTAAACTTGTCTTGAACAACCAGCCTTGTGGGACCCACTGATCCACCTGATCATAGATCAGGACCAGCCATTTGGATGGACCCAGATGGGCGACCAGGGTGGCCCTGGTCCCAGGTGGATCGGTCCGCTAGGGGCCCACCATCTATTGCCCAAAATGACAGGAGCGTGAGACCCCTTTTCTGAAAATGATGAACAGTGCAAGTCTGGGAAGTCAGGGACAATTGCTAAACGATGAACAGTGCAAGTCAGGGAAGTCAAATCCTTTTCCAAAAATGATGCCCAAAAGGAGAGGTTGGTTTGATAGAGAAGTCAGGGACAAAATTGCTAAAGAGCTGAAATCTAAGAAGCAGATGATTGATGAGAGGATTCCTGACCTCAAACATGGAGAAGCTCGATGAAGATGGCAAAAACAACAGCAAGTTTAATAGCAGCCAACAAAAGCGATTTGCAACTGCACCAATCAAAGTGCCGCGAATCCGGACCCACTGCAACATCGGTGACAAGGACAGCGATCAGCAAGTCGAATCCCAACAGCCTATCTTCACCATCATCTACCCAGAGGATTGAGTTATTTACTTCAAAAGCTTGATTAGAAGAAAAAGAGACGTGAGAGACTAGCATTTCCTTCACGCAGACGAGCAACACTAGCGTCACTCATCTCATTTTTCATAAAAAAAAACACAACAAGATCGAACAGACCCCGTTTGCATTGCCCAAACTATTGGGCACCTTTTCATGCGACTGCTACTTACGGGGAATTTTTCTGTAAAATCCTCTTTATTTTATCATGCATGTGTAATATACTAAGAGTAAATTGTACATAACAAATAAGGTAAAAACATCTATGGTTTTGATGATATTTATCGATATTTTTAGCTTATTCCTTTTGATGATGTCAAAAAGTGGTTTTCGGGCACCACCGGTCAAGTAATGAATAATTAATGCGAGACTTAATGGGAAGAGAAAGAATTTATAGTGGTTCGGTCAATCGTGACCTACGTCCACTCTTGAATGGCTTTGGTTGCCGGATACTTTATTAACTCAAAGGTGCATGGAGCAAAGATTACAAGCTTTGAGAATGAGAGGAGAGAGTCGTGCTTAGGTAAAAATATGATCTCCTGCAAGTGTTAGTGGGGCTTACAATTTATAGTCGCCCCCTAACAGATTGGGGCGACTTACTAGCAACTAGATAGGTATTGTGGTGGAGCTCACGACTTCTTCACAACAGACGAGGTGGTTGAGGTGCTCTCCATGAGACTCGGTCAAAGATAAGGAGAGGACTGACTCCTTCCAAGGTGACGAGGGTGAGGCTCCTGGATGCTTCTCCTGATGATGTAGCCTTGGACCACTTTGGGCTTGGTGGGTCTTTATAAGATTGGGCTTTCCACATGGATTGGGCCATTTGGGCTTGGCCCATCATTTGCCCCCCAATGCCCCTTGTCTAAGAAAACTTGGAGAAGGGGCATTAGCTTGAATTCTTGAGCTCTGGGTGGTGGAGACTCCCTTTGCTGGATGACTATTTTGGCGCCCGCGAAGAGGGAGTAGGGGTAGGGGCGCCCGCGTGGAGGTCGGTGCTGGCCTGGGCGCCCGGCCATGGGAGGCAGTGGCAGCGGCGGGCGCCAGGCGAGGTAGCAGTAGTGGCGAGGGGCGCCCGCGGTGCAGAGGCAGGGATGGCGGGCGACCGTGCTGCAGCAACAGGCGAGACTATAGCAGTAGCCGAGATGCCGCAGCAGCAGCCGAGGCTGAGATGGCAGCAGTAGACGTGACTGCCGAGATGACCGCAGCAGCGGGGCCGAGATGGCGGCAGCAGGCGAGAATGCCGAGATGACTGCAGCACAGCCGAGGTGAGACCGCAGCAGCAGCCGAGGCCGAGGTGACAGCAGCAGCCGCGCGGCCGAGATGGCGGCAGCAGGCTAGAATGCCGAGATTACTGCAGTAAGCAGAGACCGAGACACAGGAGTAGCTAAGGCCGAGATGGCAGCAGCGGGTGAGACTGCAGCAGCAACCCAGATGACGACAAAAGCAGCTGAGGCCGAGATGCCAGCAGCAGACGAGACTGCCGAGATGATCGCAGCACTAGCCGAGGCCTTCAGACGAGACTGCCGAGATGACTGTAGCACAGCCCAGACCGAGACCGTAGAAGCAGTCAAGATGACCGCAGCGGCCGAGCTGGGGCGCCCGGTGTGGAGAAGCAGTAGTGACCGAGCTGGACGTGAAGTGGCAGCAGCGGCCGAGCTGTTGCCCGGCGTGGAGAAACAGCAGCGCCCGAGCTGGTTGCCTGCGCGTGGGGAAACTGCGGTGGCCGAGCTGGATGTGGAGTGGCAGCAGCGGCCGAGCTGTTGCCCGGCGTGGAGAAATAGCAGCGCCCGAGCTGGTTGCCCGCGCGTGGGGAAACTGCGATGGTTGAGCTAGGCGTCCCTGGCTCTCGGCGTGGAGAAACAACAGCGCCCGAGCTAGGGCACCCCGCACGTGGAGAAACTACAGTGGCCGAGCTGGGCGTCCCTGGTGCTCGGCGTGGAGAAACAGCAGCGCCCGAGCTGGGGCGCCCGCGCGTGGAGAAACTGCAATGGCCGAGCTGGGCGAGGCAGCAGCAGCAGCGCCCTGGGCGACCTGGAAGTGACCTGGGCGAGCTGCTTAGGCGAGCCAGGGCTACCTTGGGCGAGCTGGGGCTCCCTTGGGAACTTTGGGCGCTATGGAGGAGGTTGGCCTTGGCGTGCAGGCATCAAGAGGTGCCACTTTGGGCGAGCTAAAGGGGGTCTGGTTGCCCTGTAGATGCTGGGTTGGCTCATTTGGGCGGCCAGACAGTTGGGTACGCTAATTTAATGTAGTCCCTCGAGTTGCAGATGACCTGAGTTTCAAGATCCTTTTGAAACTGTGCTTTTGACGCCCCATGAGAGAGTCGCTAAGCTGGAGATAGGCTGCCTGTTTGAGAACAGTGCAGAGGTAGGCCAAGCTTTTTGGCGACCCGCGAGAGAGCCGCTAAGCTGGAGATAGACTGCCTGTTTAAAAACAGTGCAGAGGCCAAGCTTTTGGCGACCCGCGAGAGAGCCGCTAAGCTGGAGATAGACTGCCTGTTTGAGAACAGTGCAGAGGTAGGCCAAGCTTTTTGGCGACCCGCGAGAGAGCCTCTAAGCTGGAGATAGACTGCCTGTTTAAAAACAGTGCAGAGGTAGGCCAAGCTTTTTGGGCGACCCGCGAGAGAGCTGCTAAGCTGGAGATAGACTGCCTGTTTAAAAATAGTGCAGAGGCCAAGCTTTTGGCGACCCGCGAGAGAGCCGCTAAGCTGGAGATAGACTGCCTGTTTAAAAACAGTGCAGAGGCCAAGCTTTTGACAACCCGCGAGAGAGTCGCTAAGTTGGATATACAAGCTGCATGTTTGAGAACAGTGCAGAGAGGTAGGTCAAGCTTTTGGCGATCCACGAGATGATTCACCTCGCCTGGACCTGTTGATTTCCTCAGCATTCATATATTTTTGAGCTTTTGCCAACAGTTCTGGCATGCTCTTTGGTGGTCGCTTCACCACTGAAAAGAGGAAGCTCGACGAGCGAAGGCCTCCCAGGAAGGCTGTCATGGAGACCTTGTCGTCGGGTTCTTCAACCTGAAGTACCTCCTCGTTAAAACGAGTGAGGTAACTTCTGAAACTCTCGTGTTTATCTTGCTTTATGCTGAGCAGGTGTGTGGCAGGCTTCTGGTGGCGGCGCCCACCGATAAAGTGTGAGACAAAAGATTTGCTCAACTCTCCAAAGGTGGCTATGGATGCTTGGGGGAGATTGGCAAACCACTGCCGAGCGGACCCCTTCAATGTAGTTGGGAACGCCTTGCACATTATTTCGTCAGGGATATTATGCAATTGCATTTTGGTTTTGTAAGTCTCCAGATGGTCCAATGGATCCTTCGTTCCATCAAAGGTCTCCACAGATGGCATTTTGAACTTCCGAGGGAGTGGATAGTTCACCACGTCAGGCTTGAACGGTGTATCCGTTCGCCCGACTAGATAATCTACCGTCTCCGGTGCCCGAGCCCTTATGGCGTTGAAGACATCGCCCAGTTGATTCTGCATTTCTTTGATTTTTTGGCCCCAGTGATTAGGGGCTTCTCTGGACCGATCGTGGAAGCGACCCCCCACCTCCATGCTGTGATTTTCACTTCCCCCCTCCTGGGAATGAGGATCCTCATCGTTAGAAGCAGGGGGAGGAGGTGGAATTCCACCGCGATTCGCCCCTCGTAGAGGTCCTCCCGATGGGGCTCCACCCGAGGGTGGAGGCGCCTCATGATGGGCGTGGCCTTGAGGGTCGACCAGGAGTACTCTGTGTGGGGCGACGTGGAGAACTCCAGTAGAGGCGCCCTGGGCGCCATGGGGATGGGCGCCCAGGTGTACTCCTCGGCCCCGGGCGCCATGGGAATTGGCGCCCAGGTGAGGATGAATGCCTTGGTTCGCTCCTCGGCCCTGGGCACCATGGGGATGGGCGCCCAGGTGAGGTGCTCCTCTTTGCCTTGCGAGCATGAGTTGCAGTATCTGCTGGTTTTGGGTCACCAGCTGCTGCATGGTCTCTAGCATTTGTTGAGGAGAGGGAGCAGGAGTATTCGGTGGAGGATTATCCTCTTCCTCTCGCCTGGGATTGTCTTCTTGTCGCCTCGTCAATCTGGTGGTGGTCACCATAGTTTTTTAAAATGGAGTGTTATGAAGTGAGAATTTGGACGTTCCCACAGACGGCGCCAAACTGATGATGCCAAAAAGTGGTTTTCGGGCACCACCGGTCAAGTAATGAATAATTAATGCGAGACTTAATGGGAAGAGAAAGAATTTATAGTGGTTCGGTCAATCGTGACCTACGTCCACTCTTGAATGGCTTTGGTTGCCGGATACTTTATTAACTCAAAGGTGCATGGAGCAAAGATTACAAGCTTTGAGAATGAGAGGAGAGAGTCGTGCTTAGGTAAAAATATGATCTCCTGCAAGTGTTAGTGGGGCTTACAATTTATAGTCGCCCCCTAACAGATTGGGGCGACTTACTAGCAACTAGATAGGTATTGTGGTGGAGCTCATGACTTCTTCACAACAGACGAGGTGGTTGAGGTGCTCTCCATAAGACTCGGTCAAAGATAAGGAGAGGACTGACTCCTTCCAAGGTGACGAGGGTGAGGCTCCTGGATGCTTCTCCTGATGATGTAGCCTTGGACCACTTTGGGCTTGGTGGGTCTTTATAAGATTGGGCTTTCCACATGGATTGGGCCATTTGGGCTTGGTCCATCACCTTTTATATATGTATTGCATTCTGATGGGTTCTCAGAAAAAAAAAATTACGGAGTACAAGTTAGATTATTTTTGTGTATATTTTGATGGAATAACACCGAGTACAAGATAGATTATTTGTCTAAGAAAAAACTACGGAGTACCAAGCTAGATGATTTTGATGGAATTACACTACACTTTGTGTATATTTAGATAAGCTAGATTTTTTTTTTCATGAGCCAATATATCTTGTACACTAAATGTAATTTTCTATTATCATGTTGTTAAATTTTTTAATCATTTTATTAAGGTAAATTGAAAAATATAATAAAGATACTAGCCCAATAACCTGTGCTCAGCACAGTATCTCTCTGCATTGCAAAATAAATAATCACATATTAAAAAAATAACTCCTTTCCATAGGACAAGTTGGATAAAATAAAAATAGAGAGATTGGAGCAAAAATTGTATAGTTACATAAGAACAACTGAAACATGAGTTGTTTGATGGAAAAATGAGTGGGTAGTTGCATAAGTAGTTACATAATCATCATTCAAAATTGAAATCAAAACCTTATAACTTAATATATTATAATTGGAGACAGTGGCGGACCTAGGATTTTCATTTGGGTGGGGCTAAAATTTTGCTAGACTTAATATTTGAAAAAAATAACTTTTGCTAAACTTTGTTAGATTTTTTCACTTTACCAAATAGCACCTACAATTTTTCTTTAAAAAATGTCCAACTCGTGGAACTCAACTAATGCATGATAATTATTGAAGATTAGGCAATGAAGAGGCTAGAAACTAGGATGTCAATAAGAAGTACAAAAAAAAAAAAAAAAAATTGATTTTAACCTTAATCTTAGATTCCCCAACTCACATTATCATGTTTCACTAAATTTATATGTCAAAATCAATGTCCAATGGAGATCACTAAGTTCAAGGTGAGTGAGTGTGTAAGAAAAAATTGAATACAAGAAAATTTTGAGGACACCCATCATTTTTCTTACTCACTTTCTCAAAGCCTTCGACCTTTAGCTAATGGGAGTAGAATTCTATCTTTAAATCATAGTGAGGCTTAGGGTTTGGATTATGATTTGGGGACTCAGGGTTTGGAATTAGGATTTGGAGATTAAGCTTTCAAATTTAGGTATAAATTAGTGATTAAGAATGATTATACTAGGTATGTTTGGCATATGAAGATACAATAGTTTATATGGTACATAAAGACTGGCAACGAGGAGCTCAATCAACAATCAACATGAAGGGATTTCGAAAAAAGAGTTTGAAGAAGAGGGGGCAATGGTTTGCTGTTCTTTTCTTACCAACGAAGTTTTACATATGTAGGGTTATGTTTAGACATATGTGGAGCGACAAGTTTAGACTGGGGGTGTACAAAAAATTCATCAATCCGTAAAACCGATATGATCTGATCTGCGGATTTTAACCGAGCCGAAGGTAAACGAATTTGTGACAGATTGAAAATTTTGTAGTCCGTTAACAACGGATTGATGACGGATTTCACCCTCAATCCACGGATTGAATCCGATCCGATCTGTTGATATTAAATATAAATAAAAAATATTTAAGGGGTCTAAATATAAGTTAAGATGCCTAAATATAAAATAAGAAAAAAATTTAAGGGGTCAAATATGAAATTTTTTACAACATGTTTGATATTTTTCTTTAAATATTAGATTGAACGGATTAATTCGATCCGATCCGGTCCTCCACGGATCAGATCGGATCGGTTTTTAACAGTCACGGATTTGTGACGAATTCCAAATCCATCAATCCTTAGGTAACGGATTGGTGATGGATTTGGCGCAAACCACACAAATCCGATCCGTATACCTCTAGTTTAAACTTGTGGAGCAAGCTTCAAGGCCCCATTTAACTCTATGGGGATTTCAATTTTGACCTGGGGCAACCGCCTCCAACGTAGGTCCACCCCCACTCCAAGGCCCATTCCAACTCCATGTTTCTGAAAAAAAAAAAAAAGAATTCATGGAGATTTATTTTCTAGGTCCGCCCCTGATTGGAGACTATTGATAATGAAGTAAAAGTTAACACTGAGTGGAAGGAATAGCTATGATTTGTTGCTTTGTGTGGAAGGTAGAGTTCTGATTGTGATGAAGCTAAAAGAGATTTTAGGTTTTATACCTTCCTTTTAATTCATAAAAATTGATGCTATGCATACTATGAATTCTTATTTCTCTCTCTCTCTCTCCTAAAAGGAGATTTTTTTTAAGTTTTTTTTTTTTTTAGATTTTTGCTAGTAACGAGCCCTTCTTCCTCGTGGAGCATCACTATTTGGGTTGCTGTGTCTCTACAGTTCTTCGAAAGGGCATGCACAAAACAAAAGGTTGATACTTGATGGCATCTGCTTCCAAATTCAATGGCTTTGTGGTGGAACTTTCCTAAGCTTGCATGTTAAAGTAGAAGGCAGCTTTCTATATTATTATTCTTCTTTTTTTTTTTTAAATATTATGTTATTATACTTATGTTTTTTTCCTGACTGCTCAGGGTTCGATCACTGAGTTAATTGGTGATGTGATGAAGCAATGCAATCATGAAAAAGTAAATACAAGTTTTTTAAAAATGTTACTAAAATATTCTTTTAGCATAAAAAGGATAAAAGTAATAAAAAATCAAAATTTAGGGTCCTTTGGAAACTCTAGTATAATCTAAGAGAGGTTATTTACAGGCCTTAAATAAATAGCATAGTTTTTAACTTCTAATTTACATTTAGTTCATTACCTGCACTTCTAAAGAAATGCTCTTAATATTCCACAGTAGTGTGTTATGAAAAAAAAACATGTGAATAAGAGCCTATTAGAGGGGCACTTTTGTCATTTTAACGAAAAATAGTCATAATTGAAAGGCTTGGCATAATTACTAAGGTAAATTGTGTTATGCATTTGATCTTCTCTTATAGATATCGATGATAGAAAAATTGATTTACAATGTTAATTACACTTTTATTTTATCATACATGTATAATGTATTGAGAGTAAATTGTACATGACAAATAAGGTAAAAACATCTTTAATTTTGATGATATTTATCAATATTTAAAGCTTCTTCCTTTTATATAAGTCTTGCATTATGATGGGTTCTAAGAGGGAAAAAAAAAAAAATGGAGTACAAGTTAGATTATTTTTGTGTATATTTTGATGGAATAATATGGAGTACAAGATAGATTATTTGTCTAAGAAAAACATACGGCCTACAAGTTAGAAGATTTTGATGGAATCACACTACACTTTTTGTGTATATTTAGATAAGTTAGATTGTTTTTCATGAGCCAATATATCTTGTACTCTAAAAATGTAATTGTCTATTATCATGTTGTTAATTTTTTTTTAATCATTTTATTCCAAGGTAAATTGAGAAATATAATAAAAATATTGGATACAACTGATAATGAAGTAAAAGTTAACACTGAGTGGAAGGGAGAGCTAGCTATGATTTGTTGCTTCTATTGTATGGAAGGTAGAGTTGAGTTCTGATTGTGATGAAGCTCAAAGAGATTTTAGGTTTAGGCTTATTTAAGTAATTGCTGCTTGATCACTGGGAGGGAGGTGTGAGAGAGAGCGCTATGATATCTATGAGGGTCAATTGTATAACTTTATTTTAGAATATATTTTCACATACAAGTTATGGTGAAATCCAATAATTACCAATTACTATAAGTTATTTAAATTTTTGCCAAAGTAGACTATGCAAGAAGTAAGCATTTTCATTTGACATCTGGGATTGGTTTAGATGAATGATTTTATTTATTTTATTTATTTATTTATTTTGTTGCTTGTTATATATACATTGTTGCGGAATTGCAAGTTGATGTTTCTTCTTCTTCTTCTTCTTCTCTCTCATGACCATTTTTCCGCTAGCCTTTTTTTAGTGTGTTTTTTTTTTTTTGGCTGAGTTGGCCTAGTGGCTAAGAGAGGTAATTGGAAACCACCTTGCTAGGGATCGTAGAGGCCATGGGAGCGGGAGTTGCTGTTTTTTTTTTTTTTTTAGTTTAATTTCTTTATAAGGTGAGGGTGTCAAGGCTTTATTTGCAACATATGCAAAGTGGGATGTGAGGTCTATTAATGATTCTTGATGTGTGGGACCCTGTTTTATCTAGACCACTAACTGGTTGGAAAGGGCCTAAAAGAAGGATAGCAACCCTTCATTATGTGACCATTTTCCTTTCGTGTGAGGGAGAGCTTTGATTATTGCGAGGGTTAGAAAGATTTTGAGTTTCGCATTTTTAAAGAAGACGAGGAAATTAACCTATTTTACTATGGGTTGTTTTGTTGATAATGTAGGTAAATCAACATATTCCGAATAACCTCTTGTTAACAAAGTGGAGGCTGCTACTTTTTTTTTTTTTTTTTAGATGTTTTTTTTTTTTTTTTCCACTGCTTCTAATTTGATTAGGAATTGAGTCAAACATTTTTTTTTTATATCAAAAAGCTCTAAAAACAGAAATAATTTCAAAGTTTAAACTTTCCAAGTGTCTCCCCTAGTTTTAGTGTATCCTCCAGAGGATTTAAAAATGCCCCCCCTAAACTTTCTTCCAAAGTGTCTGTCAATGAAAATTTCCCAGTTCTGCCCTTGCCCATAGTTATTCATGGTGAAAAACCGGAACTTAACCTACTCACTTAATAAGTTGTGATTTCCTTAAAAGTCACGGGCATAAATTTCATATTCACACCTTTAGTTAATTAGGCTTAATGCTTCTAACACATGATTTGGTGTAAAACGCGTTAACTTTAGTTTAGGGGATCATCAAAAATAAACTTTATTCTATATTCTTAATTATACCTTATGTCACAAGAAAACAAGCTTTTATATTATCCTTTTAATTCATAAAAATCGATGCTACGCATACTTTGAATTCTTATTTCTCCCTCTTTGTTTAACACCTCTCTCTATCTCTATATCTATCTCTCCTAAGGGCGTGTTTGGCACTTAATTAGTTTTTTTTTGTATAAAAGGTAAATATATTAAAAGAGAAAAGAGCGGAAACAGAAAAAAGAAGCCTCCTGAAGAGGATGAAGAACAAAACAGCCACAAGAACATGGCCAAAGCTACAAAAGAATCATACAAAGGAGAAGGAATTCACAGGAATTCTCAAAGAATTGAAGAGGGAGCAGAGCTGCAAGCTGCAAGTTGCAGAAGGGTTTTGATATTTTCCTCAAGGAGAAGCAAAGATCATCGAGAAGATGGGCTGAGATCTTGTTGAGGGAAGATTGATAATTCTGAAAAACTGCTATATTCTTTGCCTTCCATAGGGTATAAAGAACAGATAGGAAGGTCGATGCCATGTATTTCTTCCTGGCTGAGTCATTTCCTTTAGAAAGGGAGTTCCAAATTGCGGAGGCAGAGAAGGCAGAGGGTTGATGTGCGTTAGCTGAGAGGAGCAACCAATTCCAGAGAGACTGAGCTATGGAGCAAGAGAAGAAGAGATGGCCGATGGCACTTAACTGGTTAAAGTGAAGTAAAGTGAATCTAGACAAGAAATGGCAATGAGTCAAATCAAAAGTACACAATTTCAAAATTCTCTCTGAATTTTTCAAAAAAAATAAGAAAAGTAACATCCTTTCTCCACTAAAAACAAAAAAACTCAACTTTTCCATACAAAAAGTTAAAAAGATTTCATACTAAACAACTAAAAATAAAACACCATCATAACACCTTATATTTTATTCTCTCTTAATTTGATGCTTTACTTCACCATACATCCAAACAGGCGCTAAGGAGATTTTTTTTTTTTAAAAGATTTCCTCTTGTGGAGCATCTTTATTTGGGTTTGGTGTACGTATCTCTACGGTTCTTCGAAAGGGCATGCATAAAACCAAGTCAAAAGGTTGATATATACTTGATGGCATGTGCTTCCAAACTCATAAAGCCTTTGTAGCGGAACTTTCGCAAGGTTGCATGGTAACGTAAGGGCAGCTTTCTATGTTATTATTCTTCTTTTTCTCTAACTGTTATGTAATTACACATTTCTTTATTTCCCTTAAAATTCGTTTTCTAATTAAGAGAATATTATTTGACAATATTGAAAAACTGATTATCTAAGCGACCTTCACTTAGTGAAAATTGAATGAAGTGAATATGGGAAAATACCCATCCAATCACCGCTTTAGTAATTCATATTTAAGAAAGTTTTGGTTCCATTTATATTGCTATCTTATATCTCGCGCCCATTCGCCCTTGTTGGTCACCCCTCACCTCTCCAAATACTTTTTTATTAGGTGGAGCTCAATTCATCATAAAGTTCTATATTACCAAATTCTTATGTATTATTTGCGAGCAAATAGAATCTAACGTAGATTCAAATAAGATTTGAGAGATGAACATGGCCACACTCTTAGTACCCGGATAACAAAGCAAGGGGGAGAGTCGAACTTGAGATGAAAAGCAAACCCAAGCTTAATTAAACCAACTGAGCCACTGCCTTGACGGACTTTTATATATTTTAGGCTTCTAAATTAATAAGCTACCAAAAATATAATATATATATATATATATAAAATAAAAATCTTCCAAAAAAATGGAATAAAATACACTAACTAGGAGGTGGCCCCCACGCCCCATCATTGACGATCACAAACAAATACATCACTCTTTGTTGTAATTTTATGTCATCCCTTATCCACCGTCCCTTTCCTTCACTAACATGAGAAAGTCACACCATAAAAATGGAATCTTCCTTTGTGTGGTTCACAGCAAAAGATGGCGCACCCTGAAATCTTTCAGCCTCACAGCTGTCCTCTTTTGAGTAAGCTTTTTGGCAAATTTGGCACTTAAGATGGAATTTGTAGTTTTAGTTGAGTGTTCTAATTCGGCACTCTTTCAATCTCATCTGACGGTTCATATTTGACATAGCTATTATAATTTTTTTAGAGTTCCATGTTTGTTAATCACCGCTAAATAAAGGTAAGCCGATAACTGCTCCCTACCCATGTGATAAAAGAAGTAATAGTTCTCACCTAGCTGTCTAGGCCCCTTTTTGTGGGGGATACAAAGAAAAAAAAGGAAAAAGAAAAAAAGACAAAAGTAAATGTAAACTAAAAAAAATGTGTCATACTTTACCATATTTGCATGAAAAAGCAGTGTTGTAAAATAGAGGTCATATGTGACATATTTTACCTCATATGTATGGTAAAAAAAAAGGAAGTTAATACAAAACACAGTTTTTTTACCATTTTCTATTCCACTTTACTTTACTTTAGCTATCTTTTACCATGGTACGATATCCACCTTTACTTTACTTTATCACACATATAAGGAAACATGCCCGAGATAAAATTGAGACCTTTGGAGCTTACATGTATTTCTAGAACTCTTGTGTGGTGGATGTTGGAAATTTCAGAAATTGGAAATTTGAAATGATGTTGAGTTTTATTGTTCCTGAATTTCTTATTTCATTCATGTTGAAATTCCTATCTTATCATTTAATGCATCATTACTTCTAGTGGCAGAGTCAGACTCAGGATCTTTGTTTGGGTGGGTCTAAAATTTTGCTAGACTTAATATTTAAAAAAAAAAGAGGCTTTTACTAGACTTTTCCACATTACCAAATAGCACCTACACATTTACATCCAACTCGTGGAACTCAACTAGATGCATGACAGTTATTGAAGATTGGGCAATGAAGAGGGTAGGATGTTAATTAAAAGTACAAAAAAATATTAGATGGATAAAAAATGATTCTAACCTTGATTTTGGTCTTTGATACTCAAATTCACATTATCATGCTTCACTAAATTTATATTTCAAGATCAATGCCTAATGGAGATAGCTGCAAATTCAAAGTAAGTGGTTGTTTGAGAAAAAATTGAATACAATAACATTTTGAAGACACCCTCCATTTTCACTTTTTAAAAGCCTCCAACAATTGCATATTAGGAGTGGAGTTCTATCTTTGAATCATAGTGGGGGTGAGAAGACATGATAACGAGAATAGATTTGTAGATTCGCTCGGATTTGGCAATTTAGGGCTTAGGGTTTAGATTGGGATTGGGGGATTTAGGGCTTGGAATAAGGATATGGAGATTAAACGTTCAGATTTAGATATAGAGTGATTAGGAAGGATTATACTAGACATGTTTGGCATATGAAGATGCAGTAGTTTACACAATACATAGGAAAGATAAGGGTTTTTAAAAGAAGATGGTGCACTGTGTTGCCGCAATGTTTTCTTCTCCAAGGCCCCACTCAACTCTATGGAGATTTTACACAAAAAAAAAAAAAGAAAAAACTCTATGGAGATTTCAATTCCAACCTAGGGCGACTGCCCAGATTGCTCCAACATTGGCTCGCTCCTAAACCCAGGCCCATTAAAACTCAATGGGGATTTTAATTCCGACCTGGGGCGGTCCAACATAGGTCCGCCTCTGCTTAATTTTTTGAAGTTTCTATTTCATAGCAATCACATGCTTGACCAGAATAACACCTGTGTATGCATCGTTGGTATGTGGAGCCCACCTTTAGGACTTATAATATGGGATCCATCTTTAGCAATTGTGGTATATAGGATTCATATTTAGAAATTACAATTGTAGTATATAGGCCCCATATTTAGACTCAAATATAAGACCCTGTTGAATATGGTAAACAGGGTAAAAAAAAAAAAACATCTTTAAATTGGATTAAATTGGTACGTAGCGATTTCTGTGATAAGTGTGAGACGAAACAAACTCCTTAACCCTTTTCTCTCTTTTACAAGATAAGTAAAATTGTACATCTAGTGCCCTAAATTAGCAAAGAGAGTATGACTTTGTCTAATAAATAAAATTTAGAGACAACATTTTCTAAGTAGCCAGTCGTGAAAAAAATATACTCCATTAGCACTTGATGCTTGGTAGGACTGTAGAAAAAAAATTAAAAATTAATTTTGTATTTTTAAATTTCAATCCTCGCTCTTGAAGATAAAATAAGGGCCTAGATAGTGTAGACGACTTCCGAAGAGGCCTTGCCCTGCATGGGCGGCGCTACATGAATGTCAGTGGCGTCAGATCTGAAAAATTATTAAAAAAAAATCTTTAATGAATTAAATTTATGTAAAGATTTTGACCCTGCTCAATGCCTAAGTTAATGGGTCATTTGTTAACCAAAATAAAAAATAATAATGGGCCCAACTTTTGTTTTTTAAAGAAAATTCTCCTTTTTAGACATTTTGTCATTAACTCTTTATTTATCCTAACTTAACCTCTAATATACGGTATTATCTTTATATTAGAAGGAGAAAACCCTAACATTTATGTTTAGGCATATACACTCTCAGCCCAGCAGCAGAAAAAAAAAAAAAAAAAAGAAAAACCAAGAAGAAAAAGAAGGAAGAAGAATTGTTGAGTTGTTTGAAAATTTATGTTTATTTTTGTTTGAGAATTCAATGTTATTTTTGTTAAATTATCGGAAATAGATTATTTAAAAATTTTATATTATATTTTATCTAATTATCAAAAATAAATTACAGATATTGATGAAGAGAAAAATAAATTTATTTAATTCATAGAAAATAAATCTTTTATTAATCCCATTAACTTGAATTCATGAAGCGCCACTGCTGCTTTGCATCCATTGTGGGGCAGAGCAAGGACAATTCTCAGCACTACCAGCCGTACTGCCGGGCCCTTTTGCAGCCCCAACCGCATGTTCGTGATAGGTGATCTATTTTGCAGAAATAAAATGCATTTATCCACAGTGGGATCGGCGGCACTTCAATAGTTACATGCCAGAGTTGGACAGACATTATGAAATGAAGCTAACACGTGTACGGTGGAGAAGGGAAATCTTGAGTTCCAACCGCACGTGATTAGATATATGAAGGTTGTTTTGATTGAACATCGCTTTCATGAGATGCTTGGGCTCTTCTTCACTTCTTCCTGTCGCTTTTATGTAGCTCGTTATTATTACCACAAATGTGGTCATATGATGGACGCCCACCTCCCTAACCATTTTGTCCCAACATCCTTTCACTTCACGCAATCTGCTGACTTCAACCTTATACAAACACTTACTAATAATTAATAGGCCTAGACAATTGGAGTTAGAAATTTTAAATTTCAAAAAGGTCATTTGATACCTTTTATGTGATGAAATTTTAAAATATTTATTAATAAACACGATATTTATAAATGTCAGAAGCCAAGATGCACCGTAATATTAAAAAAATCTCCAATATATCGAATTTCTGTAAGGAGTTCTAGAAAAGAAACACGCCATTAAGAAAGCATAAACTAATTACCTTATACCCAGATTTAGATAGGAGTTTGTATAACTTGAAATGTGTCTGCATTATCCAACATTTTTGGTTATTCATGAAAATTTATGCCATTATTGGTCTCTCTCTCCATTCGGGGTCCTAAAGTTCAATGCTGATGAAGCTTCAAGGGGAAACCTAGGTTGGTGGGAATTGAAGGAGTGATTCAAAATTGCAAAGGTGAGATGTTGGTTATTTTCTTAAAGAATGGAGGAGTTTGCGACTCTAATGAAGTGGATATGCTAACGATTTTAGAATCTCTTAGGTTGTTTTGTAGAAGCTATGTTGGCACTCTTATAATGGAATTTGATTCTTCTAACGTGGTTACATGAGTCTCTAACAGGAAGTTGATCCCATGAAAGTGGTTCTTCGAATTAGACATACCAATGTGCAAATTTTGGACCCCATAAAATTTAGAGGCATCACTTTCTTATAACTTCATTCCAATGGTGAGGAAAAATTGGATTGGTGTCAAATTTGAATCGTCACTCATTGAGGGTGGCGGGTGGGTTGGTGAGCGTGTGAAAGGATTAGATTGGCTCAAGGTGGCCCCTGTCTAAAAAAAGAAGGGTAGAAAATATGAGCGTTTTTAAAGTATAGTGTTTTAGAGAATTACCACTACAACAACAACAACAACAATAATAATAATTAATGCGGTTTTATTAATCAATCCAAAACCTGGAGAATTATCCCAATAATCATAATAAGTAGAAGGTGCATTGTGCCATTTAAGGTGAGTGGTGTGAAATGGGGCATTTTAATGCAGCATCTTGATAGATGCAAACAACCGACAATTTAAACCAGGAGGGCCCAACTTGGACTCACTAGTTTCTATGAAAGATCACAATCCAACTAATATTTTGGTCAAACTTTTTGCTGGCTTAATGAGCCTATTTGTTTTTTTTTTTTGAGAAATACAATAAAAGAAAGTTAATTAATTTCACATAAAAAAAAAGTTAATTTTGCCCTCTAAATTTGCCTTTTCCACCTAAAATTTGCGGCCATTGTTTAAGTATTTCCAATGATACAGGAGTAGAATAATCCTCCCCCATTTCTTACTAATGTCAATAAAGACACCTGGTAATCATTGGGAGAACTGAAAGCCAATTGTAGCACGCCCGCATATATGTAAGCGCAGAGTTTCTCATTGGGAGAATTTCAAAAAAGTCCTCAAGTTTCGGCCATATTTCAAAAAAGGATATAAATTTAAAAATTTTTCAAATTAGTCTCTAAGTTTTTTAGAAAATTTTCAATTAAGGACATTCATCTATTTGAAGTTATGTTTCGGCAACTTTTTTCCTTTTTTTTTTTTTTAAAATACAAAAATTATCATTCATTGTAATAAAACTCTCATTCACTTTCTCTACATTCTCCTCATTTCTCTTGCTGGTGTCCTCACGTTGATCAATGACACCCAATATTCTTATAGCGATTGGTTGTATGTAGTGACCGCCCAAACCATGTCATGGCTTTAAATGAAGGGTAATTTGGGTTTTTTTTTTAAAATATTGATGGAAAAAATCACCAGAAAAGACTTTTAAATGGCCGGATGTCCTTAATTGAAAATTTACTGAAAAGCTTTGGGCGTGTTTGACACTTAACTAGTTAAAGTGAAGTAAAGTGAATTCAGACAAGAGATGACAAGTGATCATATCAAAAGTATACAATTTCAAAATTCCTTCTGAATTTTTCAAAAAAAAAGTAAAAAAAAAAACAATCTCATTTCTCTACTAAAAGACAAAAAAACTTCACTTTTCTATACAAAAAGTCAAAAAGATTCTATACAAAACAACAAAAAATAAAATACCATTGTAACATCTTATATTTTATTGTATCTTGATTTGATGCTTTATCTCACCATACATCCAAATAGGCTCCTATAGACTAATTTAAAAAGTTTCAAAACATGTATATTTTTTTTGAAATAAGACAAAAACTTAAGGCTACATTTGAAATTTTCCCATTCTCATTCCCAAACCTTAAAAGAAAAAAAAAAAAAAGGGGGTGGGCCCCGCAGTTAAATTGGTCCAAACGCTCCCAACAACCGGCGGGTCAAGATCCCCAACTTCTTACGCATCCCTCCAATGCTCCCGCGATCCACCAAAACATAAGCCTTAAAAAACAGACCTTCAACTCAAAATGTCGTCACAATAGCTTCATTTGCAGGACTCTCGGTCGTTTCGCTCACCAGCCCCCACCCGCTCCCATCCAACGGTGGTCGTTCCATCCGTACAATCTCTCCCTCTATCCTTCTCTTCTACTACGGTTTTTAGGGTTTTCATTATTCAGACAACAGAAGCATCGTCATCAACGGCCAACCTCTTCTGCCCTCCATTTCTAGGCGAGACTTCCCGAAATGGAGAACCCGCAAGCACCACCAGAAGTTGCAGAGGCGTCTCTCCCGACGGCCTGGGAGTGGGACAGCTTCTTAGATTTCTCCATCGACGAGCCGTCGATCTTGTCATGGGACTCGGAAGAACCGGCGCCGGCGCCGGAGCCGGCGCTGGAACCGGGTCCGGGTACGATATCGCAATCGCAGACATCGAGTTCGATCTCCGATCGGGTGCGGAAGCGGGACCCGCGGCTGACCTGCGAGAATTTCATGGCGGGAAGGGTTCCGTGTGCGTGCCCGGAGCTGGATGAGAAAGAGGAGGAAGAGGAGCGGCAGATTGGTATGAAGAGGCCGAGGAGGACGCCGGCCGCGGCCGGTGGCAGGGCCAGGGCCGGCGCCAGTGCGCGGTGCCAGGTGCCCGGCTGTGAGGCGGACATTAGAGAGCTGAAAGGGTACCACCGGCGCCATAGAGTCTGCCTTCGATGCGCGAATGCCACCACGGTGATGCTCGGCGGGCAGTCCATGCGGTATTGCCAGCAGTGTGGGAAGTAAGATGTTCTGTTGTTGCTAATTTTGGGTTTTTTTCTTCTGATGAACTTTAGTTGCGAATTGTGCCGTTACTATAATTGTTTAATTGCTAGATGGTTTGTTAAAATTCAGGGGACATGGGTCAAATGGAAAATAGTGTAGTGATTTTCGCCTCGATTACGAAAGGAGATCTTTTTTTGGGTGAAACTTGTTTTTCATCTCAATCACAAATTGGGTGGCCACAAATTGGAGCATTCATGTATTGTGTGGAAGTCCAGACAATGCCTGAGCCTTTTGATCAGCAGATTATAGTGTCTTTTTACCCTTTTCTGGTGAAGTATCTTGTGACTGGCAATTTAAGTCTAAAGCATCTTTGTGAAATGGAAAAGAAGATTTAGGGCTTGTTTGCTTGCCAGGGACAGGCAATTTTTGGATTCCTACACCAACTAAAGCTTTGTGCTTTAGAAATTTCAGCAGTCCTTTGAATTGGTAGTGAAGCGTCTAATCTCCCAGAGAATGTAATCTCTTTCGTCCGGAGTTCATCTGTTATGGGAACTTCTCCTGGAAATGAGTTATTACAAGCTCATTTAATCAAATCTAAGGTGTTCTTTTATCTCTTAATATAAAAAGTTCGATCTGGAATGGCTTCAGGTTTATGGGAAATTCAAAAGTCCTTGTCTTTACAATTTAGGAGGTCCTTGAAGTACAAAGTAACAATTATTATTATTATTATTATTATCTGAATGGTTGGATGTCTTGAATCCGCAACTTCATGGTTGCAATAACGACCACCTTCCAATTGTGCTACAGGCTCTTGTCTAGTTGAAACCAATTATTGAAAAGCGTTGAATAATAATCATTAGGCTACCGTGAAGAAAGAAAACACTAGGAACAAATATATGGCCTGTTCACTGAAAACATTAGGCCTTCAACACATTAGTATGTCAAATAAATGAAATGATAAACTTGAAAAAAATGAAACTGAACATTTAGTGGGCAGGTCAAACTTATTAAATTTGCATGAGTTCGAGCAAATTATCTTGAGATTTATGCTAATATAAAAGAAGAGAACTGTGATGGAACCTATTCTTTTTTTTTTTTTTAATTATTTTTATGTGATTTTTACAGGGAAATATGCATCAATTATGTAAACAACTGCAGAATGATTAAATTTTAAATATTTCCATAGACTGCTCTTTGCACCATTTTCCTTTTCTTTTGTCAAAAGTGTCCTTATGTTGCGATATCGCTGACAACTTCTGTTCAGTTTTCCTTTTATGGAACCTTGCAACACCCTTTTTATTATATCTGAAGCTTGGGTTTTTCCATTTTGGCTACCAAGTAGATGGTTTCTCTACATGTTTCCATTCATTCATCCATCACAGTCACTTAACCTTGATTCCATTCATAGCCTACACAAGAAGAAGATGACAAAAAGAAAAAAAAAAAAATCCTTTACTCTCATTGATTCCATTGCATTTCTTATACACTCATTCATGCATTCCATTCACACACAACCTAACACAAAGAATTCCATTACATTTGGCAGACTAATATGAAGGAGAAATAGTTTGATGGGGAGTTGATAATATGATGGAAAGGGAAGAACCTTAGTTGTAAGAAAGTAATAAAAAAATCTTAATGTACATCTGTACTCATCATAAAAATAAAGAAAGTAAAAGAGGTTATAAATTATAATTTATAAATAGCGACTTTTATACAAAGTGCCTTCTTTAACATGATGCATGTTTTATGGTGAACTTGTCATACGATTGTGAATATTTAAAATTCAGTTAATTATATTCTATTGTTTCTTGACATTTAGTTATAAGAGAATAACTAATCAAATATTGATAACAAATGTCTAGTGAATTCTTGGTGGAGCTGCCAAAATGTTAAAATCCTTTTCCTTAAATCCTTAGCTGAAAAACGAAGTGTATCTCTAGAAATTCAAAACTAAATCCCTTCTTATTTCATATCAAATGAGTTGCATTCTTCAACTTGGTGGAAATGGATGAGACTTGTTGAACTGTTGAAGTCAAGATCAACTTGGACTGACTTGGGAAAATTCCTATTTCCACAAATTTTTAAGCATTGGAGTTTGAACTTTTTATCTGTAAGGACGAGCCCTTAATTGATGTATATTTGATTTCTTGCCTAGTTTAGAACACATCAGTGATATGTGAAATTCCTACATGCAGCAAATATATGTAAGCCTTCTACATTTTTAATAAAGGTGGAAACTATTTTCCTTTTCTATCATGCAGGTTTCATATATTGTCTGATTTTGATGAGGGCAAACGTAGCTGTAGAAGGAAATTAGAGCGGCACAACAACAGAAGGCGAAGAAAATCCATCGATATTAGAAGTGCGGCAGAAAAGGAAACTGATGGGATTTCATCAGCTGACGATGTTGCTTGCAATGATGAAAATGGGAGAGGTATCTTATTATTATTATTATTATTAGCTTTTACTAGAGACTCAAACTCATGCACCCAACACAGGATGCTATGTCCCTAACTGGCTGCGCAGCAGCTATGGAAGAGACATATTGTTAACTCAAGCTGATCCAGTCTCTATCCATTTGTTTGATGGTTGTGAACTAATCTTTCTAATGCTTTAAACTTTTGTGAAGAGAGACATAGTTATGCTGGATCTCACAGGATGATCTAGTGACGCTTCTTTCTCTGGACCAATAGGATGGCGTGCTTGTATAATTTGCTCTCGAATTAATCTTATTTCATTAAATCTTCCATGTAGAAACGAAAAGGGAAAAGGTTTCACAACCATTGAAGTATGTACAGTCTGACATCTGTGATTTTATATATTTCACAGCTTTTATCTACTTAATCAGTTCCTTTCCTTTCCTCATTGTGAGAACTATTCGACATTCGGAGGGATGATTTTCAATCTTAAGTTATCTGTGTAAGTAAATCAGAGAGAAAATTCTGTAAAATAGTTGTCTTAAGCATTGATTCCATTATCTCAAGTAAAATGAGGAAAGTTTTCCTAGTTAATCAAGGAAAAACCTAATCATCTGTCAAAGACCATATCACAATTTTACAAAATAATTCTGTTCTAATATATCTTTATCTTAACAATACTGTTCTAACTAATATTACTTTTCTCAACAATACTGTTCTAATGTAACAAAAATGTTGCAGCCCTAGAGGGGCTGCCACAATATGGGCTTTTGGATATGGCCAGATTCAATCAAGACCAATGGGCTGGGCCCATGTCCATTGCGTCCAAGTCCAGACCCCATAGTTTTGCCTAACAAACCTAACTTGCAAAAGGTCAAAACCACCCAATTGAGCAATAGATCCTGTTTCCTTTAGTAGCTTTCTTAGGATTGTTCTTTCCTTTAGTAGCTTTCTTATTGTTATTTCCTTTCAGTATCTTCTTCATTCTAGTTTTCCTATTTTTCTTACGGTCTTGGTTTAATGAATGTATTTTAAGAAAGTAAAGAAAATCCATGTGTAAAAGGAAATTTTCTTTCTTTGCATGTGGAATTGGGTGGATCCTAATAAACCAATCTGGATGCATCAAGAGACATGAAAGATTGTGGAGTTTTAGAGAACATGGCTTGTGTAGTGTTGAGTGGAAAACTAGTACTTCCAAAACCAATGCGATGATGAGGCAGGCTCCCTCAGGTTGGGGTTTTGGGGCCAATGGAGGAATTATTTCATATCACTCACACATTTTAGCTTTAAAAAAGCATTGATGAGCTTGGGCTGTTGGGTTAAGGGTAGGTTGGCACATGTGTTCAAATGGGTTGTGTTATTATATAGAGCAATGCTACCTGGACAAACTATTTGGCCCGAATCTTGGACAAACCATATGGTTTGCCTTGAAATATTCAAGGCAAACCATATGGTTTGTCCAAGATTCTGTCTAAGAAAGTTTGTCCAAACAGATTTTTTGTATTATATAACTTCCCATGGTTTATGCACTTTTCTTTAATGAGATAAGTCTTGACATAGGGGAACAATGAGTCTTTCTGTTCTTGTTGGAATGGAAGGCAATGAAATTGTGATAGATTCAACATTAAAAGAGGGTGATGGGGGACATTATGCAGAGGAGAGCACTTATATCCTAGGGCCCAGGCTATATCTTGTGGCCTTTTTTTTTTTTCTGATGGATCTGTTAGTAATGTTTTATGTATCTTTTTCTAGTTGTTTTGTACTCCTCAACAGGAGGATGAGGGCAGAGTTTAACCAATCCTTGTGCTGTCCTTATTGGAGGATCACATTCCATATTTGTCTATCAGTTTTTTTTTTTTTTTTTTTGCTATCATGAACCCAAAATGACGAAAGAACGTCTTGCAGTCAGCTGTTGCTATCATGAAGCCCAAAAAGATGAAAGAAAGTCTTGCAGTCAGCCAATAGGGAGGGCTGCACTGAGTGGCTTGTAGTTTCCATGAAAAAAGATGACTTATAGGAGCCGGGGGGCCTATTCGATGTTTTAACAGTCCGCACTTCTGAAAACTGCCCCACCACTGACCAATTTGGGAGTCGGTGAAGTCAATGAAGAGTGGAACCCAGTGCTTATGTATGAAGATTGTAGTCATGCCAGAGAAGTTAAATATGTGCAGTCCCTTCTCATCAAGATTATAAAGGATCAGGTCTCACCGTCATACCTGTGCTCACTGCTCAGTTTCAAACTGAGGAGAAGATGGTGGTTCGTGCAAAAAGTGAAGGGTGGAAGAATATGGAAGCGGCTATTTGAAATTTTTGCCAAATCTCTGAAACTGAGTTGACTTAATTAATCTCGTTACAGTGTTTAAATAAACAATGAAGCAAAAGTAATCCTATTTCCAATCTCATCCATCGGCTTAATGACAATTAATCTCAGCCATTAAATAACTTCTATCGTACCTAAATTAGATTCCTATAAAAAACTGAAATCCCCTAACTAATGGGACTACCAGTCAAGAGTGGGGATTTTTCTATTGTGCAGAACATCTGGTGGGTCCTAGATGTACCCTACTACTTTCTCTAGTCTTTTGCTTGCGCCTTAGTCACTTACTAACAGATGTAAATTGATATTGCATAATCGGGATTCTTATTGACTGGAATCATGTGTTTTGTGGTGGAATTGCCAGGAAAGTCAGCGATAGCTTTGGTGATCTCTTGGTTTTTAGACTTCTCTTTATGCTCCAATTCAAAACTTGACAACTTATGGCACCTGAATTCACACTGGCAGTCGCATACAATTATAGGCTCCACATAAATTGATAAAAGATTAGATACTTGTATCTTAGTTTACACTGATAGTCACATATGGTCATGCACTCCACATAAGCACCCATTCTCTTATTGCAAAACATGCTTCTGATGCAGGTGACAGCAGGCCCGATCTGCATCACTTCCACTAATCATTGATTTATTTCAGTTAACTGTCTCATTTTCTACACAGCATGAGCGTATTTAGTATGCTGGTTATTTTATGTGTTGTCATTTACTTCAAGTTACACATAAAGATAGATAAAGGCTTCAGCATCATTTCTGATTATTCTTGTGCTTTCAAATGCAGAGATGTTAAATGCTTCTACGTCTGATGATTTATGTTTAACCAATCAGCTTAAAGATACAGAGACAGTATTGGAATCTGAAGATGGACATGGTTCTGCCTTTTGCTCAGTTCCCGGTTTTCAGAATATCCACACCAATAGTGTTGCATCTTTTGTCACTTCTGGTGAAACCCAGACGGATGAAGGAAAAGATTATTCGAAGCCTTCCCTCCCTTCATCTTTTTACAACCAGAAGTGTTCATATTCATCCGTGGTATGTTTGCTTTGAAGGCTTTTGTTGTTGCATAATGGTTGTCATGCATTTTTCTCAATCAATTTCAGAGATTTTAAGATGTCATTTTCATGTTGTCTTATATGCTATTGTATTATTGCATGGAAGATAATGATTCATCTTCTGATTGTAGTGTCCGACAGGTCGCATGTCATTCAAGCTTTATGATTGGAACCCTGCAGAGTTTCCCAGACGGCTTCGACACCAAGTACTTCTAAAGGATTATTATTGCAGTTTAGTATTTTCAGGAGAGATAATGAGTTTTTTCCAATGAAAATGTTGAAAGTTGATTGATACATTTTGATCCTTAATTGCAGATATTTCAATGGCTGGCCAGCATGCCGATTGAGTTGGAGGGATATATTCGGCCTGGATGTATAATTTTGACTTCATTCATTGCAATGCCACGATTTATGTGGGTGAAGGTAACACCTTGGCTTCCTCGGGTGTTTATAATTGACTAAACAACTTGCAGCATTATATGGTATAGATTGAGGATAATTAAGGGCTTGTTTGGCAAACATGATTTGATTGAAATAGAGTTGTTTCAGTTAGACCCTTTTATAAATAAACCGTTTGGTATTGTCTCATTCAATAAGAGAAACCAAACTTGTCATACTATAAATATTATGCGTGAAGAGTTGTAATATGGTAAACATAGTACACACAAATTTGCCATAATGTAGAAGTAGTACAGGTAAACTTTTCATATAGCAATAAGGTAGATGGATTTTCTCAAAAAAAAAAAAAAGAAAAAAAAAGAAAAAAGAAAGAGGTACATGGGTAAAAAACCCTAAAAGATCTCTGATTGCTTCGGACCTTCATGTTTATTTGAAAAAGTTACTTTTCTGTTACCCTTTTGAAAATGGGGCAAAAGATCTTAAAGTTGATTAAATCATACATTCATAAACTTTCCCAAACAGTCTAAAGCATTGAAACGTCTATTTGGATCAGTTTTAAGGCAAATAGACCCAAAAAGTGGACTTTCCAAAAGGCACCTAACATTTGCCTATAATACTTGCTATTGTGTCCGTCCTTCCTTTTTAGTGGGAAGATAATGGACCCAACTATGGATTCAAATATCCCATCAATGCCTAGCCTTTGGAGTCATTGTAGCAACACTAGGGGTCTTCACACAAGGGAAACACATAATTCACTCATGTGAGTTAGAGAGGGAGGAACTAGTTTCATTGAATGAATAAAGGGTGAGTAAATGGGGGATTTATGTTGAGGTGGGACAACCATTGGGCTGGTTGCTCTGTTGTAGGATTTTTTCTCTTACTCGATCTTATCTGATTACATGTCAGACTACTTGGTACTCTTATCAACTTTTTTTTTTTTTTTCATCATTTTAATTTGTTAGAGTCTGACTTCTTTTTTTTTTTTTGGAGATTTGTTGATATCAATTGGATGTTATATGGCTGATCTTTATTATTCTGTGGTGATGCTCATTGATTGTAATTTTTTTCCGGAAGCAATCTAGTTCTTTGGTTTGTGTGGAAATTGTTGAAGCTTGGCTAATTCATTGGAACAAATTTCTGATGTATGCATGCATTTAGTGACTCCTTGAATGCTCTCAGTCAAGGAACTTCATTATTGTCTAAAGGTCCTTCTAAATGTTAGTTATGGTGCTTCTAAGTTTAGTAATGTTTTAGTCAAGTACATCAGTCTTGTCTCATCGAGTGTCCTTATGTCCTAAAAAATCATGCTGGATCATTTCTATTTGGCAAAGATCATGTGACTGGTATGAGCACTTCATTTATTTCTTATTCTCCATCTTGTAACTGTGATCATGTTAAGACAACTGATGGTTCACATATTCACGTTGATGGAGTAGGAACTGTTAGTATTTCACCATCATTATGTTTACCTTATATCTTTATGATCTGAAATTGTCCACCAATTTACTATCTTTAAGGGTTAAGTGGTATCTCCAAATCTCTTAATTGTAGCGCATTTTTCCTGCTCACCGTGTTTTTTGAGGATTTGGAGACAGGACAAATGATTGGGGGCGGGTGTGAAAATTTTGGTCTGTGTGTGTTCAAACTGGAGAGTGATGCCCTTTGCTTTTCAAACTATTAGTAGAGACAGCATCATCAAATATCCACTAAAGTATCTGCATCGTTGTCTTGGACACATTCCATTACCTAGTTTGTAGTTGTTACTCGTTTTCTTCTAATAAGTTGAGTCCTATTATAAGTGATGCATGCCAATGTGCTAAACCTGCTATAATGTCACATCCCATTCGTGTGAATAAAAAGTCTGATGTGCCTTTCTTGTTGAAACATTCAGATGTTCAGGGTCATTGCTGAGATTCATACCGCTACTGGATTTCAGTATTTGGTGTCCTTTGTTGATCATTGCTTTAAAGCTACATAGATCAGTCTCATGAAATTAAGGGATGGGTCTTATTCCATTTGAAGATTTTCTATATGATCATGATTGAATTGAATGCATTAATAAATATTTGGCAGTTAGACAACATGGGAACTATATATCATAATAGTTTTAGAAATACTTACTTTAGTGTATAGAATTGGATCCTAAACAACTTGTTCATATGCTCCTAAACAGAATTATGTATGAAAGAACGAACATCTTCTTGAGGTAGCTTTGTAATACTCTCCTCAAAAGTCATAACGATGAATGTTCTCAAATCATTTTGGCCTGATGCTGTTATAATAGCTTTGTATCTCATCAACCCTTAGTCTACTAGAGTCCTAAATGGTAAGGCTTTCCTTCAATTATTGGAATCTGGCAAGCCATTGTTTTCTGTATTTCATAAGGTATTTTGTTGCATTTTTCTTGTGCATTTTCCAAAATTTCAGAGAGATAATTTAGATGCTAAAGTTGTTAAGTGATTCTTAGGAATTAAGGTGCCCCAGTTCCAAGTAAGGGGTCGAAGTGTTATTCACCTGTGGTATTGGAAAAAATATATATTTTCTATGATATGACATTCTTCCAAAATGTTCCATTTTATCTTGACCAAAGCAAAAAGGTTTAATGCCTTGATCAGCTTCAGGGGAAAGGTAATACAACCTACTTCTTCACGTGTCACTACTAATTAATGCTCTTGATCTCGAATTTTTCTTCAGTCGTACCCCATTCATCATCTTCTCGTCTGGTGTTCTCTTCTCCAGTTTTTGTTGTTGAACATATTCCTCCGGTTATTTATTCTCCTGATTATGCTTTTGATGATTGTTCCATTGTTTTACGCAGAGGGAATTGATCATCAACTGAGCATTCCATTTATAATTTCATTTTAGATTGTTCTATTTCTCCTCCACATCATGCTCTCTCTCTCTCTCTCTCTCTCTTCAATTCGTATTCCCTCCCAGGGCTAGTGAAACTCATTCTAATCCCAAAAGGAAAGAAGCTATCGCTATGAATGCTTCTGAGAAGAACCAAAGCAGGGAGCTTGTCAGAGTTAAATGACGGAAAGTACGCATGTGTCAGGATGCAAGTGGGTATTCACCCTTAATGTAACGACTCGGGCTTGCCATCCACGTGATATTGTCCGCTTTGGCTCATGGGAGTCCAACCCAATCTTGCCTCACGGTTTTTAAAAGGCCTCATGCGGAGTGAAGGGCCAGGTCACACACCCAAGATCTGGAGTAGCATGTTTCCGATGTAGGACTTATGCACCACTGCATAATCAGTCCTCGTCGGACCCAATGCCCTTCTACAGGGGAGCCACATGCGTGACATACTTCCCCACCAGTAAACAGAGCTTTCCTTGGCTCTGATATCATCTGTAACGACTTGGGCCCGCTCTCTACATAATATTGTCCGCTTTGGCCCACAGGCCTCACGGTTTTGTTTTTGGTAGGCCTCAACCCACCAAAAGGCCTCATGCGGAGTTAAGGTTGGGTCACACACATATATACCCAAGATTAGGACTAGCGTGTTTCCGATGTAGGACTTATGCACCATTGCGTACCCAGTCCTTGTCGGACCCAACACCCTTTTATAGGGGAGCCACAGGCGTGACATACTCCCCCACTGGAAAACAAAGCCGTCCTTGGATCTGATACTATCTGTAACGACTTGGGCCCGCTCTCCTCATGATATTGTCTGGTTTGGCTCATGAGAGTCCAACCCAATCTTGCCTCACGGTTTAAAAGGCCTTATGCGGAGTTAAGGATGGGTCACGCACATATATACCCAAGATCAGGACTAGCGTGTTTCCGTTGTGGGACTTATGCACCACTGCATACTCAGTCCTCGTCGGACCCAACGCCCTTCTACAGGGAAGCCACAGGCGTGACATACTCCCCCACTGGAAACCAGAGCCATCCTCGGCTCCGATACCATCTATAACGACTCGGCCTGCTCTCCACATGATATTGTCCACTTTGGCTCATGGGTGCCAAATCCAATCTCGCCGCACCGTTTTAAAAGTCCGACCCAATCTTGACACTTAAGTGCAACCAAATGGATATATTGAGCAATAGAAGGCTAGATTGATGGAGAACAGGAGAAGGGGTTCACCAAGGCTTGGAGTTGATTACCATGAGGTGTTTGCACCTTCTGCATTTTTAGATTTAGTAAGGGTTCTTCTATCTATTGTTGCTTATCATTCTTGGCCATTGTATCAGCTATAGACTTGAAGAATGCATTTTGCATGGTGATTTGCAAGAAGTATTGATTACGCTTTCTCTAGGGTTTATGCCTTCCAATAGCACAAGTAATGTTTGCAATTTGAAAAAGGCTTTTTATGTGTTGAAGTAGTCTCTGCATCCATGGCTCCATAGATTAAGTTAAGCCATGTTGAAGTTTGGATATAGTCAGAGACTCAAGAGACATTCAAACCATACTGTATTCTGCAAGAGGAAGGTTGAAATAACACTTGTGATTGTATCTGTAGATAACATTACTGTTACAGGTGATGATTTTTTTGACAAAATCAAAGTGTTGAGGATAGAGGGGCTCATGGGCCTGGGCCAGCCCGATTTGGGCTGGGCTTGAGTTACAGTAGATGGGCCAGTCTTGTATTTTTTTATTTGGGCCTACTTAATAGATGGGCCAGACTTGGTCTCAGTGGTAGAGAGCCCAACACCCGGCCCGGCCCAAATATAAAAATAATTACGAGGAAAGGTGAAAGGGAGACTTGAACACATGACCTCTCACACTAGATCACATCACCAAACCAAGTGAAATAAAGCCTAGGACATTGTAAAAAGTCCTTTTATTATTATTATATGAATATAACTTGGGTTGGGCTCGGGCTTCATTGTTCAGGTGTAAAAAGCCTAGGACATTGTAAAAAGCCACTTTTGGCCTGAATTAGGCTTGGCATGGGCTCGGTGTTCTAGTTTAGAATCACGCGGGGCCTGGACATTCCTCAGCCCGGCCCATGAACACCCCTAGATGAAGCTTTTCTGAAGTAAATAATTTGACATTATGGATCTGAGGGTTGCTAAAATATTTTCTGGGTATCGAAGTGACTAGATCTTGTAACGGTATTGTTATATCCATAGCAAAGTATGTTTAAAATCTCCTCCAAGAACCTTTTCAAAAAAAATCTCCTCCAAGAAGCTTGGAAGTTAGGGGCCTATTAATACATCTTATCTATTGAGCAAAATCATCATCTAAGGCTAGATGGTGGTAAAGTTTTACTTGATTTAGGTCTTTATCAACGGTTGGTCGGTAGACTTCTATTTGACAATAACACATCCGGTTCTCATATGCTTTTAGTTTAGTTAATTGGATCCAAAGGCAGGTCGTCTTGGTGCTATTTATAGAACAGTAGTACTGTTAGGGGCCGGTTTGGTAATTCTACTAATAGAGTCAAGTGAAGTAAAGTTGATTTTGAAGAAATAATAAAATATAAGTGGGTTATGATGGTATTTTGTTTTTAGTTGTTCGTATGGAATCTTTTTGACTTTTTGTTTGGGAAAGAAAGTAGAGTGGTTTTTTTTTGGATAAAGGTGGTTGCTTTTTGACTTCTTTTGAAAAAGATGGAGGGAGTTTTGAATTAAACTGCTTTTGATGTGACATCTTGTCTAAAATATGGAGGCTTTACTTGACTTTTACTATGTTAGTAAAGTGCCAAACTAGGCATAAGAGGCCTCCTGGACATGGGCATCTTATATAGTAATCATGGGGGATCTTGATATTGAAATTTATATGGGTACAGATTGGGATCTTCTGATTATGGATCTAAAATGGGTTATTGTTCCTTTGTTGGGGTAATCTTGTTACCTGGAAGGGTAAAAGATAAATAGTATGGGTAGATCAATTGCTGATGCAGAATAGTAGGCAATGGCTCATGAATGTTTGAGCTGTTCTGACTGAATAATTTATTATCCAATTGAGGACTCTGGCATTCTGTCCTATGAAGCTTCATTGTGACAATGTGGTTGCAGTTCACATGTCATCTTATACATTTTATTTGGAAGATCAACTATGTTGACTAAAAAGGGATAACCTGTGGTTAACTTCAGCATGTACATGTTGCACGCTAGGCATGATTGATGTCCATGCTCCAGCCTAGGGTGAGTGTAGAAAGATTATGACAGTTGGGATTTATTTGTAATTAATCACAGTTGGTTAATAAGGGATTTATTCGTAATTAATGGGAAGCGAGAGGGGTGTGATGTATTTTTTTTTCAATTAAAACTGAAGTTGGCGAACTGTTTTTACTCCTCCTCCTCTTTGCTCTTTTCTTCTTCTTCAGTTAACATCTCTTCACTGATCATCCTTGAACATCATCTTTCCTTCTATTTTATGCATAACAGTGAAACATTGTCTTTAGAAGCTTAGATCAATGCCTTTCCCCTTTTCAATTTTACAGAATTTTGATTTCATACTTTTTTGTTTCACCATACAGCTTTCTGAAGATGCATTAACCTATGTAAATGACCTTGTCAATGCACCTGAAAGCTTGCTGTCAGGAAGGCCCACAATGCGCATTTACTTAAATGACATGATTTTTCAGGTTGTGAAAGGTAAGCTGGTTACTGGTATTTAATAGGCCTGAGTTGGTTTTTGTGGAAGATGATATTGAGATGATTTTGTTTATTGTTGTTGAATGTTGCTAGTTGGACTTCGATGACTGTTGGATATGGTGATGTTTGGCCTTTCTTGCTTTAAATGTGAGCTTGCATTAAAGAAAATCCACTACTATAATGTTCATTAGCTGCTGCCAATAAAAGATACTTTTTATATGAGCATTTTATTATGGTGACTTCTGTCACCCTCGAGAATTTTTTTATTTCCAATAATTTGATCAATAGAAAAGCATTGTTTGGTTGTGGTGGTTGGGGGCGATGAAGTGATCAGGGAAGAAAGCATGAAGCATATATATATATATATATATATATTTCCAATGAATTGATTATAAAAAAAGCATTGTTTGCAGTATTTTCAATTTTTTTTCCTATCTTTTCTGTGCATGCAGGATCCGTGGCTCAGTAATTCGGACCTTTAATGCGACAACACACTGTTCTGAAAAAACTGCCAGATTAGGAAATCCTAACTCTTTTTGGACATGTTTGTGTAGTGCTACTGAATCCTGGTTCCACTGAGAACACCAATTTTGAACCACCACCACACACCCTTTTCCCCAACCAAATAAAACCTCCATCTAATAGGAACTGGTTTTCTGCAGAATCGCATAAAACTCAGTCCATTTTACTAGGAAAAGTGGCTCCACCAAACATGGAATTTACCGTAGCTGGAAAATGTTTTCTGCTTTGTAGGCTTTTTCTGCAGAAAACCGTGTATACAAATGTGCCCTTAGTGAGTGGAACACAGATGGAAGAATTAGAATATGATAATAGCAACTGTTCTTAGAGATCTACTGATCAAAATATTAACTACTTTTGTACATCTTCTATCAACTGAGTGGCTCTGTATGACATCAGTCTCAGGTGCCAAACCATGTGAGGAGTCGAGAGGGGTGGCAAATGTTAAGCTCACTGCAGAGCAGTACCCATTGATAGCTATATTTTGTTTGCTGCACTTTGATAGTGTGGTGAAATGAGTTAACTTGTATGTTGACTTCGGTCTTTTTTTTTTTTTTTTTTACTAAAATATGTCAGCTTGCCAGTGCATGCAGAAAAATTTCCATTTGGAATTTGTACTAGAGAAGATCATGAGAGTGTATCTTCCACTTTGTCTCTAAATATTCACATATTTAAATTGATATGGTGTCCTGGACCATTCTTTAATAAGTGATGTCATTGATTATAGATCTCACATTCTTACAACTATTTGGACTTTATGGAAAGAAAGAAACCAAAGAAGCTTTGAAGGAAAAACCTCCTCCTTAGAAGACAATTCTCCAAGACAAGGATTTGCATTGCCCATTGGGTTTCCACCTTTCCTAATTTCTGGGTTTCCACTTTTTTGACTGCTCTCTCTCTAGTTTGTTTAGCTTTTGTATAGCTTGGCTCCTGCTTTTGTATAGCTTGATAGCTGTCTTTGGGAGCTTTGGCTTTTCTCTCCCTTCTTTCTTCCTTTGAGTGGTGTTTTCTTTTTTTGGTGGCTTCTTCTCGGCCCCTTTGCTTTTCGGTATAATTTTGTTGTACTGTTAAGCTTGCATTTAATGAATTCCACCCACTGGCGGACCTATGTATAGGCCGAGGGGGTCCATGGCCCTGCTTAAGTTTTCAAAATGTTATTTTTTACCACTTAACTTTTGTAATTTTTTATTTTGCCCTTTGCTTTTCAGTATAATTTTGTTGTACTGTTAAGCTTTCATTTAATGAATTCCACCCTCTGGCGGACCTATGTATAGGCTAAGTTTTCAAAATGTTATTTTTTACCACTTAACTTTTGTAATTTTTTATTTTGCCCCTTATAATTTTAAATTTTCTTTTAATAATTTTCATTTGCACCCCGCCCTCCCCCGTCCCCCCAAGTTCCATTTTCTGGGTCCGCCTCTGATTCCGCCATTATATATAAAATGTAATATAACATGTTATTATGAATCATCAACTTCAGCCAGCCACTAAAAGAAATGCTTTCATATGACTTACTTGATTGAGTGGCATCTTATTATTATTATTTTTTTGAATGGTAGAGTGGCATCCTATTATTTTATTGCAGCTGAGATTTAGTGTGATTTGTTTCTTCAAATGGTTTATCATGAATTCCTCAACTGAAACCTATTACATGATTACATGAGAAGACATCTAATGCTGAATATCATTTTATTTGAATGTTGTTTTATTAATTTCCCCACTTGATGCATTCAGATGGGACGTCATTGATTAACATCAAAGTGAGGGCACGGGTGCCAAGGCTTCATTATGTTCATCCTGCTTATTTTGAAGCTGGCAAACCTATGGAGTTTGTTGTTTGTGGCACTAATCTTTTTCAGCCTAAATTTCGGTATGATATTGTTCCCTTTTAAAATGAAAAAAATGTTGCAACAGGCAATTACCAGCTTTCTCATTTTGACATATGTTCAATAAATATTGGTAACGTTGATTATTGCCTTCATGATTTCATGTTATATTGAGCATATTATAGATGTGTATGTTGGTAGGTAACAAAACAGCGACTTATCTTTGTAGTGAAACTAACATACACGTGCGTGTGTGTTGGGCAAGAAACAGATCTATGTTTGCAACGGAACAATAGTACATGTATATTATTACCATCAACCTAATGGATCCTAGATAGGAACCCCTTACAACTGTAACAATCTTTTTTGTCCTTTTTTTTTTTTTATTGGTAACAGTAAATTTCATTAAACAAGAAGAGAATAGCAGCACAAAGGAGACAATAAAAAAAAAAAAAAAAATACATGCCTGGGTATAAGTATCCAACTGATGCAGAACCACATAACAGCAGCCAATAGTGACGAAGTCCTCTCTACCCCCTGCTTTGCCAATGTATCTGCCAGCTGACCAGGGAACATGCCAGAAAACCACCTGGATAAAGGAAGATGACTACCTGATTTCGTTGAAATGAAATTGGTGTTTCCATGTCCCTAATGCCTCTGCTTTCATCCACGGTATAGCATTTCATGAGACACTTTCCACAATTAACTTTTCTTGAAAAACACTCACATAAATCTGGAGAGCTTCCACGATCATATCATTTCTTCCTAATTTGAATCTTTAATGCCCAAGTTCTTGGAAAATATAAACAAGACTTCTCCTTCAACATTATGGAGAACTCCACCACCACCCGCCAATGCTAGCTAACCATGGACTGCACCGTTTACATTGAACTTCAAGAAACCACCTGGAGGAGGTGACCAAGACTCTGATTCCCCCTTTTCAATCATACCACATGTCCACATTCCATATATGCTTTTCTATTTTGAAGAAAATCGCCCAGCTTCATATTCACAAAGCCCTTTCTCACCAAATGTCTTTTTTAGTCACACCCCTTAGAATCACCTTGGATGTAATGTCATTGATGGTAGATGAAGAGCTCCTGAAAATCCTATTATTCCTCTCCTTCCAAATAGACCAAAGAATAGCAAAATACACTTCTACACCATCAAATTGAATCTATGAAATGGCCCCATCCGCCAACCATTTACCAGCACAGAACTTGGAGGAGACCATGATAGATCACATATTCTTATAAAGTAATCGCAGAGATGCGAAGCCATATCAAAATGGGAAAAAAGAAGGCTAATTGTCTACCCCTCCCTACTGGCAACGAGCAAATATATCCACAATATTCTGCAGTAAGATATCCCTCCTTTAATTGTCAGCTGTGGAAATCTCGTTGGGGACACCAGCCAGAAAAATTCCTCCAGTCTTGGAGGGGCCATGCCAAACTACACTTGAACACAAGTGGATCACTAAGATGAAGACCCTTCCAAAATTCTGTTGAATGACTTGGTTGGAAATTCCCCTAATACAGTAGGCTTCCGAATTAGTTGACTTCGACATAGTTGGGACAAAGCTTTGATGATGATGGCGACAGCAGGCTTGTGAATGTGATTGTCATTTCTTCCCTGCAAAAAGAAAAAAAAAAAAAAAAAAAAAAAAAAAGAAGAAGAAGAAGAAGAAGAAGAAGAAGAAAGAAGTTACAAAGTAAATTTAATAATGACCCTTACCAAACCTCCTCAGATTGTCATAGAACTCTCTCCTGAAACACACGTCCTAATGGTCGCTACTCCCAGATGACACAACGCTCTTTGATTGGATACTTTTGATTAGGACCCATCCCGAACAACCTAGGGAACAAACTACGCAGAGGCCGGGTTCCAGCCCAGTCAACTTGCCAAAAAAATGAACTAACCTCCCCTCCCCCACTCTAAAAACCACCCATGTACGGAAGACCTATTGATTTTTTGATGCAGGCTAGACCCAAGGTCTGCCAGCCCATTGGGCCCAAGTCCACTAAAGTGCATAAAGAGAATCTTCAGATTGTGCACAACTTATCCGATTTTTATTAGTATCTGAATTTTAGAAATGGCTTTGAGATTAATTAGAAAGTTTTATCTTCTTTGTTTTAGAGATTTATTTCAATTTGATTTGTGTCCGAGAATAGAATTAGGAAAGTAGTGCCTATATAAAGGATTGTAATGTCTTTCATTCAACAAGTTGATTGATTAATAAAATTTCTTCGTTGGGAATTTCTCTCGATTATTTGCTTGTGGAGGGATCCCTAAGCCTTTGGCTTGGAGATTAGCCCGTTGGCTATTCTCCCTCTCCCGTGTTGCGTCATTTATTACCTTTCATTCCCTAGAATTAGATTGAAAGTTCTATGATCGAAAATATCTTGTGCTAAAGAGACTTAGTTTGATAGAAGGTGGTAGAAGTGTAATTTCCACTGTACAAAGGGGAATGCCATTGATGCGAAACGGGGTAGAGATGTGGGGTGGGCATGGAAAGATGGAAGAAAGAGAGGACAGGTCAGGCTTCACACCAAAGTTCTCAGGCTTCACGCCCATGGCATTGTACCATTCCTTTCTAGGAGAGATTAAGAGAGCAAAACACTCAATTTTTTTTTCATATGGAGTTAAGGCTAGTCAGGACTTGGATGATTTAGATGTGTGACTTAGTGTAGTCCAAAGTCCCCTAGGAGACAAGCAAGGAAACAAGACAAGCAAGCCTAGGTAGGTAGGATTTAACACTCTCCCCCACCAGAAACAGAGCCTTCCTCAGCTCTGGTACAATTTTGTGATGACCTGGGTCCACTATTCACATGATATTGTCTGCTTTGACCGAAGTCTAACGGCTTTTAAAATGCGTCATGTGAGGTTAAGGCCATGCCACCCATATATGCGCAGGATTAGGAGTTGGATGTTTCCATTATGGGACTTAGTTTAATCCAAAGCCCTCTGGGAGACAATTAAGCAACAAGACAAGCAACTCGAGGTGGGAAGGATCTCACACTCTCCCCCACCATAAACAAAGTCGTCCTCAGCGTTATTACCATTTTGTGATGACCTGGGCCCACTATCCACATGATATTTTCCGCTTTGACCGTAGTCCCACGGCTTTAAATTTTGTCATGTGGGGTTACGGTTAGGCCGCACATATATACACAAGCTCATGAGTTGGATGTTTCCAATGTGGGATTTAGTATAGTCCAAAGTCCCCTGGGAGACAAGCAAGCAAACGAGACAAGCTAGCCTAGGAAAGTAGGATCTCGCACATTGTTTTATATAATTAAAGAGACAACCCTTGATCTAATCTCAACCCTTTCAACACATCAATGGTCGAGATTAAAACATCTAAACTAAAACAAAGTAAAACATAAACCTAAAATAAAAACTCTAAATAAAATAAAATAGATGGGCTAGGCCCAAGGGCTTTGTTGACCCCATGGGTCTGTCCTGCATCAACCATGCAAAAGTAAAAGCAATTGGTGATGTTGCAGACGGTTGATTGTTTCTTTTCATCACAGTATGGTGGATATTCTTTGGTAGGCAGATATAAAAATAAGACTGAAGGGTTTGGAGCTTGGAAAGAAGTTCCAAATTTTGGAATTTGGTGGTGAAGGGTACAACTGGTTGATGAGGAATGTAATAAGGCTTATGTTTGGACATGGAAAAGATAACTGTTTTGGGAGGATTTATGGATTAAGTATATTTTGACCAATGGGTCAACGTCTGAAGCCGAAACCTCAATATACCATAATCATGACAATGTATTTAGTACCATTGGTCTTACAAAACCTAACCAACGAAATCACTCAGACCATTATTTAAATATCATTAATTCTCTACAAATAGAGGAACAAGTAAATATAATACATCCTCTAATCGACATCCCCTAACTTGCATTCCAAGTAGGGATGGGTTCCCAATTCTCCGATTACCCGGAGGTTTTGACCCGTTAAAAACCGGGTTTTGGTCCTTACTTATGCCTCAATAAGTAAACGGGTCTGGGTTCAGGTTCTTTGTTTGGGCCTGTGACCTAAATGGGTCCATGTTTGGTTCCAACCCGTGGACCCGAGACCCGACATATTACCTCAATTTTTTAGAATCCCTCCTAAAAACTAGGTTTTGTTCCATGTCATTTTCTACCTAGACCCGGACCCGTCCCATATACGGAACCGGTTTTGGGTCCACCATGGACCTGGACTGGAACCGACCCATTTACATCCCTAATTCCGAGGCTATCTCATATTTGGACCGATTTCTCCTAATTTTTTGGTATTGACAGCTAATTACATGAAAATTCATTCTATCTATGCTCTACTAGATTTCTAAAAAGAACAAGATTTCACATCTAATGAAATACTATCAAGATAAATCTAAATAAATCTAAATCTGAGGCGATTCTCTTCTTTTAGATGTATAGATGGCCGATTATCCAAATCCGATCTTGTGGTTGCCCCAACTTGGGCTGCATCATTTTGGAATTGAGGTTCCTTAACAGCTTTCTTTCTCTCTATCTGTGTGTTTTCTTGATTGGAGTCTTATCCTGTGATTGGTTTAATGTGGGTGGGCCCTGTGTGGATTCTCACTTGTATAAGTAATCTAGTCCATCTCTCTCTCTCTCTCTCTCTATATATATATATATATATATATAATGTGTGGTGGGTTCTTAATAGGAGTCTTATCCTATGATTGGTTTGAGGGGCCTGGGCCCTATGTGGATTCTCACTTTTACAAGTAATTTAGTACATCTCTCTCTCTCTCTCTCTCTCTCTCTCTCTCTCTCTCTCTCTCTCTCATATACATTGTTTTATAAATGGTAGAGTCCAAGTTGGCTTGCAGGTAGCGATTCAGGTTACCCCCAAGTCACTAATTCAGCTGAGTCACATGATGTTTTGGACATGAATGCACTTATTTCACTTTTTTTCTCCATTGGAAAAGTTAGATGCTCTTAAGGACATTTTTGGCTGATTCTTGAAGATCGAAATAAGTTTTTTCTGAAGATCCAAGCATTTGAAGATCAGTGGTACTATTCCATTGGCTCGATGAAATATAAATATGGGCACCGACAACAACTTAACTATTCAATTAACTGGATTAAATATAAATGTGGGTACCGACAACAACTTAACTATTCAATTGATTGGATGAGAAATATAAATGTGGGTACCTATGACAACTTAAATTTTTTATTAATAAATGAAACACAACAAGTCTTTAAGTTATAGATTCATAGAAACATGTTCCCTATTTTTATTTTTTTCCATATGTTATAAAGTTTATTGGGCATAGGGTTTGATTTGTTCCTATTCCACCAAATGGACGACTCGAGAGTGGGTGAGTGGCCCTCCTGAGTCTGATTTTTAAAACTTTGCTCTCACATGCATGAATTAATGAAGAAAAGAATATTCAAAACAAAAACCAAAACTTGAATTGAAAATTATTCTGGCTATTGACTTGTAGCTCAAGTGGTGAGGCATCTCCCCATCCACAGATACAACCGAGGTCGATTCCTGATTTTGTTAGATTGGGACTTTGGTAGTGTGTGTGGGTGTGTACATACCAGAGAAAAAAAGGAGAGAGAATTATTCTAGATAGGGTTCCAAAAACTCAATTTTGTGTAAACTTTGTCTTTTGAGATATACACCTGCTTGCCTACGTATAATATTTTTGGATATTCCATTATCACAAGCTAAGCTTCTTCTTTAGCTCACTGATTGAATCAGTCTCTGGTTGTCCAGTCCAATTACTGATGATATGCGATAGGATTGTTTAGTAAATACATTTAAAGAAATAAGAAGGTGAGAGAGGATTTTTTTTTTTTTTTTTTTTGTCCTTTTATTTAGTATCTCTAATATTACGTTACACATCAATATTTAAAGGTGTTCATGTGTTGAAAATCCTACATGCTTTTACATTGATATTATATCCCGCAATCTTAAACATTGTAACTCGTCCTTTCTTATCTAGCTTAGGTAGTGTAACTTAACTATCATTGGAAATTTGTACTGGGGCTGAAACTCTACTTTATTAAAAATATATGCTTGATATCGTAGGCTTCTCGTGTCTTTTGGTGGAAAGTATCTTGCATGTGAGTCATGCCTCGCCATTCCTCAGAAGAATAGATCAGCGCATGCTGTTGATTCAGAATCTACGAACAGTTGTGATCATGAAATGTTCAAGATTTACATCCCTGGAACAGATTTAAATCTTTTTGGCCCTGCATTCATTGAGGTGAGTATATTATGGAACACAAAAGAAATTATCCAGAATAGTTTGGTAGTGCACAACTGGCATGCGAATCCATGCTTAAATTATTAGTTTTTGATAAATATTATTGATGATTGTTTGAAATTGAGTCACTAAAAGCTTTTAGGTCTCTTTACACCTTACAATATATTTGCAGAGCTCTATCGATAGAAAACCCATTTCTAACTCAATTATATTGAAAATCCTTTTAGGCATTTTCTTCTCTAACAGTTCCTTTATTTCATAGTTTCCAAGCTGTGGGACTACTGGCCCTCTTGGAATCAAAATTTATACGTCTTAGGATGTAACACCCTCACTGTTAACATTCTATTGAGTTTCTGTCTATTGTCTTTAAAGATATGGAAATTATTGTTTCGTACCTTGCTCCTGTCATGCTCTACTAGATCATTGAATAGTGTGTTCATTTAAACATAGAGCACAGAAGGAATTTCAGAGCAGTCTCTGCTCATTATACAACAAGTGTCTTCACATGCCTGAAAAGTATAACTGTGTCCTATATTCAGTTTCTGCATTTTTGGTGTAATGAATTGTTAGAGTGATATAACTTTCATAGAACTCACATCTACTGAATAACAATTTTTGTTGAAAATAATTTTTTTAGGCAAATAGCTTAGCTGCTTCTTTGATGAAACTTTCAAACATCTTTAACTAAAAGTGTAACTTTCAAAATTCTACTAAATGTAGATTTCCTACTGAAAACCAATTTTGGATCTTACAAAATCTAGAGTGGAAATCTTCTGTCTAGAGAGCATTTTTTAACCACCATATTAAAGTTATTTTTTCCAATTTTATTTTTGTTTTCTAGTTCTGAAATAGTTCTATAATTTCCTGAAAGAATCTACAGATTTTAACACATTGGGAGAATTAACCTTCCAGTACTTTTTCTCGCTTACAGTTTTTCACTGCACACACAGCTGCAGTCCAGATCACTGCACTTGGCCATGTGCCTGGTAATCATGTGCAGTTTGAGATCCTTAATTGGAAGATAGACCACACATGTACAATGAGTGTTGTAATCATTGGCGTACTTGATCTAACCGCTGTTTTCCCTATATCTCGTTCACCTTAAGAATAGACTTTACCATACTTGAGCTGGGGCATTTACATTATGTAGCAATATGTAGGATGATTTGGACTTCTCACATCTGTCTAATTGCCGTTTATAGCCTTGTGTTGGTTTGGATCCATATTCCTGTAGGCTTTAAAACCTTCAGTTACTCTACTTTCTTGCTTTTGTCATAAATTAACACGGAGGATATTCAACTTGCTATTCAATCGTGTCCCTACTTTTTGCAGGTTGAGAATGAGTCAGGTTTATCCAATTTCATTCCTGTTCTCATCGGGGATAGACAAATATGTACTGAACTTGAGATGATATGGCAGAGGGCTGACAAAGTTCTCTATTCAGAGAGCCCCAGTACTCAATTTGCAGATACGGATGGTGTTCCAAACTCATGCCAGGCTTTTATATCAAAACAAACTGCAATGTCTGATCTCCTTTTAGATATTGCGTGGTTGCTGAAGGAACCTCAGCTTGACAAGAATGAGAATGGTTTGACTTCCACACAAGTTCAGAGGATGAATTGTTTATTGAGATTCCTAATACAGAACCAGTGTGTCTCTGTCTTGGAGAGAATATTGCAATCTCTCATGAACACGATGGAAGCAGTGCAGTTATATGATGGTATAAACAAAACTAATGATGCTGATATAAGGTCATTTCAGAAATATATGGCTCAGGCTAGAAAAATTCTCGATCATAAAGTTCAGTGTCCTGAAAGATCAATAACAGAGTCAGAAAACTGTCCTCAAATGGTTTACCTGCAAAAAAGTGAAATCAAGAGTAAAATGCTATACAGTTTGCCAAGCACCAATCAAGTGAGTTTAGACATCTTTGTGGTTTTAGTTTTCTCATTGCTCTGAACTTTCATATGGATCAAACTATCTAGGAATCTGTTGGAAATGCAAAATTAGTGTTGTACTTTTAGGTGTTACTGGTTACGTGGGTTATTTTGACAGAAACCTGAGCATCCTGGACACTGTTGGCTTATCTTCCTATTGACCTGAATATATATTTTTTGGATTGGTAACATGCTTGAACAGTTGAACCCACGACATCAAGGTTGCATTAGTGAGCACCTTCCTCCGTGCCACGAGCCCTTGTCAATAACCTGAGACTTCTAACATAATTTGCTTATCTCCACGTGCATTTGCCAAGTGGCGTGTGTTATATTTGTGCCAACCCTGAGATGTGCCCCACTTTGCAGATTTTAAGCCCCTAACATCAGGCCATGGATAGTTTTGTATTTCCACTGACCATTATATACCCAAATGATCACTACTATAATTTATACTTCTGTTTTTTTTTTTTTTTTTGGTGGCTCAACTACTCTAATTTATACTCTGTATGCATAAATACATCACATTATTCTGTCCATGATTTGTTATGATGGAGCAAGCATTAACATCTCTATCATTTGAGGACTTAATTTTGAAGGGACCATTATATACCCAAATTATCACTGCTACTATAATTTATACTCTGTATGCATAAATCCATCACATTATTCTGTTTCCATGATTTTTTTATGATGGAGCAGGCATTAATATCTCTAAAAGGATTATTTGAGGACTTAATTTGAAGTTCCTTTGGAAATGTTTGAAGTCTACACTGATCTTCTGATGGTATTGTTAATCCTGCACAAATAGCCTTATCATACTTTGTACTCCCCAAAAATCAAATTTTGCCACTTTCTTGTGCATTGCGACATCGTGCATGGATAAATGCTTCCACGCGAAACACTTTGATGAGATGGCACTGAAAATTTCTAGCTTGTTTATTAATGGATGAGCACCTGCTGTCCCTTAAGATTCATTTTTAGGTCTCTAATTTTCTAAACTTGGACCTCAGTTCCAGTCTTTCTATAAATCATTATCCTCTTTCTGGAGAATTATATCATCTTCTGGTTCTTGTTTTGCAGGGTATGGATGTGAGGATGGAAGATGGACTGCCATCAACAGAAGCTTCAGCTTCTCAAGGGAGTGATATACATGTTTCTCTCATAAACAAAGAGGTGGTTATGGATGTGGACAATTGTCCACGGCTGATGAAGGGAATGAAATGGCCACAGAAAGCTTGTGCTCAAGTTTTGCCTAGCTCGATTAAGAGATCACATCTAGTTGTTCTTTCAATGGCTGCTGTTGCTGTGTGTTTTGGGATATGTGCAGCTGTCAGCTATCCACATGAAGTCAGAAGATTTGCAGTTACGATGCGGAGGTGTCTCTTTGGGAGCTCCATGACATAGCATATCAAGTTGGATTGCCTTCTTTGTCAAGTTTGTGTACCAAATGTAAATAGCTCAATGAATGAAGCTGCTTTGTTCTCGATCCCCATTCCTTGCAACGGTTAAAAGTTTTATAATCAGCAGGGACAGGTCAGAACTGTATGTTGCTTTGTGGAGGCTTCACAACTGCAACAATCTTGTAACAGAGCATATAGTTTCCTTGATTGTACCATGAACATGCAAAGTAAGAAAGCTGAGCGGCCACTCATGTCGATCGCATGGCAGTATCAGCTCTCTGCTCTCCTGGAGTTGTTTCTATGTACTTGCCTTAGTGATAGAACAATTATTAACATCGTTGTATTTCTTCCCATCACATGCTTGGCGAGAACTCATGCTTATTTTATTTAAGTGCCCTTCTCTGATTGGTTAATCTACTTTTTGTAACAGGGATAAACTTGAAAGATTTCAGCCTTGTCACTAAGAAATAATAATGTATTAAGGAACTTCATTTTCATGAACTGATTGATCATTGCGTGCTTTGGTTTTGGATAGTTATTATCTGATGATGATTATTGTCAGTCTGAGTTCTGCTAGTTATGCAGTTGGAAAGGAAAACATGTCTAGGTACTACTAAAAATTACTGCGCCGAACAAAGTTGTGTGGAAAAGCACCACTCATCGGCTACTGCTGCCTCATTCACAATCCAAATTCCTCCCCATTACGATAAAGTATTCGTGTATGTCTGTCATTCAGTTCTGGATGCCACACTACTACCATCCTTGTTATACTTGGCTTATTCCATCTGCCTGGAGCTGGCTTTGTCAGTGTCTTCCATTTCTAAGTTTCATGCCACAGTATTCATTCAATCCTAAATAATGTTTTCATATGAGGACACAGTGACCTGTTCAGTACATTCTTTTACAAGTGACACAAAAAGAGAGAGAGGAGTACAAAGATGAAAGAAATTCTGGCCACAAGCTCAGACTTGGGTCTCTTCAGCTTTTGCCAAAGTAAGTGGAGGAAAGCATATGGCTCTCCACTCCTTCCTCTTGGAACATATTCAGTGAGCACAGCATGGACATTAATGCCTTCACTACCATGGGTAACATCAAGTGAACAGCAGCCCATATTCTTTACCATGGATTGGCCGAGGCTTGAGCTTGGCCAGAGAGGAAGTTGTGTGTTTTCTTGGAGTACATTTCATATTTCTAGGCCCTCATCTCTTTGCTTGCAATTTGAATTTTTATTGGATTCTAAGCAATGCCTTGTTACTATCCAAGACACAGGCAAAAATTGAAATAAGGTAAGAAGGCAAAGTATCTGCAAATAGCCAAAACCAATCTAACAACAATGAGTTAGGATAGATTAACGGTTGAGAGACCATTCAAGCCACATTCCCAAGGGGGTTTCAAGCTCATGAACCAATTGGCTTGGCCTTAACCATAGGAGGGACCCACTTGGTGCTTAGGAAGTAAGTAGACAGCTGTCTCTTGTCTCTGTCTCTCTCTCTCTCTCTTCAGTATCTCCTCCTTTTTTTTTTTTTTTGTTGTTTTTTTGTCACCACCTCCATCCACAGTCCAGTGTCCACACTCCACTCCCACGACCATCTACCGTGTGCCTTTTTTTTTCTTTAAGTTCTTCTTTCCTTTCCGTTTCTGTTGCCCCGTTCTAACGTACGCACGGCACCACTCTATCAAGTATCCTCCAAAATCCCATCTATCATACAAATCTGGCAGCCTCACTTCACTTCCCCCTTTGCCATTGGTCGCTAACCTGCGCCTCCCTCTTATCCTCCACACCTACGCACTCTCTCTCTCTCTCTCTCTCTCTCTCTCTCTCTCTCTCCATACACCAGAGGAAGGTAAAGGACCATATAAATCTAGGGTTTTGTATAAATCTTCTTCTTGGTATTGAAATGGATTCCGTGGCGACAAGTGAGGAGACTCACGTCAATGAATCCCAGGTATGATTTGAATCTATTCTTCTCTCTCTCTCTCTCTCTCTCTCTCTCTCATCTCGTTTGTGGGTTTTTTTTTTTTTTTTTGAATTTCTTCATTTAGGGTTCTATCTAGATGCAATGTATCATGATATCTTTTTGGGTTTTTTTTTTTTTTTTTTGGGGGGGATTGTCATTTGGGTAGTCTTCGTCTTCGCTGAATTTCCTTTATCAAATTGCAGAAAAGTTTTATCGATTGTGGGTGATTTTTCGGTTTTTAAGTGTTGTTTCGTCTGTGTTGTAGATTTCTGTCTAAAATGGTGGAAAGATTTCAACTTGCAGTAATATTATTTGAATCACAATTGCTTACCTATTGAAATTGTTGTGATTGATGAAACCCGAACAAGAAAGAATCTTAATTTCAGTTTTGCTTGGACAATTTCCAAACTTGTTGTGATTGATGAAACCCAAACAAGAAAGAATCTTAATTTCAGTTTTGCTTGGACAATTTCCAAACTTGTTGTGATTGATGAAACCCGAACAAGAAAGAATCTTAATTTCAGTTTTGCTTGGACAATTTCCGAACTTGTTGTCATTACCAAATGGTAGAAACATTACTACTTTCCCATGAGTTTATTATGTTTGATTGTTTACTCAGCATTGGAAACCATAATAATTCACAAGACAGAAAAAAAAAAAAAAAATCCTGAAATCCTGATTCAGTAGCATCTGGTTGCTGCTTTGATCTGTAGTTGGTGGTTCCACGCAATACATGGGTCCTCATCTACACTTTTAAGCTGGCATATAATCTCCTCCGTCGTCCGGATGGCACCTTCAACCGCCCCCTGGCCGAATTCCTTGACCGCAAGGTCCTCTCAAACGCCAACCCTGTGGATGGGGTTGTCTCCTTTGATGTCATCATCAACAGTCCAACTGGCCCTTTGCTACGCGTTTACTGCCCTGCTAATGATGAAGCTTCACTGGGTGTTCTTGAAATCAAACAGGCACCGAGCCACAAAGTCACCCCAGTGATAATCTTCTTCCATGGGGGAAGCTTTGCACACTCTTCTGTCAATAGTGCAATCTATGACACCCTTTGTCGCCGCGTTGTGAGCCTTTGTGAGGCAATTGTGGTCTCTGTGGATTATCGTCGGTCACCAGAGTATCGCTACCCTTGTGCTTATGATGATGGGTGGGCTGCACTCAATTGGGTGAACTCTCAGTCATGGCTGCAGAGTGGGAATGATTCCAAAGCACATGTGTTCTTGGCCGGAGACAGTTCAGGAGGCAATATTGCACACCATGTTGCGATGAGAGCAGTCGATTCGAATGTCAAAATATTGGGCAATATACTCCTCAACCCCATGTTTGGTGGGCAAAGGAGAACGGAATCAGAGAGGAGATTGGATGGGAGGTACTTTGTTACCATTCGAGACAGGGACTGGTACTGGAGAGCATTTCTTCCTGAGGGGGCAGATAGAGACCATCCTGCGTGCAACCCATTTGGTCCTAATGGTAGAAAGCTTGACGGTCTTCTGTTCCCCAAAAGCCTCATTGTTGTAGCTGGTTTTGATCTTATGCAAGACTGGCAACTAGCTTATGCTGAAGGGCTCAAACAGGCTGGTCAAGAAGTAAAGCTTATATATCTTGAACAGGCCACAATCGGGTTCTACTTGTTGCCCAACACTGACCATTTCCACACTGTTATGGAGGATATAAAAAGCTTTGTGACTTCTCTTTGTTAATAATATACTTGCTTATCTTAAAGCATACATCAAAGAAGCTTGATAATATCACTCGGGCTGTTTTTTTTCTAATGGGTAGACTAGTATGATGTGTAAGATTTGTAAATACTTATTATCTTGTTTGTTGTGGTGGATGCACCTAGGGAACTAGTTTTCTTACTGGGAATCAGGCGTCAGTTGTGTTGGTGCCCAAAGTGTCCTATCCCTGGGAGGGCTTGGTTTCAGCAGTTTCTAAGTGGATCACTAATTCACCATGGTCAGCATGAGAATCAATATATGAATATCGAGTTTTCTGGAGCTGATTCATAGTGGAGTCATTTGATTATATCTGATACGGTTTCAACTCTCTGATGGTGCTTGGGCAGATGATTGAAGTTCTCATCTCTTTTGACTTCCAGCCAGCTGGAAGATGGAGGGAATGGTTAATGTCCGGTGGTGTATTAGTTAGTGCTTGGCTAATGTGAAGGGCTAATTCAAGACATGGGAGACATACGCGGGTAATGTGAAATATGCAATGTACTCGTCTTGTAGAATTGTTACATATGCTGGTTTCTTTATTTTATTGGAGAGATGATCTTTTATTTGTAGATGACTTTGAACTGTAATCTATGTGTTGGTTTTCTTCTTTTCTTGATTTCCACGTGCCTACTTGCTCTGTACCCTTGTTAAATGTAAATAATACTAAAATCTATTGAGACAGTAGGCTGAAGCAGAGAGCTAAGGATTGTTTTGATTGCACATTTTGCTTCATTGCCCATGATGTGATTTATGACTCTGCTAGGCCTCACACATGGAGAACTCTCCAGAGGAAGCTTTTATCTATATTCAGTGTTTCTATCTGCCATGTGATTCCTATTCAATCCTTCAAAAAAAAGAAGTGATTCCTATTCGAACTCATCCCACCTTAATTCTGCAAAAGCTATGATCATTTAATGGCTTGGTCTTTGGCATTGGTCTTTGTATATGAGTGATTTAAGCTGGGATTGGTTTATCAGTGCTCCAACAAACACATTCTCATGGTCTGGGGGATGACCTGTATTCCTCCTTAACAAAAAGAAGCTGCTTGACCCTCTATTAGATAGGAGGAACATTTATCTAGATCTGAATCAAACATGGGATCCATGCTAACACATGCCTCTAGCAAAGCCTCAACTCCCCCGAGATGTATAGAGATCGGTGATGAAATATCAATGTTCATCTCTGTTCAGTAGAGACCGTCCAGTCCGAGCACTGGCCATCTAGTGTGGTGGGAAGAATGTGAAAGCAACTTGTCAATTCAAGCTGGCTCTTCATATGGTGCACGTCCGAGAGCCCAACTGGAGAGTTGGTTTACTGTTTATTTTGGTCATCAGTCCAAGGAGTAATCTGTAATCTTGGAAAGTAAATGGTGCTTTCTTTTTTTGGCTAGATTGGTTGACCGGCCAAGAGTGACACTATCAACCAGAAGGCAAGGCAGGGATTGATCTCTGAGCATGTGTGTTGACACTGAGGTGCCAACACCAAGAGTGTGTTCGCGGGTAAATGGTGCTTTTTGTGGCGGATTTGGACTTTGAACTTGGGATTAAAGAATGATTACTTGCGAAGACTTGGGAGTAGTGAGGACAGGGTAGAAGATTGACTAGTGACTACCAAAGCTGAATGAATGATGAAGAGAGCAAGATAACTGTGACAAAAGAGGTAGATCAGTGTTGTGTTCTTACTTGCACTGTTTTTTGTCAGTGATAATGTTATTTTTCTAGAAAAAAAGTGATAAATGTTATTTGCTAACTTAATGATTGATTTGACTTAAAATGGAATGGCTTGGTACAAAGGTGTCTTTGTTGTCCTAAGTGGAAGGTGGAGCAAGAAAAAATATGGTTGTAAACATGATCTGAATCCACAGTATAGAAAGTACACTACACTGTATTGGTCATCTTTCTCTTTTGGATGAGCTGGTTACAGCTAAGAAAGAAACACACAGTTGGAATTTATTCCATAGGATGAGGTTCAATGAGGAACACCAAACCAGAGTCAAAACCTTAGGCTGCTTGGAACTGAACTACCAAGATAAGATAAAATTAGAATCAGGGAGCTGCAGAGCCCATGGCGACTTATGCTCAGTATTTCAACAAGAGCCCATGGCACAATGGAAGATGCTCAATATTGCAACCTTGAGGTCATTGGTTTATGGCATATTTGTTGTCAGTCGGAGAAAAAAAATGGAAAAAAGGAAAATATAAGGTTTAGTATGTTGCCATTTGCAACTTTGTTAACTTCTTCTTCTGGCTGTTTAATTAGGTCCTGCTCGCTTTGAGGATGGTCTATTCCAGGACCTACTGGTTTCGGTCAGCTTTTTTACTAGTGCCAGCATAAGGGCAGCTCTTCCCTTATACATACATATATATATATATATATATATATATATATATATATATATATATATAAGAGAGAGAGAGAGAGAGAGAGAGAGAGCTGTTCGTTCTGGCATGTGTTCCCTAATACTATATCAGTAAGCATCCTTTGTCTGTTGTCATATGGGCCACCGTGAGTAGTCAAGCACTATTTTGCCCAGCTCACAATGTAAAATACTCAAAAGGTTTTTTGATGTTTAGTGACCAAAGAATTGAAAGATAAGAGAGTTGAGAGAGTTCTCACATACATGGGGGATGATCTAGACTTTTTGGCCTCTCCACGGAGGCCCCGTTTCTTTACTAGAATTTCTGAGTTACTAATGAATGCTGGTAGGAATGCTGGCAATGCTAATGATGAGAGATAATGATAGTAGTAAATTTACTTTTAGGTTCATTATCCCATGGTGTAAAAAGAAGGATGTTTTTAGGCATGCAGGCAAATATGGAAAATTGTCAAACAATTTTTTTTTTTTTTTTGTAAACTGGCGAAGGGACTGGGAACCCGAGACTCATGACACAACTCACATTGATATGATCCCAGTATCTATTGGCTGATATTCAACAAAATGAAAGAAAAAAAATAAGAAGAGATGGGAAGATGACCCTTTTGAGTAGGATCAGACTCCTTCCTTGCCTTTATTTCTGAATAATTCTTGACATGATTACAACTTCATTCTCCAATTATTTAAATAACCAATACTATCTTAATTATAGCCTTAAACATAGGCTGATCACATCTAATGTTTATTTAAATATAAAACTTGTAAATGATGCATGGTTGGACAATATAATGATAATGAATGCTGGATAAATATGAGTGATTGCAAGATAATGAATGCACTGGATATTTGTCTAGATGCTAAATGCTGATATATGGGTACTCCCACATGCGAGGAGATGGGAACTCCCATATGCCAGAAGAGGTAGACACAACTCACACATGCAAGGTGATGGGAACTCCCACATGCGAGGAGAATAAATACAACTCACAAATATGAGGTAATAAAAACTCACATAAGCAAGGAGGGAGAAGACCGGGTTCGAACCCAAGACCTCCCAATGAGAACTGTCACTCCTTACCACTGAGTTAAGGATGCGTTGTTCTCTGTTGAACTAACTGTTGAGGTAGGTCCCTTCTACCATTCTACCAAAAAAAAATTTGTTGAGGACCCGTTTGTTTGCTTATGCCCCAAGTGATTAAAAATAAAGATCAAAGGTGAGAGGAATTCTCAAAAACTCCTCTTTTTGCTCCCCTATGTTTTTAGGGTGTGGGGCCTATCTTGAGCCAATCAAATCATTTCACACATACTACATTGGTATAAAGCCCAAATTTAACACTCATCCTATTTTTACTTACCGTTGGATTGAAATCTCAAGAAAATGATGCCTCTGGAACCTGTAAAATTTGTATTATGACAGACGTTGTCTATAGAACCACCATAACATCACCGCGGTATTTTTTTAATTATAACCCAAGGTATCTCCTGCTCAGCTCTGCCCAGGCGCCTTTGGCCTTGAGCCCGAGTGAGTAAGTGACACTTGATTCTAGACTGCCGAGAATTAATCTTTAGAAGCACATGGAAACCCACATGCACCGGGTAAAACTATGGGAGGTGGCCAAAGAGATAGATGTCGAAAACAAAACCTCTCCGCTTCCTGAGGCGCAAAGTCCTTGGCCGGCTAAGCTATCACTCATTGGTTATCACTGCAATTTTGATATGTGCAAGACTACGCTTGTAACGCTTGTAAGGTAACAGATGTAAAAGAGTCTCCGCTCAATATCTTAATCTACTGTGAAGGTTCCAAAATACTAAATGGTAAGTTTGCGGGCAAATATTTCACCTGCAGGAGTCTCATACAAGGGCAGTGCACGACTTTCAATCCCTGTATGTTAATAAAAAAAAAAAAAAAAATCTGACACAAGTTTGTGGGGGACCGAAACCCGAGTTTGAAGTATCACAAATATCAGCATAAGAATATTGGTATTTTATCAGTATTATTGCATTTTTTAAAAATATTGTCAAAATAAAATATTTTGTGACAAAGTCACAATAATATAGCCCAAATAAAAAACCGGAAAATTCTATAGAAATAGTTTTAACATAATTGTTTTTTGTGCTTTATTTTCTTATTATTAAGAAATATGATATTTTGCACAATATTTTCCTGATATATATTATCGAGAAAAAAAAAAAAAGAGACCCCACTTAGGGTCTGTTTGTATAGAATACATATACAAGGTGAAGGGGGTAGGATATACAGTACCATTGAATTACTAGGGTAGGGCTGGGTAACAATTTCTCACTTTCCCTCTCTTAGACAGGAGAGAATTTGATTGATGGCGATTTTTGAAAACTCACATTTATTTCTTCAATTTTAACTATTTTTAAAAACAAAATTCTAACAATTCCTATATATTCACTTACACGAAAGAAACAGGCCTAATTGTGACAATGGGTTGAAGCTTTTTGTTACCTAACCCAACGAAATGCTCAAATCTATCCTATTTCAAAACAAGTGGAGGGTGGGTGAAAAAAATGACTTATATACATACATATATATATATATATATATATATATATCAGGTCAGTTTAAATCAACTTATGCATGGTCTCTAGACTCCGGCCTATCACTGAGATTAGGGATGTAAATGGATACTTGATTCTCTGATTATCTGGAGGTTCCGACCCGTTAAAAACCGGGTCCGGGTCTTTATTAAGGCTCCGACAAGTAAATGGGTCCGGGTCCGGTTCCACCTTGGTTTGGACCCAAAACCCGACATATTATCTCAATTTTTGAAAATCGCTCCTAAAAACCACGCTTTTTTTTTTTTAATATCATGACCCAGATCTAGACCCGTTTCATATATGGTTCTAGTTCCGGTTCCGGAGCCAAGAAACCAGTTTCGAAACGGATCCGGGTCCGGATTCGGTTCCATCTTCTCCTTAACGGTTCCGGTTCCAGGCCCACCATGGACCCGAACCAGAACCGGCGCGTTTATAACCCTAACTAAGATCACTGCCTCAAGAGAGCTCTTTCCAGTTTCCACAACCTGTATCTCACTCGGATCGACCAACCCATCATCATCCACTATTGTTGCAGACTGGCAATGGGCTAGGTCCGGGCAACAGCCAGACCAATGCCTTGATCTGGATCAATAATATTCATGGCCAGCCACTTGACAGACTTGATTGCGGGCCGGGGAACATGTGCATCATCGGCATCTTTTCACCGGCGAAGATCTTGCAGGTGGAGAATATAAAAGCATTAGAAAAAGAAGCGAATGAACAACGATGTATCTGCAATCAATATATCTTAAGCAACCACTAGGATACATTTGTGACACATCCTCCTTGATCAACAATAAGTAGGCTTAGTCAAGAACGGCTCCTTACTCGTCGGTTCTTATTTGGCTGCCCAGGGTTTTCCGCTTGTGGGGACCTGCCTTCCCACTTGAGTGGGCTACTTTCCCGTGTGTATGCAGGCTCTCTCTTGGATTCCAGCCCCCTTGGCTGAGTATCAAAACAACAATAAAAAATAGGCTTAGTTAGTCAGCTAACTTAGCTCGAGCCGGGTTTTTTTAGCAAGAGCTCTGACCTTACAATCATCCTCGGAACATTATTCGACGGAAAACATGTGGCTCACTGATGGGCACATCACCAAAACAGAAATGTTGTGGCAAAACACATAATGTTTTGATTTGCTTTCTCTTTCTGCTACTGATCTCTAAATGAAGCTACAAAAACAGTTGAAAAGGCCTTTCTATCAGCCAATCTGTTTATTCATGAGAAATGGATAAAGACTTCCTCCATAAGCATTTGCAGAAAGCAAAGGCGCTTCACCGAATGCTGGGACCCAGTTTGTTTGAAATGAAGCTCCTTGTTGCAGTATTATCATACACACCAAGTAGGGCCTTTTGTCACAAACAAATAGGTAAGAGAACAAACCCAATAGGTGAGGAGGGCCTGAGCACTTGCAGAAGTCGGTCTAAATGTCATGATCCATGAGTCAAGCCAACATTTCAAGCCTAACTAAAAAAAGAAAATTGTGCTGGGCTAAACCCACAGATATCATGACCCAAAACTCATTTCATTCTCTTCCTTTGACAAGGCTATGATACCTGTGTCCATCCGCTCACATTGGTGACACGTACTTCCAGCAAGGGAGGGAGGGGTCCCATGATCCAGTATGGAAGGGACACTTTTTTAGTTTTTATCTCTGACAAGGAAAGGGGCTTTTATACAAGGAGTAAAGAAAGTGGAATTTTTGCAGGACCTCAATATTCTGTCCTTTTTTTTTGGTTGATGACACTCAGTATTTTTAGTCTTAATTTCTTGGGATTTTTATGAAAAAATTAATTTTAAATCTTAATTCAATGGTTTTATGAAGAAAAATCATAAAATAACAAGAGAGTTGTTCATACTTTTTTTTTTTTTTTGACAAAACTACTAAGTTAACAGTATCATCAACTCAACTTTCATTACAAAAAACTAATGAAAAAACTATGTGTTGCTTCATCTTGACAATTTAGGTGGGTCTTGGCAATTTTCCTCAAGTGTATGGGTCCCATGCTTGATTTCCACTCATTTCTCGCCCCTTATTGAAGTGTATTCTCATGAGTTTTGAGGGTGTGAATTTGGAGTACAAGATGTCCGATGAAATGAGACTTTCTCTCGATTTAGTCGGTGGCTTTCAGTGAAGTTGGAGGGGATGGATTTGGGCATGCTTTCCCCTCCAACATCACTCAAAGCCACCGACTAAATAGAGAGAAAATCCTTATTTCAGCATTTCATCGAACACCTTTTACTCCAAATTCACCCCCTCAAAAGTCATGAGAATACACTTTAATAAGGGGCAAGAAATGAATGGAAATCAAGCATAGGACCCACACACCTGAGGAAAATTGCCAAGACCACCTAAATAAGACAACCGGGAACTTTCCATCACTACATAAAGAAAGATGAAGCAACACATAATTTTTTGCAATGGAAGTTGACGATATCATCAACTGGATTGATGATATTGTCAACTGGGATAGTTTTGTCCCCAAAAAAATGTACGAAAGTCATTTTATGATTTTTCCGTAAAAATCCCTAATTTCATTAGGTGCAGGGTGTACAAGGGAGGAAATTTTGATGGTCCCTAGCAGGTCTGCGTCTAAGGAACAGTGCTATATTACTTAGTATCTCCCGCCCAGCCCAGCACAGGAGCCTTTGCTAGATTGCATATTTATTAACTTTCAATTGACAAGCCCTCCAAGAGATTGATGGCCCACAAATTGGAGGGCAGTATCCATCATCATGTGCATCAACAATGGTGGTTGATGCCATGCATGTGAACAGGAGTGTTAGTGAATGAACTTCACCTATCTCTTTTACTATCAGTGTTGATGAAATTAGCACGTAGTTCATAAAATATTTCAAAAATAAAAACGGCCCTTCCAATACATTGGCTCTATAATTAGCAAGGATGAGGAGATTGAGAATAACGTCTAAAGTGGAGACTTGATTTTGGAGTATTTCATAATTGGTGCAAACCAACAAGGTTGAAGTTTTTTTTTTTTTTTTTTACAAGATAGTGACTAGATTAACTACAACCTATGAATCATAATGTTGGCCAATTAAGAACTAACATATGCAAAAAATGACCATAGGAGAGATGAGAATGTTGAGATGAATGTATAGTAAACTACAAAAGATAGAATACCACATGAATGCATTCGAGAGCATTTAGGGGTAGCTTTAAGATAAGTTTTTCTTCACGGGTGCCGCCGTTGCCCATGGTTGGAAATGACACCCATGAAGATAAGATTGGAGTAATGATCTAACTTGTCATTTCTTCACAAGTACCGCCTTTCATTCGAGAGAGGCCAACAGCGGCACCCATAAAGATAAGTTTTTCTATGCAAATAGATGGTCCCTTGAGGAGAAGGGGTAGGTTAAAGAGGACATGAATGGAAGTACTAAGGACTTATTTTAAAAAGGGCAACCTATCCGAGGATTTGTCCCATGATAAGATTGGAATGACAAAACATAATTCATATAGCTGACTCCAACATAGTTGGGACAAGACTTAGAGGACGACGACAATGATGATTTGAGAAAACTAAGCAGAATGAAATGCCAATGGACAGTTGAACAATCAGGATCTTAGATGGAATTGACATGATCGGAATATCAGATCTGGGTCATGAGGGCACAATGCTTAACTGAGCAAAAAAAGAGTTACAGAAATAATAATAACAAAAATGCATATAGTAAATAAAAACAACTTGAATCTTTTTAATGTTGCACATGCATATATTCAACAATACCATTAGTAACCATACTAACAATCAACATGAAAACAAAAATAGTTAAAATTCAGAAATGCTACTTTTATGAATTAATGCTGAGGCCTGAGCATATGCATGACCAATGAGACAGTCCTGAAAAATCTGTCTAAATAACATTAGTGCAAAAATTACTGAAAATGACACGCCGAAAACAAAGAATCAGGTTTCAATATCAGTAATATCTTATTCAAGTGTTACAACACAAATCATTTTGGGTGGCTTAGGAAAAAGAGCAACAGAAAGGATACAATTTTTCTGACATACCCACTAACCACCGATGTTGGTTTAAGGTGGCGAAGTCATCAAAAAATTGTCACATTTAAGTGCTATAGCTGTTTCCATGCTGATACAAGTGCATAAAAGGAATGATCTCTATTTTTCCATAAGGTCCAGAACATCCAAACCACAACTGTAATCTGGGGCAAATCCAGACGCATCCTTCATTCCTATTTTCATGCACAAATTTCACTGGTCAACATTATGTATAACATGAAACTATTATTTAAATATTTGATGTATCTCTCCACCCAATGAAGCGTCCCATTATTGGAACAGTGTCTAGCTGCCATAGTAAAGGGATAGTTTGACCTGCTTTGCTTGAAGAAAAAAAAGAAGAGAATTTAGACAACAAAACTGTCTTCTATTGAAATGCCCAGAGGACTGTTCCAACAACTGAGACAATGACAAAATTTAACATTGGGTTGAAAAGCTGAATCTAACAATTACAACTTCAGATTTTGAGAGAGGTTCTGGTTGAAGGCACCATCCACAATTGTATCATCTTGATGAGACATACATGCTTGAAAAGTTAAAAAGGAAAACCTGTCATTTCCAGCCATTGCTGCTTTGGAGTAATGATCTTCTACGGTGCGATAAGAATAAAAAATGTGGCCTTCCAAAGCGCACAGTATCTATCAGGCACCAAGCCACCATACATTTTTGGAGATTTCAGCTCAGAAAGCTTACAAAATCTCTGCAGCACAGGGGGAAATATGCCCTTCATGACATCAATGGTTATTCCAACTCCCATCAGCAGCAAATGGTTGTATAAATATTTTTTTCTGCGAGTGACTCATGTTGTTCTGCAAGAAGAGCCAACAAGGATTCAAGCTAAATCCTTTATGTTTCAAATTAAAACTGTGAGATTCACTAAGTTGTGTTTTTCCCTTTCTTTTATATATATATATATATATATATATATATATAAAAACATAAATATTAAGATTCACAGTGAATGTCTTTGGATGTAATGATAAACAGCAGACGGTGTGAATTTTTTGGTAGAATGAATAATTATCGCTTCAGTAATGCATCAGGACAGTGCAGAAAATTGGATTGGGCACTTGTCTTTATTGCAACAGGTCATTATCAACTGAAAGAAAAGAACAGGAAAAAAAAAAAAAGAACAGAAAAGAAAAGAAAAAAACCTCTATCAACTTCAGTACACGATGTTGATTTGGACAGAATTTAGAGATGTGGGCCATAGCTTCAGAACCATTCCAAATGCACAGCAGACCAAATAACCACTCCATCTGCCAAAATACCTTGGAAAAATTCTACCAAAATACTGAAACCAACTGCAGTGTAGAATATGTTCGAGTGCAACCTATGTAACTCCCTTATTTAAGACTTTGAGAAACATGTCAAAATGTGGCTAATGACTATACCCGTGGATCACTTAAATAGGGGTACAATTAGGGTGGGCCAGGCCAGGCATTCACCCAGGCCAAGACTTCCTGACTTCACTGTGGCTAGGCCCAAGCCCAGATAGAGCTTGAAAGTTGGAACACTAGGTCCAAGCCCAAATTCAAAGTTGGGCCAGAGTTTAACTAAATAGGGAGGGGACAGAGAGTGGGAGAAGAGAGTATAATGGAGGCTTAACTGGATACACGCAGGTAAATATTTCACTGGTGGAGGGTGTATCTAACTAGTACAGGAATTAATAGCAGAGTAATGGAGATGGAGGCAATAAAAACAGGATTCAAACCTACCAGGCCTGGGTTTCATGAAGTATTCCCGGGGTGGTGGGGAGGCCCAAATGCAGGAGAGAGAGAGAGAGAGTACATACTGGTGCAAGTGTGTCATGCGGACAGGCCGGGGCAGGTCTCCACATAGCTCAAGCCGGGGCTAAATTGCATGTGGGAGCCCGACCCCAGACAAATCCCAAAGTGCCAAGCCTGAGCCGGAGTTCTTAGATTGATAGAAAAGAAAACATGACTAGAACTCTCACGAAACTCACCGCAAGATTGGATCAATTCAGATCCAATATTTGCATAACCTAACCTGCTTATATTACACATTCCACTTGAGTACAGGCGCTGCTAACAAATTTTTTTTTAATTTAAATTAAGCACTACCAAAATTTTAATCCAATCAAAAAGTGATAAACACCATTGGATTGTTTGTATATTATTATATGATAAACTCCACTATTAATTACTCTGATCAGAGTGAAAATTGGATCACTTCCTATACATGAGGGGACATGGATATAGACCGGCTTCATTTTAGAAGCATGGACCCCACATAGATCAATCAGTTGGCAAGGTGCAAGATTGGGGCATTGGTTTTGTCGCCCGATAAGAGAAACCAAGCCATTTTTCTTTTAAAACAAGAGACATGGGGAGAGAGGCTTGTGTGTAAAATGAAGAAAGATCACGACATCTAGTCCATCAAAGACGTCTAAAACTGTGTCCATGGATTCAGCCTGCACCTGCATCTGCTTGCCCAAGCTTCATAAGATGAGAGGGAGATGGAGTCCTCTATCTATGAGAGATTTTTCTGTTCGGTTGGAGTCCTGTACACCTAGGATAGTGTAGTCTTCTTACTTTCAGCAAGTCTCTCACATTTTGGGAAGTGGGAATGTCTCAAAATCAAACCCACCAACGCGATATGATATAATATTCATTAGGGAATTTATGCCCGGGGCTTAAGCTTGAGCCAGGCCCAAATTTGACTAGGGCTTCAAAATTCAGGACTACGCACAAGCCCGAACCCTAACAAACTAAATCCAAATTGCATTTTCATGAGGGTCAAGACATGCGGACTTGAAAATGATGTGGTCCAACTCGGAAAATCATTTCCAATAAGTCGGTCACTAAAAAATCATTTCCATGAAAGAATTAAGAGGGACACAGAGGGTGAGACTGACATGAGAAACAAGAGGGATAGAGAAGGGTGGAGATAATTAGGATCTGGATTGGGTGTTGAGGAGAGGAAATGAAAGAAAAAGGGGAAGGGGGAAGTTGGGGTTGCATTACTTTAGTTTATATAATATTATTTATTCCTTTTTTTTTTTTTTCTAAGACACACATGCTTGCCACCGGGGCACTTGATGTCCCCAAGAAGCTGAGCTACAATCCGGAACCATATAAGATATATTTTATTATTAGTTATACATGTGGTATACCCAGTATACAGAATAAAATATCTATGTAAGTAATTCAGGTACCCCAGCTTTACTTGGGTGCCTGACGACAAAGCCTGCCCAACCTGAATTTTCACTCAACTTTGAAAACCAGGCACAAGCCCAGTATACGAAGCCCCAATTCTAATTTCGTGAAGGCTCCAGTTTGGCCTGAGCCCCCCAAGCCCAAAGTTGCACCAGTACAGTTACATAAAAGGAATTCCCAATCCCCAAGCATGTGCTACGTGAAAAGATGACGAGGTAACTACTGACAATCACTTTCTTCAATATTCACCACAAGGCTATGATGACCAAAAAGGAATATGGATATGAGGAATGACGATAAAACTTTACATTTTCTGTGGTGCAGGTTAGAATACGAATACAGATACTGGCATGTTATACCCTGACATTTTTATATTTGACATTAATCTTTTCAGACAAAAAAAAAAAAAAAATCACACCAGGGGCCTTTTTGTTTTTTTTGCCTAAACTAATTAAAGTTACAAATTACTACAGTTACATAAGACCCAAGCGTATGGCAACTGAGGTACAAAAATCCAAATTGAGGCCCAGGCAAATAACTAAATTGTTTGTATATGAAGTACTACTTTTTTTTTATTTTTTAATGGTGAAGTATTACTTTTTTCCTTATAACATTTCAAGACTTTACAGAAGTAACACTAGTTCCTTATTATAAGTTGGGAAAGTAAAATAGTTCAGGGTATAAAATAATCGGCTTATAGGATATAATTGATCACAGTACCCAATGTAGGATCTGGTACCGGTGTGATACCCTGTCGAGAGTGGATATGGGCATGTTGGGTACATATAAGTATCCAGTTATCATAGATTTAAAGATAGGTTGGAGATATAAACTATTTTCTTCCCATTATCTACTGTTACATGGGTCTAGCCAAGGTAGAAAAAAGGATGGCAAACTTCTCCCAAAGCTGGAGGATTTTGTAGGACCACCTTCCTCCATCCACTATTGGGGAGGCCTGAGAGAAATGAATTGGAGGGTCATCTGATGGGGACATCAACCCTAATTCCCCTAATTCTTTCAAGATCTACCACAAAGAAGGTGTAGGACTGCAGATCGAGCTACTTTATAGATGGATGACACGTATCCAGACTTTGATCGCTGAGATTTTGCGAATCCACTGTTGGATTACCATCTTGATGAGATCCAACAGTTGGATCTCATTGGATCTAGCTTTTTATGGATGAAGGGCCCCATGTGAGCAATCATCTTGAAGGCCCCACACTAGGAAGTGCCACATGGGAGGAAATAAAAAAGTTACGTGAAGTCAAGAGGGGCCCAAGGGAATTTAAAGGAAAACTCCAAGAGAAGGGGCCCATGATTTAAAAGAAATAATAAAAGAGGGGCCCGCAACTTGATTCGTGTGCATACCCATGCACAAGTGTCTCCTTCGACATGCAATGCTATAAATACCATTGGAATGAAACCCTTTTTGAGTTTTCCTTGAGTTGCCACTGTGTGCTCACGGGATCTTCAGTAACGCCTCTGAATCGGAGTTTGGTGAGAGCCCAAGACAAGTACTTCTCTTATCTTCCCTATTTTTTTTCCTTTCTGGCACATATGCTTTAGATCTACATAACCTTCCCTCTACTTTCAGATCTAGGAGTTTCTTGCTGCCCAAGCCAAAACCCAACCACTAGATTTCTAGATATGAACCACCGGCCCTTAGATCTACATCATCCCCACTATTAACTGACTTCCAAACCATTAGATCCAGACCACCAACCACAAGATCCCATCATCCAACCAGCAAAATCTCTATTCCCAGCCATTCCATCCGCCTACAACCCATTTAATCCCAACCGCCAGCATTGGATCTTCACGATCCCTATTTGAACTCCCATCAGATCCTAAAACAGTCCAATTGAACCAATCAGCCCTTCCAAATCCATTAGCCAAACCTGATCCATCATATATTTGGCGGATTTTCCATTACTTCACCATCACAACCCTTAATTCACTTCAATTCCATAAATCTGAAATTAACTTGGGCCTTGAACATGCTGTGGGAACAATAATTTCAGATCTGAATTTAATACTTAGCCTCAAATTACTCATTGTTCAATTGCACCCAAGTTAAGCCAAGCCATTTGTTCAAATCCGCATGAAGGGACAAATAATTTACTTGAATTGGCAGGTGGAAGTTCTAACTTCACGAGGATCCCTCCCTCTCATTTTACTAGAGGGACCTTATTGCAGGACTTGAAACATTGCCTTGGAACATTATCAAATTATCCATCTAATTTTCAATGTTAGATGGTGTGGATGGTGCGATTTATAATTCAGCATTAATTATTAATTTTCAGAATGATCTCATCATTCCATATTAGGCTAAAATTCATCTTTTCCTGCATCAACATTTAGAATTTCATGAAGCCAATAAGAAGATGGTATAGTTACAAGATGGATACCACGAAGTGGGTGTTAAGGAAGAAGGAACTTATGGGGATCCTACTTGTTATTAATCCCGCAATGCCTCAGCATCTCTGATGTCTTTGACTCCTTCCTCCCACCCCTTCATTTCTTCTATTATTCTGTTTCTCTGACATTATTTTCTCTTGGTATACAAAATGTAGCAACCAAATTAGCTAATGGACTGCGAGTACTGCCTAAAACCTGTTCAATCTTAAAACCTCATATTTCTAAAGAAGTCGCTTCAGCATTCCATTCTCAGGGGATATGGAGGGGGAAAACAAGAAAAAGAAAAACATTTGCATCGAAAAGAAGCATCCATGTCTCATTCGCAAAATCCACTCTTCTCCACAATGATTCAAACCAACCTTGTGTCCCGCCTTAGAGCATTTTTCAGAAAATCAACCTCAATTAGTAAGGGAACTGAAAAAGAACACAAAAACAGCTTTACTCCCTCCTCGATTGCCATGATTTTGGCTTTACTTGAATCTCCAATACCGACCACACCCCAGAATGCAAGCAGAAGCTCTTTCTCATCATTGTTAACTATTCCTCCCACAGTAGATAGTCTAGGCTTATCCAATGCGCTTCCATTTGTGTCAATCTCCATTTCCCCGGTGTAGGTCAAATTCTCAGTTCAGATTCCTTCTCCCTTTATTACCACCTCCCATTCTCTCTTAAATCCAAAATGAATACCACCCCTACATTCCTTTCCTTCAATGTGCACCAACCAGCAGCCAAAGGAAATGTTTTCCAAATTATTAGACTTCTACTATGAAAAGGGGCCCAAAACCCACCTTCAATGATAAAACCGTACCAAACAAGTTTAACAGCCAATTGATGGCAATGTGGGTTACAAATGCAATGCAGAGAAAGACGTCGAGAAAGTGCTAGAAAGTGCAGTCACTAAAGGATGCCCAACATCTTTTGCAGTGCTAGAGAGATGGATGGAGGTTATGGGCTCCCCTTTGAAGCCTGTTTGGGTCAGATTCAAAGGTGTGCTGCTAGAGGTATGGCACGAGGATGTCTTCAAGTTACTGGGAGAGTGTCTGGGGAGTACTGTGGAGGCTGGCAGAATCAGCTTCCTCAAAATCTGAGGAAAGGGTCTCCTTATCGACCCCAGAGAATGGCGTATGATTCAGAGAGTTCAGGGAAGCAGCAGTAGCCAGGAGGACTCTTTGTGATGGGGTCCATGTTGAACTTAATTCTGGGCTTTCAGTGATAGCGACAGAGAAGGGGAACTTCATGCTACAAATCGGGAATGGCTCTCTCAGAAGATGTCCACTGTGGTAAGGCAATAGCGGTTAAGATGGATGAATCAAAGGGTGGGCAGGCGTCAGTGATAGATTTTGCCAAGTATAGGGAGGATCAAAATAGATCTGAGAGATGAATAGGTAAAACAAAAGGGAAGGGGGTAAAAGAATTACATAGTTTCTGTTGCTCAATAAATTATGATAGGGCCAAGGAGCAGGAGGAAAGACTTATTGCAGGTAAAGGTGGGAGGAAGTTTCAGGGGGACTCTCTTTGTTCCAAATGAATATAGTCTCGCTCGTGGAATGTTAAAGGGCTGATGCGTACGCTAATGGTTAAAGAACTGATTAAAAGGCAGATCGCCTTGTTGCAGGGTTGAGAGAAATCTCCGATTCCATTGTCAGGCAATTTTGGGGAGGAAGACATGTTAGATGGTAGGCCATAGAAGTTGTGGGTTCAGCTGGCAGATTGTTAATTCTATGGGATTCCTGCTCCATTTCAGTGATAAAAGGCTTGAAAGATGTCTTCTCTCTATCGGTGTTAGTGGAGGACATGGTGAATAATTCAAGGTGGTTCCTCACTTCTGTTTATGGTCCAAACGACAGCCAAAGGAGGAAGGAGCTTTGGAGAGAGTTGGACACAATATGGGGAAGGTGGAATGGGGCCTGGTGCTTAGGAGGAGACTGGAATATTATTAGGTTCCCTAGTGAAAAAATGGGGGCGCGGGGGGGTTGGGGGGGGTGCGCCGCGGCAGCGCAGAATCTCAAGCGACATGACATCCTTTTCGGACTGGATCAATTTACATTCCCTGGTGGATCTTCAGTTGAAAGGAGCCTCTTTTACATGGTCGAATCACCAAGACCCTCCAATCACGTCAAGGTTGGATAGATTTTTTATTTCCAGTGAATGGATGGACTTATATGCGGATGTTTTCCAGATTAGCATCGCAAAAGACTGCTTCAGACCACTGTCCAATAAAGTTAAAATTCAGATTGTGAGAGATGGCGTCCTGCCCCTTTCAGGTTCGAGCAAATGTGCCTAGAGGAGGAGAATTTCTCGACGTTGATCTCGGACTGTTGGAGGGAGTTTGTGGGTTTTTTTTTTTTTTTGGGTGGGGGTGGGGTGGGGGTGGGGTGGGGTTTGTGTTGCGCAAATTGGTCGTTAAGCTAAAAATGTTGAAGGTCAAAATAAAGGAATGGGCAAGGGATAGCTTTGGTGAGGTGGGGGCAATAAAACGTAAAATTTTGGAAGAGCTTCAATGCCAAGACAGTAAAGAGGAAGTGGGACAGCTGTCTGCTGAAGAGAAGAGTATCAGAATTAACCTTAAGGAAGAATTTCTTAGAAAGGCAAGGGAGAAAGGGAATAATGTGGAGGCAGAGGTCTAGATGTAACTGGTTGAAAGAGGGAGATAAAAATACAAAAAAAAAAAAAAAATTCATGGGTTGGCTTCTTCAAGAAGAAGGACGAATAGAATTGCCTCAATTATAGACGGAAGCAACATAGTGGAAAGGAAAGAAGACATTATAAAACTTATAAAAGGATATTTTGTCTCCCTTTATTCTAAGGAGGAGTGGGTAAGGCTGTCCTTGGACAATTTGGACTTTGATGTCATAGGAGAAGAGAGTGCCAGCTGGTTAGAAAGAAATTTTGATGAAGATGAGGTCAAGGAGGGGATTTACTCCCTTGCGGGAGATAAGGCTCCGGGGCAGGATGGTTTTTAAATTGCTTTTTCTAGCGCTTCTGGGTTTTGCTAAAGGAGGATATTCTAGCTTTCATCAAAGGGGAAAGCTTTCTAAAGGTTTGGGTGCTTCTTTTATAGCACTCATACCAAAAAAGATGGGAGAAGTAGGGTTTAAAGATTTCAGGCCAATTAGTCTAATTGTAAGTATTTATAAGATCTTGGCTAAAGTTCTCGCAGGAAGATTAAAGAAAGTTTTATCATGCATAATTTCTAAAGAGCAGGGAGCTTTTGTGAAAGGTAGGCAGATTTTTTATGATGTACAACTTGGCCCCCTCCGATCTAAGCCATTTGATGAAGTAGGTCAAATATCCTTGAAATGTGCAGTGGTTCCCGCTGTACTGTAGAATTAGATGGTGAATGAGATTTGGTAATGGTTGAAGATGATAAGTGTGGACCAGATGATGACGGCTGGGTTCAGTTGACAGACTTTGAGTTGGTGAAGTGGGTTGAGGAGGGGTGATGGGTTATGGTGAGTGATTGGGCTCGGGTAGTGTGAGTTCTGGTTAGAAGCTCAAGTGAGGGGGAGTATGGTTGTGAAAGTGGGTACAGGTGGCTGGAATAGGTGGGGACCGAGAGTGGAGCGGTGGACTGTTGGTGGGTCCAAGTGGGTTTAAGTTCGTGTGTATGTGTTTTGTAGTGGTGAAGGTGGTTGGTGTGTTTTTGGATGGAAGAACGGAAAGAGGAGAAAGGAAGTGGGTAAACAGCTGTTAGTTTGGGAGGATTTGGATGGTGCTAATGATGAGGGATTGATTTGGTTAAGGATGAGATCATTTTGCAAATCTGTTTATTTGGGGGGATTGCTGGTGGTGATTTGGTTCGGGATCGGTAAACAGAGTAGTGTGGGGCTCGGTGATGACTAATGAAGATGATAATGTTGATTAGTGAAGTGATGATGAAGACGGTAGTTTTGGTTTGGGGGAAGAGGTGGACTGTGGCAGCAGATCGGCTATCCATGCTGGAGATGGTGTGATGAAAGGGTGACGGATAGTGAACAGAGGATAAAAGGTTGTTTGGGTCTCGACTTAGGTTTGGATGAACTGGGACATGCTGGGTGATGAGTTTGGTTAGATGGATAAGGACATGAGGGAGAAATAGAGTGATGGATTGGCACGTTGATGGATAGATCCATGGAGATGGATCCGGATAGATATGGTGAGATGGATGAGGCTGTAGTAATAAAGAAAGGTCGCAGAGAAGATGGTAAGAGATGGAGATGATATGGTGGCTTGAGAAGAGAGAGTGGTAGTAGGTGGTTAGAGAGATGAAAAGGAGGTAGGTTTGGATGTGACGATGATGTGGAGAGGCAGGAAGATGGGTTGTCTGGTTCGTTGGTGAAGAAAGAGATGGAGATGAGAATGACAAATAGAAACGTGGGTTCAAGGAGAAAGAGAAAGAAGATGGGTTCTGTGATGAGGGATGGTTTTTGTAGACGGGTCTCGCTTTGGGATGGCGGTGTGTTTGGCTCTCGGGTGTTTTGGAATGTGAGAGGCAGGGATGTGGAGAGATGATGGAGTAGAAGAGAGAAAGGGTGCATGTGGGTTTCAGGCTGTTTGATGGTTGGTTTGATTAGAGTGATAAGGAGAGACGGTGATGGAGAAGACGGGTTCGGTTAGGTGGCTGGAAAGTTGAGAGAAAAAGGGGTTGGTTCTGGGCAGGTTTTGAGTTGCTGAGATGGATCAGGACATGAAGATGGGTGCTGGAACATGCTACTGTGCAGTTGGGTTTGTTTGTGTTCATAGGGTAGGTTCTGTAGCTCAGTTTAAGGGTGAGAGAACATACATGAAAGGACAAACAAAAATAACAATAGAGAGGAAGGTGAGAAGAGAACATAAGAGAGAAGAATGCAGTGAGGGAGATGGAGATCCTGGGAGCAACAAAAAGTCAAAAACCTCTAAAGTCAAAAGGTCAAAAAGATTGTGTTGTTGTCAAGGGCAAGTTTCTGAAGATCCTGGGAGCAACAAAACGTCAAAAACCTCTTAAGACAACAATCCTAACTACAAGAGAATAAGATCGTGAATAATACAGGTGATGCCATAAGCAATTGAACAACAGAATAATATAATGTACCAATCAACCAAACCATCAAATGAAGACATGAAAATGGGGGAAAAGGCATGGACACTGGAATTATCATCTACAGCTATATGTTTTGTTTGCATCTTATTCATTCTCAAATTTCATTAATATATGCAGCTAATAGTATTACAAAAAGAAAGACAGCAAAGCACAGTTATGCTTCATTCCCCAAATTGAAAGAGAAGATGGAAGCTAATGAGAATAATTAGTTTACCTATCTCTTATTTTGGATGGACAGGAAGCCTCTTGCAATGCCGATTGAATGCAATTTCGAATACTGTCAGGAAAAAATGCTGCTCATGTATCCAATAAAACATGTTAGGAAGTAGATGCATCCACAGGGATTCCAAACCCATGCTTACACATTAGCACTAGTAACCGCTGCACTTTTGATTTCTCCCCCGCATTCGAATATGCCTTGTACAGTATCCAAAAGGTTTTCTTTGTGGCATTAAATCTTGAAACTTCCATCTCATCCAAAACATTTTCCATTTCCTCCAACCGGTTCTGCAAACCGTACATAACCATCTTACAATGATACAATGACCTGCAAAGCCTCCACCCTGCATCCTCTGCCTGCTTCACAAACCATGCAAGCTGATCGACCGCATTGAGTCGAAAATAACTCGCTATGATTGCATGCATAACATTGACAGTCATGACCAGCGTGTTATGCTTCAGTGCCTCGTAAATAGAGTTCTCCATCCCTTCCACCAAGTCCTCTTGAGCGTAAACCCAAATCAATAAAACATTCAACCAAGGCCTGTATTCGACTTCTGGTAAAAAGCGCATCAATGCCTCAATCTTTTTAACCCGGCCTGTATCTTTACTCTTGCAGTAGGCATGTATCATGGCTCTCACCATAGGAGCGCACCGCTCATTCACCTCTTCCTTTACCAATTCATAAGTTCTCTCCATCTTCTCCACATTGCCCGAATGCGCATACCCACGAAGCATAAGCATATGGGTCCGAATATCAGGCCTCACGGGGCTCGCTTTCATGCTCTCGAAAGTCCTCTCCATCTCATCCCACATCCACGCGGTCGCATATCCTTCAATCACTGTATTGTAAGTATGCAAACTGGGCGATAAATTAGACTCTTTTATCACCCCAAGAACTGTCTCCATGTGAGGCACCAGCATTGATCGTCCAAATAGAGACAACAGGATGTTGTAGGTCACAATGGTGGGGCGGCAATTGGCGTCGCGCTTCAGGTCCTCAAACAGAGAAAGGGACTTCTTCGTGAGGCTATTATACATGTATGCAGACATCAGCGCATTGTAAACCGCCGCGCTGCAGAGTCCATTGATGCCAGCTTCCGAGAACAGATCTGCTGCGAGATCCACATTCTTCATCCGGCCGGCGAGGGTAATTGCCTTCGCATATTCCTCTGAAACCATCGGAATTCCAGCATCAACTCGCTTCCTCTTCCAATAGAAAACCTATCACCCAAAAACCACACCACCCCAGATTTCAAAGCCCAAACTTTAGAACACCAACACCCAAAAATATATAAATCACCCAAAAACCACCCCACCCCAGATTTCAAAACCCAAGCAACACACAAAAAGAAAAAAAGAGCAGACTTTGGATGATAAAAACTACCTCTAGCGCTATTCGGGGAGATGATTTGAGGTGATTCAAGAGCTCGATCGAAGCAGAACCATCAGGATAGTTCCGAAAGAGCGAATCGGCCTTCGATTCCAGGACGGCGGCAAGTGCCTCCGGGTCGGAGGAATTGGACAATTCGACAGCGAGATCCGCCAAGGACGAAAGGGCTGCCGCTGAAGCTCGTTTCTCGGTCCGGAATTTGATTTTCTCCGTGTGGGAGGAATCGGAGCAGAAGGAACGGGTTTCGGTTAGGGAAGCAGGGATTTGATTGAGAGCAGAGGTTTTGTAGATGGGAGAGAAGAGGGTTTGGGTTTTTGCAGAGGTTGTTTGGAAGATGAGAAGATTTGATTTGGCCATGGAAGAGAGCTTTCGAAAGGGCTTCATTGATTATCGATTTTAGGGTTTGTTTTGCAGAAGCCCCTCTTTCAAACCCAACCTGCTGTGTGTACATCATTGACCTGATTTGCTTACTTGCAGTCAATCAATCTAAAGGTGGACCCCATCTTTAAGGGAGTAAAATTTACCGCAGGAAGAAAATCCATGCCGGTCACCATACTAACCACTTGCACGTTTGGTAACAGTCATCGAGGAGGAATCCATGCTCATTTTCTGCGCCTCTGTGGAAAACTCATACTTCAGAAAATCGGAGGAATTCATGCTCATTTTCTAGGACTATATGGAAAACTCATGTTGGCAAACGTCAGAAAACTGCAACAAGAAATCATTGAAATCCCCCCATCTCCATCCTCATGCGGGTCCCCAAGTGGGCACCACCACACACTTGAGCCTTATCTCATCCTAAGCTTGAGTTTAGGATAGCTGGCCCTTTTATATAAATACGTATGAATATATTCTTATATGTTTATAATTATTTTTGATATCTCATAAATTAAAAATGTAATTTCTTACTTTTTTGTCCCGAGCTAAGGTTGCTAATATATGTTAAAGCAAACGGGGAGAAGGGTTGTGAGGAGTGCTACTTCAGCCCTTATAAATCTCTCCTTTCACACTCTAAATCTCTCCCTCTAATACTTTCCTAAAATCTGTCATCTCCTAAAATTTCTCATTCTAATACTTAATGAAATCTCTCATCTTCTTAATAGGATTGAATAACTACTCAATATGGCTCATATCTCAATAGTTGTGAAACCTTGTCACTCCATCTATATTTTCCTAACTTTTTTCTTAATCATCTCTATCCCTAAAATCTCTACGATTTGGGTAAGCATCCTGATGATAGGATTGAATAACTGATTTCATTTTTTTTTTATAGAAAAAAGAAGACACAACTACTCTGTGGCTCTTTCAAATATTTTAACCATTATCCCAAAATTTATCAAGAATCGTTTGATTGATTTTGAGAATTTTATGGTCCAGTGATGGACGAACGTTTGTTATGCTGATGCAAGCTGTGAGACCATGATTTTGTATAGTCTGCTCTCATAAGAAGGAACGGAGCTATTAAAACAAGAAGCTTAGAGTGGATATCAAGCTGGGGAGCCTATCAAGCAATGTCGCGAAATTAATAACCTTCCACACTCTCAAAAGTGCTGTTCAAGTTAATATTTATGCACAGTCCAAACCCTTTAACTTATGTACCATACTCTCAATCGAGAATGGCATGAAAAAGGATGGGAGTGGATGGGCCGGTGGGGGCCGAAATATATATAAGGCTAAGCCCGGTTAATTTAGTTTGTGGGGGCCTAATATTCATCATAGTACAGTTTAGCTTGAAACTAAGGCCCTGGTCCAGCCCATTTACAAACTAGATACCCTCTTTTGTGTTAAGATGTTGGGTGATGCCAAGCAACCCCCATGCCATCCACACCAACACACGTACGCAAAGCTACACTAATTAATACAAAACCCAATAAAATGTTTCCCACTATATATTCGAACAAATTTTGTTTATAAGTATAAATTAAGGGTCAAAGAAGTCTAATCAAATCATCGCAATTAATCATTATGTAAGAATCAAAATTCAATCTAAGGTGGCTATAATACAACTGAGATTGTACGATCTCAGATAATGTTTGTGGGCTTTGTTAGTTTTTTTTTTCCTAAGACGTGAAAATCATATTATTATCCATTATATTGGGCATTTTCATTCCTTTAATTTTTTTGGATTTTGTTTTTTCAAAGAGATTATAATCCCATTTTGTAAATTTCATTGGGTTTTTTTTACATTATTTTTTTTCCAAGGAGAGCAAGATCTTATTTTTAGTAATTTGTTAGGGTTTTTTCCCCAAATCCACTAGCATATGGTTTTTCTTTTTGTTTCTATGGATTTTCTTTTAAAAAATAAAGATATTATTTTTTGTGGATTTTATAATCCATCATAATATAATTCCTTTCATCTATTCTTTATTATATATTATTTTAGATTTACTTTTCATTAATTATATTTAAAAACTCTTAAATTTTTATATATCTTCAATTTTGGCCCCGGGCTTGGCACGAGGCTTTGTTGCTAGTATATTTATATTCAATTCCAATTGGGCTTTGTTGCTAGTATATTTATATTCAATTCCAATGACCCACTTCTTGGTGATGGGCCAAATCCTGCAAAAAAAAATATATAATAATAAAAAAAAATTGTGATGTGAGATCCCAATAGCATACCATAGAAGAAATTACAAGACATTTATTTTATTTTATTTATATTTAGGATTCCCTTTTTATGTTTGATTGTTAAATAATGAAAATTTAATGCAATGTAATCCATCAAGAACTAAAATTGATGAGTTAAAAGATAAGGTTCACCAATACCATCAAACAATCTTCTCTTGAATAATAAATGATGACTAGCCATTATCCTAAAATCAGATTATAGTAAAGTGATTTTCTATCTACCGTCATGTTGCTTGCTGCATTACATTGATGGTCTAAGCTCGAATAAAGAATGAGGGTTAACAGTAAGTTTTTTCTCTCAGTGTCAACTGAAAGTGTAGGAAGAAAAACACTAAAATCTGAATTTTATCTTCAGGCCTGGCATAGACAGTGTAAGCCCTACGAAGGCTTTGGCCCAGCCCACAAACCTTGAGGGTAAGGTTAGGACAACATGGGGCTTTACTCGGCCCGGCCCTTTGATAGCCCTAGTTATAATTTCTACAATACCAGAAAGAAAGGTTCCATCTCATACCATTGTTGGCCCTTTCGTGCCCATTGGGAACCACAATCATTGATATTTTCAATGATGGTGATGGACATCCATTTGATGTGTGAGGAAGCCAAGCTTGGTGAAGCCTCAAGCAGGCAACTAAAGATCCTCTTAGGCCCTCGTGCAATCAGATATACTCTTGGGTACTCATGCAGTCAGATTTCAGAAAGTCAGAATAATCCATCACAAATACATCATTAGGTCTCACTTGCGAAATCCAAACTGCTCAATGTATTTTCTCTTTGTATTGAGCCTGGTACTAAACTTTGCTCAAACTGAACTTGGATCAACCTTCAGATTGCATGCAAGCAAATGGTTTCCTTTCCTTTCTAATATGTATTTTGATCATTCTTTTGTATGTGATAAATCCGATGATGGGACCAACTTTGATGCCAATAAGAAGATAGCCTAGTGCCAATTTAGAGGAGGAACCTAAGTTTTGAGTGGTCTAGATTTTAGAAGTTGTGAGAGAGAGATGGCGAATGATAAGTTAGTTCTGAAAAAGGATAGCTGCATGGTTGCCCAGCCCAATGTATATTTCTCCTGTTGTCCTATGAATAGCAACTTGGCGCTTTTGAGGAAGTGATTCACTTGAGTGAAGTTTTGTTTTAGAATTTGAGGTCTGGGGAGCTGTTTAGTTTGGGATATATGAATAGAGTTGGATGATTTAGACTGTTGATCTGGAGTAGGTTGGTCAATAGTTTAATTGTTTAACAGGGCCAGTGGTCTAAGAGAAGACCCAAGTTTAAGGCTTGAAATCTTATTAGGTTGGACTCAAGTTTTGGGATCTGGGTCCATTGGATTCGAGTTATATCGAAATTGAACTATTACTTGAGGACTCAAAACCCTTGGATTCCTTATTTGGACAGGCCCAAATTAAGGTCTACGAGCCATGGTGGACTGGTGTGTTCATGAGCTAGGTTGAGTAACAAAACTTGTCAATTCTACCAAAAAACAACAAAAAAAAAAAAAACAGAAAGAAATTTTTGTCCATCACATCTAGTGGTGTTTGAGCTTATTATTCAGCCTCAAGTCGAGTTCAAAGGGAAGTGTATTTTGTCCAAAAGTTTGCCCTAGGTCCAGCCTAGACACTAAAAGAACAGATTGGATCCAGATGAACATGGGTTGCTAGATCGGGTTCAGTTTATACCCCTACCCATCAACACCCCTAGTTCTACAAAGCAAATATTGTAAACTAGTTGGTTCCAGTCCGGATCCATGATGGACTCGAAATCGGAATCGTTAAGGAGAAGTTAGAACCGGATCCAAACCCGGAACCGTTTCGGAACCGGTTTCTGAGCTCCGGAACCGGAACCAAAACCACATATGAGACGGGTTTGGATCCGAGTCCTGGTTTAGGTAGAGAATGATATAAAAAAAAATGATTTTTTTGAGAGAATTTTCAAAAATTGAGATAATATGTTGGGTCTCGGGTCCAAACCAAGGTGGTACCGGACCCGAACCCATTTACTTATCGAGACCTAAATAAAGATCCAGACCCGGTTTTAACGGATTAGAACCTCCGGATAATTGGAGAATGGGTACCCATTTACATCCCTAGCTTGAATATGAACCTTGCAATCCTTATTAGGCTTAGATCCAAACTCATATACAAGTATACAACGTATACCCTTATGGTTGATAGCTCTAATAGCAACTTGAACTTTTCAAATATTAACCACCATTAACCCCAAGGGGTAGCTCAGTTGGCCTAAGACCACGGTTTGCGCCCGAAGGTTGTAGGTTTGAAACTGCATTACCACACTAGGGCTACAGGGAATTTTACCCGGCTTTCCTCTGGATCCGGAGGATTAGTCCAGCCCAAAGGGTTAGGAACCATCCGATAACCAAAAAAAAATATGAATATATGACTTTGCAAGTGAATTTTCCCTAGGGAGTCATGCATGGTTGTTGTGTGGGACTATCAGTTTCAGCCTTTGATCAAGATGGGTCTCGCTTTTGTGGGCTGTAGGATAAAAAAAAACTCGCACCATCCTTGTGCAAGACTACCATACTTGAAATTTTCAGTCTTGGTAAAGGAACTTAAAAAAACGAAAGTAAACAATTGCAGCAGCAAGTATAGACAGTGCACAACTAAAACCATGTAATTGATTAATTCAGCGTCATCCCTTTGAGGCCACATTAGCATCTAAGGCCGTGTTTCTTTAGTGGAATTTCTGTCAGAAATTTACTATGTCCAGGAACTGTAGGCATGATATGACAGGTTGTCTCCTGAAATTTTTAAATTCCATATTTCCTCACTAGCATTTCTGAATTCCAGCCATGTTTCCTCACTAGCATTTCTGAATCTAAGCCATATGAAAGGTCTCTTTTGATCTCTGTGAATCCAGAAATTCCACTCCCTTTGCATTTTTTTGATGGAATTTTTGGATGCTCAAGCCCAAAGGAGCATCCAGATGTCTGAGAATTCCAGAATTCTCCAGACAGAAATTTATGAAATTCCAGCAAAAAAAACAGGCCCAATCATTGATTGAGGTGCAGCGGATAACAAAACACCTAGACTTGGTTATGTTTTATTTGTATATTTTGTAAATTAATTATATAATTAATATAATTTTATCATGTACGCTCAATCTTACAGTGAAACGGCTCTTATTAGAGCTAATTCGAATGGTTTTAATTTTCAATAGGTGATACCCTTTGTAGTTTTAATTTTCAAAGGTCGACATGGACTCAGTTGTGCCTGTGTAATTAAGTGTGGAAATTAGAGGTCGACATGGACTCAGTTGTGCCTGTGTAATTAAGTGTGGAAAATAGAGGAAGGATGAGATCCACAAGTGCTACTTGCGGCATCTGAATAGGGCACGCAGGGCATTTTCTAGCCATAGAAATTGCAGGCATTGCTTCTTGTTCTCTCTCTCCTCAAATGTCTACGGTAGCAAATATCCACCTTCCATGTCGTCGACTTATGAGTAAAATCTGATGCAGCCATGTGGTGGTGGGCCATTCGAAATTGCCTGATTGCTCCTTGTCATTTCGGCTCAATGAAACTCTAATCTTTCTGATTCCCAACCTTTGATGTTGTGGCTAGGATGTATATTTTCATGTTTATAAGCAAGGTTTAGGCCAATCCTCGTTTTCAAATGTTGATGGCTCTTTCCGTCCAGGATTTGTGAATGCAGATCATAGTGAAATTCCTGAATCCCTCTTTAGGGCCGGTTTTATTTTTCAGAAATTTCCAACAATAATTTGGAGGCGTTGGGGTTTTTCATGATGGCTTGTCATAGTGTTGTGTGGATGGTGTTGGGTTCAAATATATTGTCAAGAGAAAAAAATCTTTTGCGTGTGAAATTACGAAAAATTAGGTCTGTCTCATGTCTAAATCTTGTTCTGCTTTGATGGGACTCACCCTGGGTTTTAACCATTTTCTTTTCTTTCTCTTATAAAAGGAAGGTGTTTATTTTGGGCCGTCTAAAGTTTTAATAGTTATTATCCCCTCAAAAGTCCAAGACAGGTCTCAAACATGTGTTTTGTTATTTGCCACAGCCCACAATTTTCTGACCTCAGATGCATAGCTCGCCCTTGAAAAATGTCCTTCAGTTGGAGGAGTCCCGTTTTCAACCATCTAGCTAATCAAAGCTCTACTCAGAAATATCTTGCGGTCAGATAGAATCCTGGCCATCCAATAAACCTTTGGCCATTTTCTCCATTGATCCAACCTAAACCTATTTCATGGCTCCCAGGCCAACATGCTGCCAATGAATAAAGGGTCCTGCTCTCCTTACACATGGTTCCCTTGGATGTCAGTGTAGACAGCCTTGTGGGGCCCCTTGGGCCCCATCAATCACAAGGGCAGTGGAGGATTGAAAGATCTAGATCTGACCTATCTATATACGAAATTATAAGTTCATAAGATCATCCTAATCTTTTTATCCGAGGCACATAAGTTTTACAACTTTATATGTAAAAATATTTTGACCCTTGAACCAACTGTCCAATCCATTCAAGTTGATGCTACCATGAAAATGTTACGCAATTTTAGTAAACCCAAATATCCAATTTTATCATTGATGAATTCCCACCAAATCTCACTGCAGCAGCCTAATTTAGTGCTCCCGCAATGTAGATTCCACTTTTCCAAGAGAAAGAAACTCAAAACTTCAAAGGGTCTCTTTGTACATATTAGGAAAATTCTTTTAAAAAAAAGTATAAAACTTTTAGCTAATTTTCAAAAAAGGACATAAATGTTTAAATATTTCAAAAAAATATAAAACTTTTCCAAAGTTCTTCAAACCAAGTCCTTTTCATAATCTTTTTTGAGAAATGATAAAAAAACCCTTCTCTTATGACAATTCTCTTTTTTTTTTTTCTTTTTATGTCTTTTATTAACCTCTTCCTCTTTAAAATTAGCAGTCTTGATTTTGATGATCATAACCTTTTTAATGATGCTAGTTTTTAGTTATTTAGACTAGACTTAATCATATCTCTTAAATAATTTATTAAATAAATAAATTTAAAAGATAGAGGAAACCACAAAAAAAAGGACCGTAGATGGCCTTTGACCCAAAAACATGCCACTAGTTAATATGGCATGAAAGTGGTACCTTATGACCACTTTCGTTTTTTTATTAAAGATTTAAATGTGTGACGGCGTCATCGCATTCAAGCCTATATAAATTGCAACAGAACCTCATTTCTCCCATTTCCCCCTTCTTCTTCCCATCGTTTTCCCCCTTTCTTAGGTGGTTTCATTTCCTCCTTCCTCAAAAGGTCCTTACTTTAATGATTTAGCTAACAAAAAATAATCATACAACGAAGATAATCAAATGAATAAACTGTATATAAAAACCCTAATGAACTTTTCTCGAAAAGTAAACATGAAACTCAGGCTCTATGGTAGATAACACATGAAAGAAGGTCAAACTTTGCGATGCCTACCTCGTTAATGGAGATCAACAACATCCGCAAAGAATATTTAATATTGGGGGAGAGTTTTGTTCAACTTCATTTTGGTATAGAAAACCAGCAATCGCAGATGATAAAGGTTGGAAAAGAGGCAGATTTGACGAATTAGCGACGGCGTCGATACTAACTCTCTAACATTAAGCGACGATGTCGTCGTTTGTTGAAAAAAGGCAAAAAAAAAAATATTCTGGTGGGAATACCGATTATGTTGTATAAAAACTATGGGTATCTCTTTTGGTTAGTGGCCATCTACGGTCCCTTTTTTTGGTAGTTTTCTCCAAAGAATAATATAAAGGTGTTTTTATTATTTCTCAACTTTTTTTTTTTTTTTTTTTTTTAAGAGAGGACTTGATTAAGAATTGTGGACAACTTTTACAAGTTTTTGGAGAAACATTCAAACCTTGGCATACTTTTTTAAAAATGAGCCAAAACTTCAGTACTTTTTTGAAAACTTTCCCTATCATATATCATCAAATCCGTCTCTTCCAAACGCGCGTAGATAATCCCACCAACCAAAACGCTATTTCTCCACAAGGAAGCAGGAGAAAAACAAGAACAACAAGGGAATTCCTCTCGATCGAACCCCCGATTCGATCTTCCATTCCATCACCTTCAAGGTTTTGATCATATAACCGATTTGTTTCCCTTTTGATTACTGTTGGATTCGTTTGACTTTTTTTTTTTTTTTCTCTCATGATAGATTCATAGCTGCGGTTTGTTTTCATTGAATCACTTCAAGTGTTTGTTGATTTTCCAATTCCATTCACAGTACCTGTTTAGCTGCAGTAGTATCGCAAGTTTCGATTTTTTTGGGTGATACTCCAATTTCATTCACAGTGCCTTTTAGCTGCAGTGGTTTCGCAGTTTGCGATTTTTGGGGTGATTTTTTGATCCATAGATGTTCTTCTTCGTATTCGTCCTTACTGTTTTCTGTTTATGCTTATGAACCCATTTGATAAACGGTTTGGATTGTTGAAATGTGGGGTTGACTGTATAAAGTGTTGTAGTAATTGCTATTTGCTTCTTTCTTTTGTTGGGATTGTGCATTTTGCTATATGAAATACTGGTATTGTCTAGAACCATGTTTTTGTAAGAGTTGTTAGTCTAGATCCACTTACAAGATCCAAACCACTCGTAATCACTGCCCCCACCTCGTACTAGGTCTAAGCCAAATTTCACTCCATTGGAGGAGTACCTAACCCAAAAACATGATGTCAGAATATCTTCTACTTGGGTGCCAGTAGCTATTTCACTATCATCACCCTTAAAACAACACACTGGCGCTTCGATCTACCAATATGTTGCATGTTTTAATGGAAGCTTTATTCACTGTTGGATTGGAGTCATTGGACAAACACAATCAATGTTAACCCGATTGACCTGTAATTCAGACCATGTAACAGCTCGTTGCTGAAGGATTGAATTGATGGTTTGATTTTCCGTGGGCCACATTATTTAAAATTTTAATTTTGTTAAAAATATAATTTATATGTGATTTAACCACAATTTTCTTTTAAAATCGTTTAAATCAGTTGGTGATTGTTTGTTGCCTTTAGTCAATGATTTGGGTTAATGTCCAGTTGGATCCATTGAAATTGCAGCTGGATCCTCATGTGTTGACTTGTGTGGGTTCGGGTCCAAGTCCGAAATCCCTAATTTGATCCAGGTTTGGACCCACAATCCCCTACTGGTTACATAGTGAAGATGGTTTGGTGCAATTGTGTGGTTTGATTTAATTTTTTTTTTTTCTTATGTGGTGATTGGGAAGAGATAAAATCTCTTTATATTACCTGCTTTGGGATGAATATTTGTGCTAATATAGTAATTTCAAATTTCTTTTAATTCACAAGGGTTTAGTTAAAAAAAAAAAAGTTACAGCAGATATTATGATGTGGTGTGGTTTGGGTTAAGATTCTTTTCTTTTATGGTGATTGAGAAGAGACAAAATCTCTTTATATTACTTGTTGTTTTAGGATGAATTATATTGTTAATAGTGGCATTCCAAATTTCATAAAATTCATAAGGATTTAGTAAAAAAGAAAAGTCATAATGGATATTTTGGAAAAACATGCAATGTATCATTAGATGGAAGTACCCAATGTATTCTTTTGGCGAGTGCTAGTTGCTATCTTGGTACTAGAACCCAAGTAGCGGATCTGACCTGCAACAAGGAGCTCAATCAGACTATCCCAATGCTTGATTTTGGACCTTTAAAGTTCAATAGCTTTCGAACTTTACTTTTTTTATTTTTTATTTTAATTTTTTTAAAGTACTCAATCCAACAATGATATGTGTGGATAAGTTTCAAATTGTGTAGGGTGCCAAATCAGTGAGGTGGGGGTGGGAGGAGGGTAGTTAACATTTTCAAGATTTAATCCAACAGCAAATGTAGGTTGTTTGAGTTCTAAATTGGAATGAGTGTCGATTTATTGGGATGGGGGTTGGGAGGAGGGGGGGTGTGATTTAGGTCTCTGTGTGTGTTCTGTCTGTTTGCCTGTCTATGCATGAGTTAATATAATACAGTTCTACTGATTATCACCATTTGTCTTTTGATGTCCTTGTGAAGGTGATTGGTGGATTTAGTTAACCTGGGACGGCATTACTTTCAACTAATGGCTTTTTCCTGAGCCAAACTGTTGGCTTATTCCATGGTTTGGGTTCTTTCGTTACTAAGAAACTGAAGAAATAATGCTGACACGCCATCATGCGACTTGACGGATATGTTATTGTTTAAATTGGTATGCGAATAAGGCAGGAGGTTGGAGAAGCGGTTTTATGGGTTATTCCATGAGTAGACTAGAAATAGATTCTGAAATGCGTGACAAAAGGCAGATTACTGATGGAGCTCGTACAAGAGAAAGGCGGCATGAGCAACAATTGTCTCCTCTTGATCATGAAATTGCTCACCAAACTAAGTTTAGATCTGCACCCAGTGAAATGATACGTAAGGTCACTCCCTCTAAGCAGAAAAACCTGCCTATCTCAACTGTGGCAATGTTGTCAGCAAGAGAAGCTAATTATTCTGGAAAAGGGAGGTTCTCAAAAGCAGATAGTTGCCATGTTTTAAGCAGATACCTACCTGTCCATGGTCCATGCTGCGTGGACACGATGGAAAGCAAAGCATATGTTTCCCAGTTCTCTCCTGATGGAACACTTTTTGTTGCTGGTTTTCAGGTATTGCTCTATCTGCTTCATGTTTGAGATTGATTTTGAGGAAAAAAGGGTTAGGTTAGTACAGCCATCATACTACTGGTAATAATAAAGGCTTCATTCAAACGTGCTGATTGTTTAAAGCCTCCTTGCAATTTGTTTTGAATAGGGTAGTCACATTAGGATATACAATGTTGACAATGGATGGAAAGTTCAGAAGAACATTCTTGCCAAGAGCTTGCGATGGACAGTTACCGATACAGCTCTTTCCTTGGACCAACGGTATCTTGTAAGTCTCACTATTTCTGAAATGAAAATCCAACCAAGTTATTCACTTTTTTCATTTGGGCATTTTGTTAAAATGCTGATGATTCTAATCTATTAAATGTGACGAATTTATTTGTTTTTATACAAGCTAATATGCAAATATAGGTACATTGTTGTGCAGGTGGTAGTAGTAAATGACATCACTGGGGAAGGTTACAACATTTTTGTCCTCCCTGGCTTTCAATATGCTACTTTCGTTTTCCTTTAAGAGAGTATGTGACAAGTTTCCACATTGACCAAACACAATATGGGGCTCGAATGGTCTCAAAATTTTAAGGTTGCATCTGTCTCTCTTGCCAATACTGCAAGCAATACAATTTTCTTCTGAATTTTGAGACTTTTGACACTTCTACTTTAGCAAAATTTCATTAAATTTAAGAAATATTTCTCCCAATTCATAAAGTGGTAAGGAGTCAATTGTATAACAGGGCCAATAGGCTCGCATGGTCTCTCTCCTTAATGGAAACAACTTCACTCATTAGTTAGGGACTTTGCATACCTATTGCTTTGTTTACTTAATTCAAACTCTTAAGCACCATTTTTTTAGAAGTGATTTACTTATCCATAGGTGACATTATATGCAGACTTGGGTGAGGCCTATTCAATCTTTATTTTCATCTTCTTTGCTATTATTTGCTGCTCCAGCTATTTTTGATGTGTTGCTGTTTGCTGTTACATTCTTGGTGATTTGTTGCTGCTGGACTCGGCAAATGTAAGGTTAGTGCTGCGAGGCCTTTTTCTTGGAAGCCTTTCCATTAAGTTGATTTGTGGAACCTCTTCTATAGAGGTTTGTGGCCTTGTGTTCAGTTCTAGGGCTCTTTTCTACTATCCCCTTTAGGGCTTCTTCCCTGTTATACCCTTATGGGTTGACTACTTTCCTGTACACTCGTACGCTCCTTTAATGAGGTTTAAGGAGTTTTGAGGGTAGAGGCCTTTTGAAAATTTCACCAAATTGGTATTAGAGCAAGTTTGCTCTGTGGGGATATGTAAAAAAAAGGGGTTATTGTAATGCCTTTTACCCATATACCTTTCTCGGCCTTTTGGCTAAGATCAAGTAATGCCTTTTACCCATTGCCCACGATCGCAATAACAGTTTATATGGGATGAGATCTGATGTACAAGCACTACCCCACTCCATTAATGAACTTAGTACTTGAATGGATTGACTTGATGGCTGGATAATAACCAATTGCAGTGGAAAAAAATTGAAACCGAGTATCATATGAATTTCTGTAAAAGCTATGATGGTCATGTGTGGGAAAACCAGGAGATGAGATAGTGACATTTGTGATATTGATCTAGTGGCAAAAAGCCTTCATTTGGAGACAATAAATAATATCAATCGCCATCACAATCGTATCAGCTGACTGAGAACCCATCTACAATTTCAAAAAAGTCGACTAAGATAGATTTTGTCATCAAAGTTCATCACTGGCAGGCTACGGCGAATCCAATGGTCAGATTGATATGGATATTTAAGCTGATGTCAGTTGTGTCTACAACAAGATCCAGTTGTTCATCATCAGTTACAACGGGATCTTACATTTGGATGGGAACTCTTTTCATTATTCATGTTTGAAATACATGTTCAAGAAGAAAATCTTGTGGGATAGAGCCAAGGTTTAGATGATGTTTGATTCAGGAAGATAATAGGGAAAATGTTGCAAGTGCATAATAGGGTGTTCACATGGGACCCAACATAATGTACACAAAGATTCCTAAGAGATTTGCACCAAAAGCTAGTTATGTGCAAATCCCTCCTCATGACAACAACTTCCGATGTGCTTAAGACATGGGGTGAGTTGCTTTCTTATAAAAACTCTTTACTCCTATTTATTTTATAATTTGTTTTTTTTCCTTTTCTTTTCCTTTATTTGGGGTTTTTTTTATGCCTATGGTGGGTGTTGTTAGTTTGGACTTTATCAGGAGAAACTCTCTTTGGTAGGGGCAACACGATAAGAGGAAAATGCATTTAATGAAATGGAGTGAGGTGATCAAGCCTAGAGTGGTTGTAGGCTTGGGCCTTGGTAACCTTGAAAGTAATAATTGGGAGTTGCCAACAAAATGGTGGTGGAGGCAGGGGTGGAACCAAGAAATTTACCTCTGGAGGGGGATAAGGAGGGGAGGTAGTGTGTGTGTGGGTGGGGTGGGGTTTCCATCTCTGGGTGGTGGCATGGTGAAGAGAAGGTGCTTTGTGGAGGATTATTATTATTGATGGGGTTTTATTGCCAGCGTTGGGGATGAGTCTAATGTGAGGGGGAGGTCTTCTGTAAGGGAACGGGTTTTAAAAAGTCGGGGATGGAAGGGTTGTCCGGTTTTGGTATGATGATTGAATGGGAGTGAATCCTTTGCGTAGTTTGTACTCTATTAGAGTTTTTAAAATGGTGTCCAGTAAAGAGTCTTTAGTGAATGAATGCTTTGTGTGCAAGGGGGACAATGTACCTTGGGAGGTGTCTTTTAGGAAAACTTTTTGTCGGTTTGAGGATGTTCAGTATGGGGAGTGGTCGAGTCTGCTTTTTAATTTTTTATTTTGCAAGGAAAAGGACATTTTTGACTAAGGCATTCTACTTGGCCTTGTTGGGGCCAACTCAACCAAGATCTCCTCGAGTGCTGATGCGGTTGGCTTTATCTCCTCTATTTTGTTTGCTGGTGCTTGTAGGGAAGGCGTCTACAACAGATACCTTTAAGACGGAGGGGCATGGTTCTTGAAAACATCTTGGATATTTTTGTGCTATGTAAAAGGGAAGAGGAGTCAATTAATCATCAATTTCTATATTGTGAGGTTTGTTTTCTTATTTAGAGCCATTCTGTTGATAGATGCGGGCTAGCGTGGTGTACCCTCGGCGCTTTATTGGAGTCAGTTGAGGCTTGGAGACTAGGCCATTTCATGGGCGTGGGTTTGTGCTTTGAAGAATGATTCCTTTTTTTTTTATTTATTTATTTTATCCTGATGAAGGTCGGCTCACATCAAGTGCGCTCAAGACTCACGGGCAAGGCCCAAGTCCATTGGGCCCAAGCGAGGCCCATGGTTGGCCTAGCGGGCCAGTTTTGGTCTTGTCGAGATGTCTACAAAGTCAACTAGACAAAGAAAGCAATAAATCAATTGTCCTATGACATCTCTATTAGGATAATTAGCTACTAAGTATCTCTCTTCTAATTGAACTTTTGCTATTTTGGTAGTCTAGATTCAATGTATGTTTGCTTGTAAGGAAAAGTGATCTAGTGCAATAAGGAATTGCTTACTTTGGATTCTACAGAGGCCTATTTAAGGACCCCCCATGTATCTTGGAAATTCATTAATAATATTTCGGAATTCTCCTCTGTGGGTAGAACTCTAGAATTACTTTTGTGTGCTTGAAGGTGCCTATGCTTGGGCGGATCCTTCCAACGATTCGGCTGTGTCAGATCCTTTGGTTAATCTGGATGGAAAGGAGTGATAGAACTTTCAGGGATACACCGTCTTTTGTAAAAGCCCTCTTTTGGTGGTAAGTCTACATGATTGCAACATGGGTTTTGGCTAGTAAGGAGTTTGCTAACATCAAGCTGAATAACACTCTTTGTACTTGGGAAGCTTGCCCTGTGTAGACAGTCAAAGGAAAGGATGTTAGTCTTTTGATCTGCTCCACCACCTGGGGTGCTAGTTAACAAAGCAACTAGAGGAAAGCCAGGTTCATCAGGCATCAGGGGGTTCTTCATAATAATAAGGGAAGTCTTACTTATGTTTTCTAAGCACTTGGGAGTCAGAGATTCCAAAAAAGTGAAGGTGTTGCTTTTTTCTGGAAGCACTTTGGATTTGTGCTGGTCGCTATTTGTGTGGAGTGATTGTCTGCTGTAATTGTGTGGGTTTCTCATAATGAAGCAAGGTCATGGAATCTTCAATTGTATTTCAATGAGATCAAGTAGCTGTCCTCCCATCTTCAGGTGGCTTTTCATCATGAGGTATGTACATGCTCTAGCTAAACAGTAGGTAGATAGGGTTGTCCCTTGAGATGCTTGCCTCCATTATGTAGGTGTTTTTGGGTTGGATACCCTTGTTGGTTTTATTTTTTGGTGCTCTATGTTCTATGTATGATCCTTATTAATAAAATTGTACCCATTATTGATAATAAAATTATTTATTTTAAAGGTTGAGATTTACTTTTCAATAGATGAATTTGTTGGATTAGTTTCAGGTTATTTTTCCTCTGAGAGAGAAAAAGAAAAACAGATTATATGCATTGTAAGACCATTTGGCCTAAGAGAGCGAGAGGTTTTTTATTTTCATTTTTTTATGATATTGATATTGAGCTGTGGCCTCTTTTTGTGTAAAAACTGTTTATGATCTGGTCATTTTGTGAGAAAGACGTGCGTGACAGGCTGATTTAATTTTCATATTATCTTTTTTGCTGTTCTTTGCAGCTTCAACTATTTTTGATGTGTTGTTATTTTTTTCACTCTATTGAGAAATAAGGGTTTATTTATAAATATGGATCAATGAGTTTATAAATAGTAGAGTAATTTTGTCCCAAATAAGGATTGAATTAAATTCATGGTTTAAAAAAACGGCCGTTATGAAGTGATAATGGCCTATACTGTTACGTTATTTAACATAAAACGGTCATAACGGTCATGGTATAAAAACAACTGTAAAAAAACAGTCTATAACGGTCCATAGCGGCCGATATTTTGAAAATAACGGTTAAAATATCGGCCGGTGATGATTTTTTTGGACTTTCCTTCTCCTTTTTTTTTTTTTCAGTTCTTTCTTTCCTAAATAATTTGTGGAGCTTTCTAAGGCTATGCTAGAGCTTCCCAAGCTTCTGTTCTTCACCAAAGCTCAAGTGATTTGCAAGGTTTTTATAGATTCTATATGATGGCTGCTTCCCTTTTCAACCACAATACCCCTATTTTCAGACTTTGCTGCTTTAATTAATTAATTAATTAAGCTTGAAGTAGTAGTAAATGCTACTTGAAAGTTGAAATTCACTCTCAATTTACTTGGTGATTGAGTAATTGAGTACTATACGTTTGTACTACTAGTACTAGTTTCTTGACTTGAAGTGTTTAATGGTCATGGTTAGTTAAAAATTATGTTGCAGTGCATACTGTAAAAGTTGTGAAATTTCAACTTATTTTAATGGGAAATTCTCAAAAAACGCCCCACTTTAAAAACGCCCCCTTTTCCGCCCCTCTTTTTTTTTTGTCACGGGGCCCATGTCGAGTCAATCTAGTCTTTTCACACACACTAACCCCCATGAATAGTCACAATGCCAAGTTTGACACTCATCCAACTTTTACTCACTATTGGATTGAAATCATGATAAATTGATGCCTCTAAACCATTAAGTTTTAGGGTCATGGATTAAAAGGTTAGGATGATCTTATGGACTCAGGATTTTGCATATAGGTAGCCCTCTTATGGATCTTTCCATCAAATGGACTTCCATGATCATCATGCATTCCAGTGGGCCCCACTAGGAGGGGTGTTTTCTCCTATTTTAATATATACATGTAAATGAGTAAATCTATTTAATTGAGAACAGACTTTACAAGTTTCAGATAAGACAATAATATAGAATGTTACGACTTAGGGGCACCAATATATTGCTTTAAAGTGTTTACTAATGGAAAAGAATATTGTTTTTCTAACATTTTATAATATTTTGTGTTTTTTGGATAATTTTTCAGATTTTTTGGGGGTAAAATAAATTTTTTTCACCACAATGCGATGCAATGGCGACCGCAATTTTAAACTATGATTAAATTGGAGTTATATTCGGCTGGTATTATGATGCAGTTGGATTTTCTGAAGGATTAGGTTTCCTATTATGATTGTGATCAGGTTTCCCAGTTTAAGTAGATATCTTTGGTTGTACTTTATAAATAGCCATTGGCTATGCACAATAATACAAATTGAAAGAATTTAATTAAGATGTAGTCCCTAATGTTTCAACTTGGCATCATAGCTTAGGTTTTCTTTTGTTTCCCTTTTTATATTTTTCATTAAATTTCTTCAACCTTCAAAAATCAATCCATAACAGTCCAAAACACCTTTAACTCACAACTTTATGAATCCTTTATCCTTTCTGATTAAATCCACACCGTATTGAATTCTAAATTGCCTTTAAACCTAACCCTAGTTTTATATAAAAAAATTACAGAAAAATTCAGATATAGGTTTTCAAGCCAAGTTCAACTACGGGGAGGAGTTTTCTTGTTAGGGCCGTAGACATATGTAACCGCACCGGTTGAAGTTAGTATTGAAGTCCTTCGTATGGGAAAACAAGGTAGGTAATGCCCTAGTGGAGAAGTTCTTCATAGTTTCTGGCTCTTGAGAGTTTATATTGAGATTTTAGAGTTCTTTGAAGATCTGTTTGCAGCTTTCTACAGTCCGTGTATTCTACATTTTGAAGAAGGTTTCCCCGTTCCTATAACCATTCAGAAGTTTGGGAGGGCGGATTGACCTGTTCTGGAGTTCGCAGGTTGTTGCTTCTTTGCTGTTCTCAGTTGTAGCAGATCTGTTTGTGTGGAAGAAAATCCATGCCCTCTTCTAGTTGCAAGTCTGCTGCAGGAGAGATTTGTTCTTTACCTGTGGCATTTCCCCAAAGAGCCTCTTCATGTGATTGTTTGGTCGGCCACAATCCTCTGCAACTGTTTTCGACGGTCACAGTCCAATAAGGGGTCCATGTGGCAGTTGTTACTTGTTACACTGCAGTGATTCAGTTGTTTTGTAATAGTTTTGATGTTGTTTTAGTTGGGTTATGCTGTTTTAGGGTTTCAGTAAGCTGCTTGTTAGTGAGCAGTTTGTGTGGCTGTTTAAAGGTGTTTTTAGTCGTCTCTTTTTGTCTGGTTGTTGTTGTTTTTTTTTTTTTTTTTTTTTTTTTGTTTTTTTTTGTTTTTTTTTGGTCCAAGGGGGATATTGGTTTCTACTTTGTTGATTAAGGAATAGGGAAGGACCATTAGGGGACTGCTTTCTTTCTTCTAGGTAGTGTGATAAAGTTGAGTATTTATCATGGAATCTAAGTAGGGGAGGAAGTAGGGTTACATATTTAATGCAAGTCCAATTCCACTTTATTGCAGTTTGTTTCTCTGCGTATGGAGAAAATCTAGATGTGGTCTGCTGTATTTTCTCATAGTATTTTAGCTTTTTGAAGTGCCTAGCTTGTCCCTGAAGGGTGCTGTCCCATGTTTCTACAAGTGCTCCATAAAAAAGAACATTATTTTTACAAGTTTGTACAACTTTGTTATACTCTATTGCTGTTTTCTGGTTCAGCTGTGGAGAACATTAGATCTTTTGGTGAGGGGCTGTTTCCGATGGTAACTTGATTTCTTGATGACTACTTCCTTCTTATGTGAAATTGTGAAAGATGAGGACAAATCTGTAGGGCTACTATGACTAGCGGAAGTGATATTGAGCGTGAAATGTGATTACTGACCACAGATGTGGATACTATCAACTTAGCGCTGAAAACTTTAGCGTTGGCGACTTCATGTCTTGTCGACCACTTGTCTTAGTGCGCTAGACTGATGTGTTTTAAAGTGTTACAGAATTGTGTACGGGCCACTCAACAGAGACATTTAGAAGATCTGTCCAGGACTTCAAATCAGATAGTGTGTGGTATGTGCATATATTAGGTTGTTTTTCATCATGCAGTAAAGATAATCAAGGGGTTTATGAAGTTGTTCAAGTGATGCAGCATGGGTAGGGGAAGAGTAATAAGAGATTAACCCCCAAGCTGGAGCTTAGAGACTGTAGGAGATAACAAACCACTCAAAAGAGAGAGTCCAAAATCTTTATTTCAATCAATTGCCGGTCTGAGAGGAGTTACATCTCTTTATATAGAATTATACCGTTATTCTATTTGAATTTTGAAAACCAATAAAATTCTAAATCAACTAAAATAAGACTTTCTAATTAATCTCATAAATATCTCTAAATCATAGCTAATCATTATTTAATTAAAAGGGAAGCATAGCCTTGGATGATCTGGAAATCTTCTTTAATGGGCTTTGGCAGTTTTGGGCCTTCTACTATAACCTTTGGGTTGAGCCCACAATTGTTGGGTCCACATCTTGCATTAGTTAGGGTGAGAAAACTTTGTGAGTACCACATGGGTTTTGGAGTGTGAATCTAAGTTACTAGTAAGTCATGGGTGAGTGTTTATCCATTATTGTGGTGAGTCACGGATGAGTGTTCATCCATTGAAGGGCTGTGTATTAAACCTACTCAACCACTAAGAAAGACTGTGCAATGCCGTGCAACATTTTAACCTCTTCGGATATGCAGTGTGTCACACAAAGGTGCAAATAGACATTGTTGTTGCTTGTGTGTTTATGGTGTGGAGCACATGAATTTTTCATCTACTTCATCAGTTAGGTTGTAGGTACAGATCAAAGATCCATCACAAGTGTTGAAAATCAAGCTGATAAATTTCCTTGCCTAAGCAGTCTAGAAAAGGAAGCAGATCAATCGTGCTTATTCCAAGTTGATCATGTTATCTATGTACCAGCTTGAGCGGGAGTGTTGGGAATAAGGAGTTTATTTGTAATGTGGGTTGATGGTTTTCTTAGAAGGGACCAATAGCCTGGGACTAGGGGTTTATTAGTAAATATGAGCGTAAGTTTGTCCTAAATTCTGATTAGATTAAAGGTGTGTTATAGTATTATGATGTCATTAGATTTCCTATTATGACTGTGATTAGGTTTCCTAGTTTAAGTTGATATCTTTGGTTGTATTTTATAAATAGACTTGGCTATTCACAGAATACAAATCAAAGAATTTAGTCAAGATATAGTCCTTAAAGTTTCAACTCACTATTTGTGATTTGATGTCGTTTGGAAAGCTAATATTAGGTTAGTGCTGCTAGGCCTTTTTCTTGTCAGCCTTTCTTTTAAGTTGATTTGTGGTGATCTCTTCTTTAGAAGTCCGTGCCCTAGTGTTCACTTTTAAGCCTTTTCTTTACTATATTTAAAGGTCGACTACTTTCCTATTCCCTCGTGTTCTCCTTTTAAGGGCGGGTAAAGGGATTTTAAGATACAGGCTTTCTAATATTTGTATCCAGTAGCTCCTAGAAGTTTAGAAAGAGGGTGAGAATCAATTAGAGTTTTAGTGTACGGTAGACACAACACGGTAATTACATTTGACCAAAAACTGCATTTGAACGTATAGGGGGACAGGTTAAGTTCAACGCGATGAAGAAACTAGTCTTTGCTTCTGGACTAGATTTGCTTTAGACTTTATATGTAAGGTGAAAAATAGCTGACTTTATTCCTAGAAAGTATCTAGAACTATTTTTTTTGGGAATGCTTTGGCTATATCTCTCAAGGTTTTGAAACTTGGACTCATGGAGTTACTTGGTCACCTCAAGTTGAATCGACTTGGCTAAGTTAGACCAAGTCACACGCTAGAGCCTTCCAAAACCTAAAACATTGTGAAATAAATGATGAAAAATCTTAACATAGAAAAATGATGTTCTATGAATTTAAGCCACGTGTTTTGATTATTTAAAATGAATATGCTTATATCTTTTATAATTTCAAGGCTCCAACATCATCTTAGAACAAGAAAATTGGGGACAATAATAGCTTTAGCGCTTTCTGGATATGACTCGATCAGACTCGACCCACACGAGAGAGAGAGAGAGGTAAACTTATGATGTGACAAAAAAGAGTGCTTTTATTTTACACTCCCTTTCTCACCGAAACTTTACCTCATACTATCCAGACGAGGATTTTAACATATCTCTACCTTTTACTTTAATATACCTTACATTTACATTTTCCATGAATTGACATCCATCCCCCCCTTTACTCCTCCACACATGTAAACAAACAGGCCCTAAGAGTGTTTGATTGGCCGGTCAAATTAAAAAGTGTATCAGAGCCAAATTAAAAAGTGTATCAGAGCTATGTTGTAGGGAAGTCTTTCTTTCTATTTCAAACTGAGAAAGCTGCTCTGTTTCTTTTGTCATGTACAAACTATTAGTTTATTAATAGACCTATCATTTTTTTCATTTGGTCCTTTTGCCAATAAAATAAATTAATCATTTATCCATAAAAAAGGTAACATGCAGTGCATTGTGAACTTTGGAAACTTTTTGCGTACTCACCCCAAGTACCTCTTGGAAATTTCATTATCAAACTTTTTTTTTTCTTGCTATACATCTAATTATTACTTTATTTATGAATTTATTTTGAAAACTCAGAAAGGGTACCCTAGATTTGTAGGATCATATCTTGTGTTCAGTATTTTTTTTCATGTTTTATTTGGTTATATGTTTTGCAGAAAGCTTGTATCTTATATTTCTCATTAATCTAGATAAGTGGTCATTTATTTTATTTGGTAACATGACTTCAACTCCTTGTAGTGGTTGCCATAATGAGCATCTTGCAACTATGCTATGGGCTCTTGTCATCTAGATAAGCAGTCAATTACTAGGTTAGGTTAAAACTGTTCTTCTGACATTTACTTTTTACTTGTTATAAATTGCAGGTGTACTCCAGCATGTCACCTGTCGTTCATATTGTTAATGTGACAACTGCTTCTACGGAGTCATATGCAAACATCAACGTATGGATTTTGCTTCTTTTATTTAACTTTAGTAGTTATGATGTATGCACATGTACGAACATGCAATGATGCAAATATATGTACATACATACGTATATAGTGCACATATAAACACAAATGAAAAATAATCTCATGAGAGACATTGCTTATGTACCAAATCATTGTTAGTGGGCCCGTCTTCTATTAGGGCCTGTTTGGATGTATGGTGAATTGAAGTATGGTGAGGTGAAGTATCAAATCAAGAGAGAATAAAATATAAGGTGTTATGATGGCGTTTTGTTTTTAGTTGTTTGGTATGGAATCTTTTTGACTTTTTGCATAGAAAAGTGGAGCTTTTTTGTCTTTTAGTGGAGAAAAGAGGTTTTTTTGACTTTTTTTTTGAAAAAGATGGAGAGAATTTTGAAATTATGTACTTTTGATATGACCCATTGTCTTTTCTTGTCTGGATAATGGAGGCTTTACCTCACATCACCTCACTTCACCACACATCCAGACACGCCCTTAGAGTGAAATTTGGCTAGGGGGTTATACAAGGGGAGGGCATTTATTTTTAGTAGTTTAGATTTTTAATAGATGTGCGGTGGGCCCCATTGTGGAGCCCACAAATTTCCCTCCATGGTGATCTGGACCTCACTCTCAATTGTACCTAATTCAAGAGTTTGGATCCTCTGAAGGTCAAGCTTGCAGAAAATTCATGAGGCTCCTCAATAGGGCCTACTTATGAAAATTCCAAACCACTCAAATAAATGCCCCCTCTTGAATGGGCCCTCAACAAATTTCACTCCAATAGTAGTTGGACCATCGTCACATTGATCATGTATAATACTTGTGAAGATAATATTAAGAAAATTCAAGTTTTTTATCGTGATCAATCTACCAATGGGCCCAAGTCCTAGGGCGAAATTTGGTAAATGAGGGGAGGGCATTTATTTTGAATAGTTTAGATTATCCTAAGCGAGCCCCACTAAGGAGCCTCACAAATTTGCTATGAGTCCAAACCTAAGAAGATTCAAGCTATGAGATAATAAGAAATGAGGCAGAGAATTAGAGATCATGTGACCCATTGATCCATTAAATGAAAGTGGACTTTGAGATCTATCCATTTGGCAAAAGAATTAGGTCAACTAGATCTTGCTAGTTGTTCATCTAAAGCCATTAAATGGACAGTAAGCAAAGATCCTATCTTTTGATCATCCATTTAATGATCTTTGATTAGACAAATGGCAACATTTTATGGACCCGATTTCTTGTGGATGGCTAGATCCTAAAGTCTTGTATTTGATATTTTGATATGTCAATGATTTTAATCATGTGCCATAGTCAATTTGATGATAGGAACAACTGTCATCGGAATGAGTTTTTGATGGAGCTAATATAATGGGTGATAATTATTCTCTGTCGGTTGGATTTTAGATATGAGCCACGTTGATGGATTATACAAGGATGGGTCCTATTTTCTAACACTAAGACTTGACATATTTCACAGATAAATATTAGATTGTAATATAGGATGTTAATGACTATTGGGGGGCTGATTTTTTATTTATAGTGTGTATTGAGGCAAAAAGAAAAAAAGGATTCTAGCACTTCCCAATATTCTGAAATTTTTAGATTTTTTTAAATATGCTTTTGGGTTGCAAAAGCTTACCCCATGATGGCTACAAATCGCGATGTATCATTTTTAGGAGTTGAGCGTGACGGTGATGGTGATTGGAATTTTAAACAATGTAATGGAAATGCAAAACCTACAAAGGTGATCCTAAATAATTAGTAGTTGAGTCACATGCTCCCGTTATTAGTAATTCCTCATTTGCGCGCGCGAGAGAGAGAGAGAGAGAGAGAGAGAGAGAGAGAGAGAGAGAGAGAGATTGTAATTTGCTTTTTTAACAAAATTCATCATCATCATTACTTCAAAGAAAATGACAGTGACTTGGTGTCATAAAACAAGAGGATATTCCAATAGTTAATGAAGTGCAAAAGAGGGGAATTGTTACAGTTGATTTTTTTTTTCTTTCTGATAACTACAGTTGAGGTTGTTATTGGGTGCTAACCTCTAATCAGAAGTAAAGTTGCAGTTGGTGGTGGATAAGTTTAAGAATTTTTTTTTTTTTTGATGTGGGTTCCATTCTCCTGCATCCCGCAGGAGATCATCTTCTGTTATTAATATTGTAATAAGATTTGTTTCTTCTTTTTTTCATTCTTTCTCCTGTTATTTTCTAAATTTTTTCCAACTCACATCCAAGTAAAATTCTTAGGATCTTACCTTTGATATGTGGCTAGAGTGGGTTGTTTTTCTGAGTTTTGAAGTTTTTTCATTATGTTGAAAAAATTTTCATTTCTTTCCTAAATTTATCCCAACTTTCTTAGGATCTAATCCTTGTTTTGATGCAGTCTGGGTTGTTTATATTTCTCTCTGATTGTTTACAAAGCTTAAACCAGTCACTATCTTCTCCATAGTATTTGCATAATGCGGAATGACGCACATCAAGTCATGAAGATCGAAAAGATCCTGTGGCAGGCCAAGCTTTTCAATTTTTAGAAGCTTGTGACTGAGCATGTGGGACCTGGACTTGTGTGTAAGAGGTCCTAGAATTATCTGGCCCCCAAAACGGTGCCCTTATAATCTTTAACTTGGGACTGTTTTGGTGAAACAGTACATGCACTACTGTAGGCGCCAGCAGGTTACATGTTATAACCTAACATGGACCCCATTTGATGCAGTCCAGAAATCAGCCGGGTCCTCACGGCTGGCCCAAATCAACATCCCAACAGTTCCAACTTCCAAATAGGTTGGTGACTCTACCGATCTGTGCACTTGCGCATAGCTGTGTATGTGCAAGTTGCTCAAGGCAGTTTCCTTCATTTTTTCCTTTTCTTTCTATCTTTGAGAAATTCAGTTGTGAAAGGACTTATTGTTTAGGAATTTTAGCAGTAATGAGATTTCTGTTTTTTGTTAGGGTTTAGTTTTCAAAAGAAATATAATTATGCTGTTCCCTATAAAAATAATAATTATTTTCTTTGCTTCTCTTTGATTTTTGTTTGAGGTAGATGGCTATACCCTACCCTTAATCATATTATCTCCCTTTGGAGTTGAGAGCCTTCTTCTCAATTGGGACTGCATCGCTGCAGCCTTTTGCCTTTATCTTCATGTGACCCAGACGAGCCTTTTGAGTGCTTTGCGGTTGGTGGTTCTGATTCCGTTGGTGGAAATTGATGTATGAAATACGAAGTGTTAGAAAATTTGATAAATGTTCCATATTCTTGCTGACTATACCAGGGACTTCTCCTTTAGGTAGAGCCTTTTACTTCATTTTTGTTTATATATCCTGAAAACTAGTAGTTAGCATTTCGTGCTATGTTCTCTGTAGTTTAAGTCAGATAATGTATATCTGTGCAGCTTGTTTCTAAAGCTTTCATGCATATGCTGTTTCTGAATAAGAACTCTTGTCTACTGTAAGAATTGCTTCACATCTAGAACCATTTTGGCATGCAGGAAATTCATGATGGTCTGGACTTTTCTCTTGATTATGACAACCATGAATTCTCAATCTTTTCTGTGAAATTCTCAACTGACGGTCGAGAGCTTGTAGCTGGAACAAATGATAATGATTATGCTGTATATGTTTATGACTTGGAAGCAAATAAAGCTAACTTACGAATTCCAGCACACTCTGTAAGTAGAGAAATATCCTTCTCAAATTGTTGGGATAAGGCCTATGACCTTTCACCCCTTCATGTTATGCTCTTCTTATTAATCAATTACTACTGTTTTGTTCTCACTTGTGGAACTAGGCCACTTATTTTTTAGGACTGTGCTTTTCCTTTCTTTTGTTCTTGATTTTTAGTGTGATCTTTTTTTATTGGTTGCTCTTTCTCCCTCGCCGGGTGATCTTATGATTTGTGATACTGTGTTTTATGTGTTTCATTACTGAAACTACAGTGAATAGACTCCAACAGCTGTACTAATAGTCTTAACTTTGATTTACCTTATTCATGTTGAGAGATTGAAATATTTTTCTTTTTCCTTTCTTCATACAGTGTGATGTTAACACCGTGTCTTTTGCTGATGAAACTGGCCATGTTATTTATTCTGGAAGTGATGATAAACTCTGTAAGGTAAATTTATGGAACCCCTCTCTTTTCATTACGTAAGTGCTTAGTCTTCGACACCATATTCTCTTCATGGAAGTTTCTGTTGTATGTAGAATACTAAAACCTTAATATTATTGATTGTTATTTTTTGCAGAATGGCCTATCAAAACATCAATTATTCAGTTCCTGAACTTCAGGAGTGAGATCTTACATGTTAAAATACAACTAGACCTAAATGAACTAGTCAACCTTGGTTTTCCTTTCTCATCATCTGCCGGCAAACAGGAAGCAGGGGGGGGGGGGGGGGGGGGGGGGGTGTGTTTTATTTTTGTGGTTCCAGATTTCTGGGCTCTTTCAACATTGGCATTTTCTTTTTATATATGACAAATGGAAGAGACTTAAGCAACCTCCTAATGGGTGTCTTTCAAATTCTTACACATTTATGTGAGGCCATTATGATAAATGCATAAAGAAATCCAAGTGAGAGATTCTAGTTATTTGTTTTGGCTGAAAAGTATTAAATGGTTAAGGCAGTAAGGCCTGTGCCTTGTTGTTTGGTTTTTGTTGTCCTGGTGAGTTACAACTATGGAATGTTAACATACCTTCTAAATAGGGTGGTAAAATTGTCCAATTCTGTAGGTAATTTCATCTGTTATGTAGATGGAAGATTACCCCTCATGTTTTTGCTTACCTTGGCTGAGTCTAATACATCAGCATTCTATCCTAGGATCTGCAGATGTTCTTGTTGTTGAAGTTCCAGTCTTTTAGTTTTGATTGAACAAATCATGTCAATTGGTATAAGATTTCTCTTTTCAGTATTAATCTGATATCATACAAATATGGAAACTGATTCATTTATAGTTAAGGAGTCTACACTGTGGATTTGCCATTGGTCGTTTGATGTCGAGATCAGAGGTTAACTTTTTAGCTCTTTCAGGTGTGGGACAGGCGCTGCTTTAATGCTCGAGCAGCTGGGGTTCTGACAGGGCACTTGGAAGGCATTACTTTTCTCGATAGCCGTGGGGATGGGCGTTGTTTAATTTCAAACGGTAAAGACCAGACTACCAAACTTTGGGATATCCGGAAAATGTCTTCAAATTCAACTAGGTATGTATTGTTTTCCTTTGAAATATATGTATTGATGATTTTGTTGCCTGATGATGACATATGGCAATCTTCATCATTGCTGTGGATTTTTAATGGTTTCATGGTGAAATGTATGGAGACCTCCAAAACAACATCGACTTCATTTTCTTCTTATGTTTAGGCCTTTGCAAGTGATTAACATCTGGAATCACATACATTAACTGCCTTTTAGAAGTTGCAATTCCTACTTTCAAACTTATTATGAAACCTATTTTGGGAACTATACCATCTTTAATAGAACACCTAAGTTATTTCAAGTTATGATATGTGTACTCCTAAATATCAATGGCCTTTTTCATTATAGTTTTATGTTCTATATGGATGTGTTATGTAGTTGCAATTGGTTATGCATTTTGGCAGAATGAATGGTTATTCTCTGTGGTTGGTTCCAACAACAATTCCCTAGGTTCCAACAACAATTTCCTCTCAGATGGTTTTTCTCCAAAAGCAAAAAGATAATTCCATAAGAGAGATGAACGATGGTTACCTATATATACACCAAGAGGAATTTAAAGTCCTAGCCCTCTTATACTTCCTAATTCTAATCCTCCTCTTATATCCATTGCTAGAGTTGTTATACAACTCCAATTCCAAACGTGAGACACTTCCCCAATAACACTTCTAATTTCATAAAAGGGAAACACTTCTAATTCAAAAACCAATTAACAACTAAGGGTCCTTCCTGGGCCAAACTAATCTTGGGCCCAGGTACTCAAGATATTACATTTTTCATTATAGTTTTATGTTCTATATGGATGTGTTATGTAGTTGCAATTGGTGATGAATTTTGGCAGAATGAATGGTTATTCTCTGTGGTTGGTGTGATGGGTAATCAGAGTTTATGATAGGTGGATTAAAGTTTTTTCTGTTGGTTTGTGCCAAAGAAATGGGGTGGTGTTTTTGGCCAAAGGCAGAAAAGCAACATCCTGCCAAATTATGTTTATTTGATTTCCATGCTAGTATGCCACCCTAGAAACATGGTGGAGCAGAAATCTTTCCTTTGTAACAAAATATTCAAATTGCTTGGAGTTAGGAGGTATCCAAAGACACCCTTAAAGTCTTTAATTTTGAAGTAGACAAAATTGGACATTTAAAATAGGGAAACTTGCGTATAACCACCTGCTCTTTCTAGTATTTACAATTAACAACCTCTAATTTTGGCTTCTACATGCGACCACTTATGCTACTTAAACAATATTAATTGCCTGGTAGTCAAAGACTGAAAAGAGGTCTTTTGACCACTTCCCACAAGTTTTCATTAAAACCACCCAACCACTATCAAAGGATGAAAATATGCTTTAGAGTTTGTTTGCAGTCATTTACATATGTAAATGATTCACATATGTAATGGTTGTGCACCATCAAGCTGCTTGCACTCATTTACCACTCATTTACACATGTGATGCATAAATACGGTGTGAAATCACTTTCACACCTCTTGCAAAAGACGCTAGTATGGTTATTGCATCCAACCCCGCCCCCGCCCCCCCGCCCCCCCAACACACACACACACACACACACACACACAAAATAGCCTTTTTAAAATTCCTATGGGCCCCATATTATTAATTCAAACCATTCAATTTGTTTATTGAAAAAATAAACCTCAAGACCTTGAAGTCGATTATCTTAAATCTTCATAGATTTTGAGTAATTTGTGAAAAAGTCTCAACCTATAGATCTAATTTTCTGCACTTTTGTGGACTGAGAATTCATGATCTGAACTATTCAATATTCTTGTATTAATGATAAACATCAAGATGCATAATTTTATACCATAAATCTTCATGGATTTTAAGAAATTTTTGAAAAATGCCCAAAACATCCAAATACATCTTAATCCGTTGGATGTAGCTGGTTACTCTTGAAAATGGTGATTTTGAAAAACATGGTAATGCGTTTCACATGTGTCATTTTGCATATGTAACATTTACATATTTAAAACCCATTTCCTATCCCATGCGTAAAAGGCAAACGTCTCTTTAACCACAGGCAGCTTCCACACTTCAAATTTCACCCTTTCTTATGTTTAACCTTGAAAATAAATTATGAGAAAAATACCATGGTAACTTTAGTTATTTCAGGGGAAAGAAAATACTTTAGAATTTTAGTTTGAGTTATTCTAACTAGGGATGAACACCAATTTTAGTACAAGTTAGCTTAAGGTAAGGCTTTTTGTCTTTTCAAAAAAAATAAAATAAAATAAAATAAAATAAAAAATAGCAATGGTCAACATGATAGAAACACAAGCCCACTTGATGGTGAAGGTGGTTGGTTGATATTGTTAGGGAAGTATAGGCATTGAATGTAAAAAAAAAATAAAAAAAGTAGAGGTTGTTGACTTGTTGTAAATATTAGAAAGGACGGGGTTGAAACTTGACTTTGTTTCCAATTAAAAGAAAATGTAAATTTCAATTTAAAAGATTGACAGAGGTGTGGGTGGGTGTTTTTCAAAGTGTATCACAAGAGGGGGAGAGAGAGAGAGAGAGATGTTTTAAAAGTTTCCGCTGCTTCTGTTTCAAAGTGGAACATAGAAGTGGCCAAACGATGAAATGTTTCAAGCACAAAAAAAAAAAAAAAAAGGCTTCCAAAACATAATCAACAAATGTGGTTGGGATTGATGTATGCTTATGTGAATTGATTGTGCATGTGAATAGATGTATTAACAAGCTAAGGTTTGGCAATTAGGACTTTGGATTTGACTTGCATGTCCTGAAGTTTTTGATTGGTTCTGTCAACTCTGCAATTTGGTAAGTCATATTATTGTATTTAGATTATTTAAAATAATTAGAAATGTAATAATTTCTAGAGATATGCAAAAATATTAATTAATATAAAAAAAAAGAATATATTATAAATAGTATAAATCTTTAATATTAAGTTATTTGCCTTTTTCCGTTATAATTAATTTACAAATGATTTATACATTTATATATGAAGACATATTTAAAAAATTAAATATGAAATGGTTACGAAATCAACTAGTGCCATTATTTTATTAAAAAAACTTGCTCCATAAAAAGAAAATAACCACAAGTATTCTAAGCTCATTAGAAGGCATAATAAATGAATGATAAGTTTGTTTTGTTTTGTCCTGTTATTAATGTATAGGTTTCGTTTTTGGTTCCTAGGTGGCCTTTCTTGGGCTTGTATTCTCTTGGGAGCTCTCGAAGCTCTTGCCTTTTCCTGGGCTTTTTTCTTTTGGGTTTTTTTCTCAGCTCTTTGTTAATATATAGTTTTCCATTTAGGAAAAAAAAAAAAATTTTTTTTTTAATCAAAAGTATGAATGCGAACAAGTCGGATCTGAGGCGGAATCATGGTGCATTTGGGCATTTATATAATTCGTATATGGAACTTGGTACTGGCTTCAACTTAAAAAACAAAGCTGGTTTCAGATCGTATCCAAAATAAGACGTCTATTGTATTAGTATAACTAGATGATAGATCTTTAAAATAATTTCTTTTAGATTTAGAAGTAGGACTAATAAGTGGTATATTATTAAAATTAAGTAGACTCTCAAATATGAATATAACTCAAGCTATGTAGGACCTTAAAACCTATATAAATCTTTATATATGAATGTAACCTTCATGTATTCAGAATCTTAGGTCAGAACATAATAGGATCCGTATTTCTTCTGAATCCAAAAATAGGTTCTAGATCCTTTTTTTTTTGGAATCGGAGATGTCAAATATTTTCTAGCAGCATGTTGGAATGTAGAGTAGTAATATATGTTAGGTAACTCTAATAAATATTCATTTTTTAAATGCTCAATTTAAAATTTATCTAGTTCTCCTAGCAAAATTTAATTATACACAACTACGCTGAACATGTTTTAGTCAACCAGACGCTTGGACGCTTGGTTGAATAATGTTTGAGTCAACCAAAGCTTGGCTGGGACGTGTGACGCTGGTCGACCCATGGGTCATGGGTGATGCAGCGCCGGATCTGCGATCGGAAAATAGACCAATCTTCCAAGGGGTTGATTGAATCCAAAGATAGATTCAGCCACTAAGGCACACTCACGACGGTGATAACACCATGATAAGAAAAGAAATGAATATTAGAAAGAACTCAGAGAAACCTTTTATTAATTGTAATAAGCATGAATTACAATGAAGCCTGTCAGTCCTTATGTAAAGTAGGATCGTTCCCTTCTATTACTTGGACAGTAACACATAAAATAGAAACATATATAGTAGCAATCTTAATCAAATATTTTTAATTGAAAGACTTTCAAAAAGATTAAACTACTTAATAAGAATCCTAAATAACTTAAATTCCTACAATTAATTGACTGGTCTTGTTGGGCATGCGGACTGGGCCTAATGGGCTAGGTCGATCCATGGGTCATGGGTCTGAGCTGCGTCAGTTCTCTCCGTCTTAGAAAAAATCAATTCTGGCGAGTTAATAGCTTGATAATACTGGAGAGAACTCGACCTCAAGTTTGTCACAAACTTCGGATTTTTCTGTGATCTTCAATATTTTGGCATTACTTAGAAGCTTGATTCAATATTTTTCTCCATCTAAAATTAGATTGGAAGTATCGCTTTTTCTGATGTATGCAGTTAGCTTGGATGTGTGATCTAACCATTAAATACTTATATTGTTGTTCGTCCTTGTACCAACAGATCATGATCTGTGAACGTGTCTTTATTAAGATTTAAGATTTAAAAACAAACAATATTCAGCCAATTTATCTGACTTGCCTCCTTCACTGAGTCATCGCACAGATTAGCCAAGTTTCCAATTCGCTTTTAAGTTTCACTCCTTACGGAGTCACTTCTTTCATCATCATTATAGCCTTGTTCCAACTACGTTGGAGTCAGCTACATGAAATTCTATTTCTCCATTCTGGTCTATCCTAGGCCAAATTCTTTGATAGGTTGTACTTCTTCAAATCTAACTTTACTACTCCCATCTATTTCCTCTTCGGCCTACCCCTTTTCCTTGGTAGGCCATCGACTTACATAGAAAGACTTCCTCACAAGTGTCATTGCTGCCTTCATTATGTGTCTCTTAATTTATCACCTATTGATGTTGCTCCTAAATGCTACCAAATGCACTCATTTCTAATTCTATCTTTTCTAGTTTTATCACACATCTATCTCAACATTCTTATCGCTGTTACACTCATTTGGTGCATGTGTTTCTTCTTTACTGGCCAACATTCTACTCCATAGGTCATAGCTGGTCTAGTTGTCTTCCTGTAAAATTTTTCCTTCAATCTTGCTGGCATGTACCGATAAAAAAGTGCTCCAGAACCAAGTCTTTGCTTCAACTATCCCGCTCTTATCTTATGTTCATCATCTTCCTCAATCTCTCCATCATTTCTAATTATCGTGCCAAGGTATCGGAATGAATCTCTTTATGCTATCTCTTGAGCTTCAAGGCATTTTGGCCAAGTCATGAGTCGACTTGTCAAGTTTTCCAAACCTTTTTATCTGGAGATGCATGCTTGCTCGAACTGATTTGCATGTGTATGGATGAATGGATAGATTAACCCCATGCTTCCATTTAATGTGTATGCATTAAGGCCACATGCTTTTATGCACTCTGAAAACATCAAGTCAAATCAGCACATGATTACGCACATGCTGATGTAGGCACCAGATTACGTTGCATGGTGCATGGTACTCGCAAAGTGGCAGTGCTTTGCAGTGTTTGGACAATGGTGGCTGAATGCCTGCATATATGTAATGTTGGCACTTTCATGCAAAAATAAATATCCATTGTTATATGCATTATAATTTATAAACCAATAACTATTTCATGCGTTTAATAATATAATATTAATAATTACAACTTTATTTGGCTAAATCAGCATGTTCCTGAAAAGGCTGAGTTATGACTCGTCATCAACCAAAGAGTTGAGTGTGGTTTTTGAATAGTATGGTTTCTACTGTAAACCACAGATTTATATGGATTGACTAAGATCTGTTTAATTATAGTAATTACAATGCTGATAATGTTCTTTACCTTTTACTCCTACAGTGTACAGTTTAGAAGCTACGAATGGGACTACAGATGGGACGATTACCCGTCTCGTGCAAGAAAACTGAAACATCCATGTGATCAATCTCTGGCAACATACAGAGGTCATTCAGTCTTGCGCACTCTCATACGCTGTTACTTCTCTCCTGCATATAGGTATTTTATTAATCCTATCATCAGTTTGGTAAAAATGTCTACGAAGCATGTGTCTAGAGTAATGGCAATTCTGATATTTTGGCAGATTGGATGGGTCTGTAACACCTACAGTGCTTTTGAGTGTAATTGAAATATGACAACATAAAGAGAAACACTGTTTTTGTTTTTCCTGCCATAAATCATCGGCACCAACATCAATATGGCAGAGGGCAGAAAATCTGCTAAATAGTCTGACCAAATGTTTCTTCTGAATTCCTTACTTCAAAGATGTGGAAATCAATGGATAATTATCCTTTCTGTGAAAATATTTTTAGTAGCTTGGGGTACATCCAAATGTGCTTGTGAAATCATTTGAGTGTGTTGATGCCAGTTAAACAATCTGTTATTAACTTCAATTTATTGTTGCAGCACCGGTCAGAAGTACATATATACCGGGTCTCATGATGGCAGCGTTTATATTTACGATGTGGTACTAAAAGTTTCATCCCTCCTCCTTCCATTTGAAATTTATTTCCATGAAATTAGTTCAATGTTTCAACTAATATTTGGTCGTCTGTTAGGGTGCTTATTCTGGTACCCATGCTCATATGCGTGCACTGTGCTCTGACGGCTATCTTGGCTTGAGGTTTCTATTGACTAGGATCAGTTTGGGTAGTATTCCTCTGGATATGTGGGAATTCAGAGACATCCTGCAATCTATTACAGCTTGAATATTTTGTCCAAGAATTTTGCATCTTGATCCTTTGGTTGTTCACATGTACATAGGCTTCATGGGGGCCCCACTTATGGAACAGATGGACACATACAGATGGACCATGTAAATTCCACATGAAAAAGGAAAAGAACAGGAAAAAAAATTACATCCAAAGATAAAAACAACTTGTACATACTAGACCCATTTATCTCCGTTGGTGGACCCCACCCATCTCCATGGGCGGGCACCACCAAACGCATCTTCATCGACAGTCCCACTATTTGGGTCCCATGATATGCATGTTTCCATTGGGTGGCCCACTTATAGAACAGATGGACACATACAGATGGACCACGTAAATTCCACATAGAAAGGAACAGAAAAGGAAAAAAAAAAAAATTACATCCAAAGATAACAACTTGTACATACTAGACCCATTTATCTCCGCTGGTGGACCACGCCTATCTCCATGGGCGGGCAACACTATAGATATGCATCTCCATCGATAGGCCCACTATTTGGGTCCCATGATATGCATGTTTCCAAGGTTGAACTCCATTATGAACGTCTTTCAAAGGGTGGGTTCCACCCACTGTTGTTAATTTTGTTCCATTCTGGTCGGAATTGGCCGGAACGTTCTGGAATTAGCCTTGGGCAGGACGGAATGACCCCCTAAAAATTTCCGGTCTCGATTCCAATCCATTTTGATCATTCTGGTCCATTCTGGTCGTTCCGATCACAATTCTGGCTCCAATTCTGGACCAATTCCGCCCCATTCCAACCAAGGTTTCATACTTCCATTCGTAAGTAGTGAAAACTAGTGAATGTCAATTGTAGAATGTAGTTTAATTTAAGTGATGTAAGTATGCATTTTTAGTATTATTTTAGCATTCAACTGTTTTTTCAATTTTAGGTATTCTTTTATATTTGTTTTTTCATTTTTCAATCGCGACTTTTCCGGAACGGAATACTGAAATTGATTGGAATGCTGAAACGTTCCACTACAGGGTCAGACCGGAACGGAATTGACAATTATGGTTCCACCATTCATTTGATTATGGATCATGCTCCATACATGAATCTCTATGGGTTGTGCTCATTTTGGTCCAACATATGCATCATGGGTGGGCCACACCATTTATGCATCTCAATGAGTGGGTTCTGCATTGCACGCTTCTTCATTCTAGGTCACACCATGTACTTCTTCATCTGGTGGGTCCCACAATGGAGGAAAGTCGGGGATTTGAGAAATTCTCAGACAATATTGTGATTTGTGCCCACCATCTATTGGCAATCTTTGAATTTCGTGAAATGTGCACACAATCTAGTTGCAATTTTTGAATTTATGTATGATGGAAGTTGTGATATTTCAGGTAACTGGAGCCCAAGTTGCAAAACTCGAGTACCATAACTCAACAGTAAGAGATTGCAGCTGGCACCCTTATTATCCCATGCTCGTCAGCTCTTCTTGGGACTGCAAAATAGCTAGATGGGAATTTCCAGGGAATGGTAAAGTGCCAGTTCCAGCACAGAAGAAAACTCAGAGGAGACGAGTATATTGAAGACCTAAAATGACTTATGGTCATCCCTTCATTTTATGAAATGCAACAGTTTGCAGTAGTAAATATTGATAAAATTTATCGGAGGATTGAAATCTTTATGAACTGGGAATGGGAGCTGAGCTTCTGCAGTGGTGGTATTTAGAATCAATCACCATGTAAATATTGTAGTCCAGCTTCCTCCTTGACATGTGAAGAACTCTTGAGTCTTGAAGCAAGTACAAACTCCTTTGTAGATTTTCCAAGAGTTTTGTCGTCCTCAATTCATCATTTTCCCATTTGCTTTCATTTGAATTTGGTCGAATTCTTTACATTGCTACCCTACGAGATCAGCAAACTTCAAGAGCATTTTTTTTCCTGCTACATTTGGGACTCAAACTCACGCAAGCATACTCAGTACCAGCTGCTGAGCTACTGTTGGGGAGTTTATGGTGAAATGTGCGTCTAGGGTAATGAGAATGTTTGGTGGAGCAGGTATTGTGTTAGGTAAAAGCATCCCATTTTTTTAGGCTGTTTTCATTTTTTAGTAAATGGTTGACTGATACATATCTTATGCTGGGAAAAATCTGTTACACGGAAGAAGGTATGAGTGAGCCTATGACTACTGATTTGAAGTCTCATTTCATTGTGAACCAATCAAGTTTGGTAACTTGGAACTAATCAAGTTACCTATCTGATTTACCCATGATTGGTCTTGACAAAGAACAAAAGAACTGCATTTATTTGTCGCTTGGGTTATCTTAATTGGTAATGAACACCATCACTTACATGTAAACTGAGTTACCTGTAGTCGGTTGCCCAACACTCACTTGTAGCTTGAGTAATTTCAAAGAAATGAAGAAACGCTACTTGAGTGAACTTTGGAGTTCAAACATGGGTGGACAGGATACCGTTGTAGAATTGCACATTGTAAGCAAAATGGTGAAGCAAGCATTGATCTGTCCTTGCATTTAGCCGTCTTCTGCTTTTCATGGTGCTCCGAACTCGTGGAGGAGGTCTCAATGTTGGTGGTTTCATCCTAATCGGGTTGGGTACATCCAAATGCACCCTTACAGCATGTTCCAGTAAGGGTTAATGCATTCTTACATCTAACAAGGTATTGAAACTCTTTAAGTTTTATCAAATATTTTTCAGACTTTCAATAAATGGTTATCTTGGCTGAATTTGTCTATACTCATATAAGAAACAGACAAGAAATGAGCAATGCAGATGTTGCAAATTGTGATAACAAACATCTGAAATGATTTCATTAGGCACAGAATCAACAAAACTGTAAGAATTGCAAATTGTGATAACAAACATCTGAAATGATTTCATTAGGCACAGAATCAACAAAACTGTAAGAAGTCAGACTGAAATGGTAAAACAGAAGTTAAACTGCAAAGTTATTAAGACTCATAAAAGAACTAGGAATCTCAGTGCCCTTTGGTAAAGTAGGCAATGGAGATTACAGCAACAATAGTTGTAGCAGAAGACAACCAAGTCCAGAAGCTCCAATTCTTTGATTTGGCAACTGATATCTGCAGAGACTTCAGCTCCCGATTCATTTCTTCCACTTCCTGCAACCGACTTCTGAAGGCCTTCTTGATGGCTTTCAACTCTGTCACAAATGGTCGAATCTCATCATTTATTTGCTCCTCATCAATACCATCTACTTCCCCTTTTGAGCTCTTTTCTTCATCTTCCAAACCATTCATTGTTTCTGCAGCATGCTTCAGCATTGATAAAGTCTGTTGATAGAACATTTCAGCAAGTTCTGCTTTTACCTGCAGATCCTTGAGACCTTGTTGAGACTCGACAAGGCTACTCTGAATTGAATCTTTGGCCTTCATCAGCAATTCAAAGCATCTGTCCCTCACTTCCATTTCCTCCACAAGGTTACCCTTCTCTGTTTTTAGATGCAGAAGCTCTTGTTGCTTTTCTTCATGGTTCTTCTCCATCTCCCTTAGTTTCAGCCTCAACACTTCTGTTTCCTGTCTTTGACAATCAAGAGTCGTGCCAGCAACATCCTTCTCGCGGAGAATTTCATTCATATCAGCTTGTAATTGACTGTTTCTTTCTTCACATTCCCTGCAAGACTCTTGCAGTGCAGATAGTGTTGTGCTGAGGCAACCCACCTCTTTCTTTAGCTGTTTGATCTGATCCTCCTGCTCTACCCTCACTTGTTCTATATCTTCTTTCTCTGCAACAATTGCCCTCGTCTTTGTCATCAGATCACCTACTTTTATTGTCAATGCTGTCCTTTCCTCGGTCAATGAGTTGATACTTCTTTCCCACTCCTTTCTTTCTTCCCTCAATCCATCCAGCTCCTCTACCACTTGCTTGACCTCCTCTTTAATTTTCCTACCCTTGGCTTTCATCTCGAACACTTTAGTTCGTAACCCGGTGTCATCTTCCTTCAATTGAGCAACATGCACCAGAGCAACATTCCTCTCACTGCGAACAAGATCTAACAAATCTTTCTGATGACTCATATCGTTAACCAATTGATTATTGGTTTCCTCAAGACACCCACATGATTCTCGCAGAGTATCGATGGTGGCGCTACACCGGATTACCTCATTCTGCAAATCAGCTATGACAACCTCCATATGAGCCATGGTGCACTCCATACTGTTCTTGTCTCCAAGCATTTCTTCCATCTTTCTATTTAGATCCTCGTTTACTAGAGCGGATCCCATCAATCTTCTTTCCAATGAAGCTTTCTCTGTGATAAAGGATTCGAAGTTTCTTTCCTCCTTTGTTTTCTGCAGATCAAGGTCATTTTGAAGAGCATCCCGCTCAAGAAGAACACGGTCCAGAGCACCTTGATTGCTAGAGATTTTGGAGGTAAGAAGACCTACCTTTTCTTGCAGCTGGATTAGCTCCACACCCATCTCATTTCTGGCCTTGTCAATCTCATTCCTCTCATTGATAGCATCCCCCATCCCTTTTCTCAAATCCTTGTATCGCTCCATCAGCTCGTGGAGCGTCCTCTGGATTGAATCCCTGTCCTCCCTCAAAGATCCCATCCTTTCATCCACCTCCGATTTTTCCTTCCTCGCGCACTCACATTCCATCCGCAGCGATCCAATCTCCTCTCTAGCTTCTTCATAGCTCACCCGAAGCTCATTCACCATCAATTTCAAGCCATTCACCTCCTCTCTCTTCACCCCAAGATCTGTTTGGGTTCGACCCATCTCGCGAACAAGGCGATTGGTCTCTTCCTGCATTTCCTTCAGCTCAATCTCTTCCAAAACCGCGATCCGGGCAAGGAGCACTTCCTTGTCTTTCTCCAGCAATTCCAGTTTCTGGGGCATTTCGGATTTGATCTCATTTTGGCGGAGCTGCGAAGATGCGAATACGATGCTGATGTCTCTCTCGATTTCAGCTGCGAGGAGTCGATCCTCGCAGAGGGATTTTTGGGTCTTGAGCGTTTGGTGGGTGGCAAGGATTTGGGAGATTTTGGATTGGAGAGAATGGTTGGTGTGGCGGAGAGTGTCGATCTGGTCTCGGTGCTCGACGGTCTCTCGAACGAGAAGATTGTTGAGGGCTTTCAAGTTCACCATTTGCTCTGAGAGATGTTCATGAGGTGGTGATGCTGGTTGGTGCTTTTCTTGCTTTGAGACCTTCTTCTTCGCCATTGATGGCTCTTCTGAGCTTGTCTTTTGTGTGTGTGTGAGTGAGGGAAAAGGGGGTTCAGGGTTTAGGGTTTGTTGGGGTTTTTTTAGGGTTTGGTATTTGGTGGAGTTAGTTTTGTGGGAGGGAGGGAGTGAACTGAGTTTTGAAATTCAAATTTGGTCAAGAAGATAAGGCTTTACACGTGGCCGTACGGATAACAAGAAAAAATGATTTTTATGGGAAAGAAAACTAAGCTTAAACTTTGATTATATGGATTATTTATTTATTTATTTATTTATTTTTGCTAACGAAGGGTTCCCAATCCTTGGGCTGGATTATTTCCTTCGGGCCCAGAGAGAAGTCTGATAAAACCCCTGTGGTCCCTAGGTGGTAGCACAAGTGGACTCAATCTTTGGTTCCTAAAGAAGGGAGAACCGGGAGTCGATAATAAGACCTCTAACTTCTGAAGAGGGAGGAACTCTAATCCTGACCACTCAACTAACCCCTTGGAGTTGATTATAAGGATTTATGAAGAAAAGTAATAAAATAACCATAGAGTTCTTCTTCTTTTTCTCTTTTTTTTTTTTTTGATAAAATTGCTTCAATTGACAAAATTCAACAGTGAATGATATGACTTTCTTCTCTATCCTTTCTCTTTCATAGCTGTCTTTTCTCACAAAAGTATCAATTGTTGCTACAAGTTTTGGTACATTTTTGCGGTATCGACAAATCCCGAATATCGATACAGTATCGATATCCGTTACGTTTCAAAGCATGATTTTCTTTATCCCAAAAAATTTTGATCTTTTTTTTTTTTTTCAAAAACTCCAAAATATTGTAAAATATTTGAAAACAAATACTTTTTTTCACTGGTAACAATTATAAATCAAAATATCAATCCATCTAAGTCATAACATCTTATATTGCTGTCTTATCTAAAATCTTATTTACAATTAAATAGGTTTACAATTATATACTAGAATAAGTTAAAACATTACAAATTCTATGAGTTATCTACTATGACTCATGAGCTATCTATTAGCATTAAATTTAAGAAATTAAAGCTTTTACTCATTATTTAATAGATATATGTCAAATTAAGAAGCCACAAGCATTTTAAACACACTCCAAACAAATTCGAGTGACTATTTTGTAAATATCTATAAGAATTCAATAAAAATCCTAATTCTCAAAAACCCAATGATCGCTACCCTAAGTGTAGGGTCGTCGCGATATAGTTAAATCTCGGTGAGTGGGTCGATCCATAGAGAGCTATCAGGTACTTTCTTGAAACATTTCCTAAAGAAAAGCTACCACTAGCCTAATTAATTTATACAATCAGATTTTCTACTTTTGCCCCAAAAATAATTAATTACAATCTCAATAAAAAAATTCCTAACTAAAAATCATAACCTAACAAACCTAGTCTAAACACTGCATCCACCGTAAGATTCATCGGTTCACCAATTAAATGCAGAAACTCAGCAAAATAAATAGAAATCAGTAATAAAAAAAAATCAGAAAATAGAATCAATGATATGGAAATTTGCAATCTAGAAGTCAAGTTTCTACAAGTATCATAAGCAGTGAAAACACAAACAATTATTGCAATCATAACCCTCCCATGAGGATGAGCCAAGATAAATCCAGAATTTCTAGTTATACGAGAAATGTCACCCTCATCTAGGCTCCAACAGTTTTTTTTTTTTTTTTTTCAGAATCTAGAGGGGGAAAACAAAACATCCAAAGGACATAGATCAAGAAAATAAAAACTAAATAATTTGAAAATCAATTTATCTTACTAACTTTATTGTGTGTAGAATCAGCCAAAGGATTACACCGCATAGTCCCATCATCCTAGATTACAAAATTGGATCTAGCCCTCCATCTTTGTTTTTTTGCCCCACATAATAACTAAATTCATGTTTTACTAAAGAAGAAGAAGAGGGAAGTAGGAAGGGGAATTGAGAAAAGAGGGAGGGGAAGGGAAAGGGACGTCCAAGAGAGAGTGGAGAGATCTGTAGGGTGTCCCCTCCTTTGGCTTATTTTATTTTCAATTTTATTTCCTAATTTCTGGAAAACTCTAGGCTTGCACTCCAAGTTGGAAAGAAATTTGAAAATCTAGATAAACTTGGCTCCTTAGTTTTCTTAGGATGCGGAAGAGCTTGGAAACTTTTATCTTGGGCCCGACATCTTGAAATAATATTCAATTGGAGAGATTTGGCTTTGTTGCAAACTTTGTGGGCCCCACTTTGGCCGGAAACCTTTCACTTTTGAAAAATCAATTTGTTGCAACTTGGGCGAAGAAGAATGGACTTGTGATGCTATGGAATGGAATGAGTTGGACGTCCTTTTCTTGAATATCCTCTAGATTTAAAACTTTTCAAATCTTAGAAAGTTTGGAGTCCTTGTTGGATAGATCTTGGGAGGGGCCACGCGTGCAACACTCGTTCCATGCATGACGTCCTCCATCTTGTATTTTATTTTGTTTTTCTTTCCTTTTTTCATCTCTTCTCTCCTACCTTCTTCATCTTCCTTGCTTCACGAGTATCTTGGATTTTTTTCTTACTTGAATTCAAATTTGAATCTTGCAAAAGATGTTCTCACCACAAGGAAAAAAATTCTACCTTGGGATTTGCACCCAATGTAGGTGGGTCCCCAGGGTGGGTCTTCTTCAATCTTCATTCTCTTTGATTTTTCTCTTAATTTCTTTCTTCTTGTGGGCCCTAATTACTGAATTTTCTTGTACATCAATTAAATTTAATTCAGTTTAAATAGTTTTATAAAAAAGAATGATGCTATGCATGGGGGCCAATAATGCATAAATTGATAATTTCACCAAGACATGCATTTTTATAAATTTTTTACTGATTTTCACTTAAATTTAACAATGAGAGTCCAATTGCATGATTTTGTAAAAATCTATTAACTCAATGCATTTTCTTTTAATCAAGTCCACAAATTTATATGAAGTAATGAATTAAAAGTGTAATTTTGTGATCTTATCACCCAATTAAGTAGGTCTAGCCTCAAAATGTATAAATAAAAGAGAATGAAATGTATTCACAGTAAAAAGAGCATGCAATCCTCATTTCTAAGTTATTTCTAAATAAATGCTTAAAAAATTCTAAAAATACTCATAATGCTCACCTTGGTCCAAGAGTTGTATATGATTTTTCCGAATGAAATCTGTGAAAAAATAAATGTAGCATCTAATATGTTTGGAAAGAGGGAAAGTTGAGTACGAAAGGGTAAATGAAAAAAAGGGTTTTAAAGATTGTCGCCAATAAATTTCGATAATTTGGAGATTTTTTGTCAAGATGAGACTGCGACTGATTTACAGGCGGATATTGGTACGTATCGGCCGATAATCGGAATCATGCATCCTACATAATATAAGTGGGAACCTACCTTATTAATCCCCTCTCAGAGCATCCAGATTCTTTCATCTTCTTTTGAAAAGATGAAAATTTTTTTAATCTTCAAGATTGGGGTTTAGAAGGTGCATGGGTTATGCACTTGCATTATGCATGATTGAGATGGAGGGATTTGAGAGGTTAGGATATAGGGTGCCTTGGAATTGCAGTTTTCACAGAAAGTGTGAAATGGGTGACAATATTGCTAGTTGGATGAAGGATGGTGTCTCTCGATGTCAGCTGTGAGGACTCCATCCCCGGCAGGGGGGGATTTTCATGTACACCATTTGCTCTAAGAGATCTTCTTCTTCTTGAGGAGGTGATGCTGGTTGGGGGCTTTCTTGCTTTGAAACCTTATTCGCCATATATATTGTATCTAGATTTGAATCTAACATGGATCTTACTCCAGATTTGACGTCAATTGTAAAAGAAACAATTATGGTTTCAATCCTGATCCTAAATAAGATGTTGAATGAACTAATATAAATAGATATAAGGGCTTCAATTTTTTTTTTAAAGATATACAAGTGGAGCTATAAAATTGTAAAATGATTAAAAGTTATGCAGGGGAAATGTTCACCTATTAGTGGGTTGTAGCTCGTGCGCCCCACTTAGATGTAAAGTTACTAATGGGAGGAGGGTAGATTGAAAGGTCTCTTCATGGACAATGAGGATAAAAAAATTAACCCCACTAGATTATATTCTAGCCATTGATTTAAGAACCTTAAATTTTAATGACATCTTAACTGTTGATTTTCTTAAAATTCAATCCAATGTTGAATGAAGGTTCAATGAGTGTAAAATTGTCTAGATGCCAGATCATGGGATTAGAAGACTATCAAATGGGTTACACAGATAAAAGCCCATAGAACTAGACTGCAATTGCAGTTGCTTGAAGGAGAACATTTTCTAGCGATATAGATTCTCAAATATCAATATGTGCAAGCAATGTAGGTCCTCAAAACTTACAAATATTTTATTATGTAGATGTATGTAATCGTCCTAGATTATCAAATCCTCATGTTAGAACATAGAAGGATGTGGGCCTGAATTCTTATGTTTTGGATCTTATATGCATTGTTCTGGAGTTGAATCCGACTTTCTTCTAGATCCAAAATAAGTCCCATATCCGCTTTATTTTAAAATGGAGATTTCGGATACTTGCAACCCTTGGGAAAGTGCTACTAGATGTCATGGTAGAGCTGTTAATTGAGCCCTCCTAAGAGGATACTGGCCTGGTCCAGCCCTCTAAAGGCCCAAGGTTACAGCAGGGCTCAATCTTTGTATACCCTCCAATTTAAGAGCCTGGCTATGACAATATAAGGCCTCTCTCATATTATTGCATAGTGTTTTTTATTTTTATTTTTTATAAGACATGTTATTACATAGTTAGTTAGTTATAGCTGAGATAGAAGTCGTTTCTGTTTTCTTCTATACTTATGGCTTCACAATGCCATAATTGTAACAGAACTTTGCCATAAGTCATTCTTGCTATTGGACCCATAAACCCCACCCAATTCAACTAGAATTGCTCTCTGACCCACCAACTTGATGGCTCGACCTGAATGCACTTTGGATCAGGTTGTCAATTCGAACCTCGAGAGGCACCTTCTCTCACCTGAGGGCCGTGCTACCTCACTTGAGGGCTTCTTCCCTCACCAGAGTTCTCACCCACCGCACCCGAGGTCTACTCCCTCACCAGAGGGCTTGGGTCCTAGCCCCCTAAGCTGGGTTCCAAAAAAAGAAGAGCCTAGGAGCCAGGTGAAGGTCCTCCAAGGGCTTCAGCATGCCCTGAGCCCAGTCTCCATATGTTGAGGGTAGAGCAAGGGCAGGGCCAACCATCATGCCCTGTAGAACTCAAAATTAGTGTTGGTTTGTCTGTAATATCAGAAAAGGCTGATGGATTATTGATTGGTGAAAAGCGAATGTCTGGACTCTGGAGAGGACACTCACTTAGATGTGTCCTTTTCAACAAGTGTCTCTCCCATGCTGGCAAAATGCCAAAAGGGTGGTGTCTGTCTTCAATTCATGCTCCATGCAACATGCAAATGTTGGTGCAACTACTCAAATAATTTTATCCATGTTAATGCCAGGCCCACATCCAATGACTGCTGTGGGGGCTGGCTACACTTCTGTTTGAGGTTTGCATGTTTAACACTCAACAGACAGAGACATCATCTAAAATCCTTTTTAGCTTTTATTGAACTCTCTGAAACTGACATAAAGAAGCACATAAGGCCCCATTTCTTGAGTTAAACCTTTAATTGGTACAACTAATCAACCATCCAAAAATAAAGAAAAGGCCCAGTATGGGAATGCTCAAAGGAAACAAAAGTAACACAAGGAATATGGGTCCAATATTTTTCAATTCAGGTGAGTCAACTGTATGTACCCTGAATAAAATTTGGTTTGGGTTCAGGTTCAGGTTCATGGATTTCAATTTTCATATCTGGGGACTTGAATACCCATGTCAATGTTTTACATATATTTAAAGCTGTACAGTAAGCATACGAAGTATAAATAAAAGAGAGCTAATAGGGCTCAATTTGGGTATGGATCTGGACGTAAGTCTTGTAACGTGGACCGATTAGGGTCTAGGTTTGGCTACAGGTCCAAATAAATAACCTTAGTTCGGGTGTTAGCTGCTTAATTACTTCTCTCTCTTGTTATGAAGCTTTGGCTTCACTTCCTATTGGATTTTCAATTTAGGGGTGCTAACCAATCTTGGTCCAGCTCACTTTGGGTCGTCCGGGTTTGCTATATAAACTAGACCCATTTAATTTATGGGCAGGCTTGGATTAAGTAATAAAGCCTGAAGCCCTTCCAGGACCGGCCCGAATAAGGAGTGCTCGTAAATTAGTGATAATGTGTCCAAACAATGGCTAGAAAGCCAGTTAGGTCTGACATTCTCGGCCCATGTTGCGCTTGAGTGGATACGGGCTTGTGTTTCTAAAGTTGGATTGGGCCCGAATGTGACTCAGCCCGGCCTACGAGAACCTCTAGTTTTCATCACTATATCCAATTATCAAATTTTGCTTGGCCTTATGTGTCATGTAAGAAGGAAGATTAATGAATAAGTCAAAGAGAAGGACAAGAAGACCCATTTTTCAAGAGGAGAATCTAACATTGACATGCTTAATGGCGTGGACCGTTGGTTTTGTCTGTATCTACAAGGATGTTTAATCCACTTGAAGATTACTTGGGTCTTGGTGGCTGGGGAGTTTGGATTTCATATGTGAGAACTGAATTCAAGGAATTCATTCTGTGGGGGTTGTTCCTGAATTTTTAGATAAGGTGGAATTTTTGAATGCTTTTTTGGACTTGAGCATTTAGGAATTCCATCATAATAGAAAGAAGGTGAAACTCCTGAATTCTCAAAGGCCAATTGAGACTTTTTATGTGTTGGAATGCATAAATTTTTGACAAGAAACAAGGAATTTGGAAATACCAAGGGACGTCATATCTCAAAAACCCAAACCACTAGAATTCCTATAAAGAAACACGTCCTGAGAACACCTAAAGAGTGGTAAGCTTTGGCAGTTTGGATTTTTAGGAATAGGATATGAAAATGGGATTTGTACATGGGATATTCAAATGAGTAAGTATTAATCAGACATGTAATATTTACCCATGGAAAATAAAATATCATATTAGTTCGGAAACACCATTGTTACATGAGTAAACATTGAAGGGTTCGGATACTTATATGAAAAGTTGAGACATGGAACTAAAAGTTTTGGAGTTTAATAGGTTGACATAAGATCTGAATGGTTCCTATTAAAAACTAAAAAGTAGACTGGAGTTTCAAAAAACAAAAGGTCGTGAAAGAATTTGATACCGCAACCTATCCTAAGTGGCATTGTTTTAATCAAGGAGGTGTGTAATAGTTTCACACCTTTTCAGGTGCAGAAACTTTCATATGAAAGTGCCTCATTTACACACTATTGTCACACTTTGAGCACAAACAAACTTGATTACGAGTAAATGATACCTATGTGCGACAGTACAGAATGACATCCAGCATTTATGTACGAGATCTTGAGCCATTCCTTTCAAAACTGGAGCCCACAAACTCGGACTGTCTGGATAGACCCCTGCTCTGATATTTGCACTAGAAATGATTTTGTGGTACTAAATACTTCTAATCTACCAACCCCAAGCTCACAATGTTGTTACAAAAGCATCAAGTGGTTGCTCATCATGTGAGAATTGAAGCTCAAAAGCAAGGTAGTTGAAGTGGAGTGATGGGGGACATTCATTTGCCATCTCCTTCTAATTCATTTCCTATGAAGGAAAATTTATTTGGTGGTACTTTTAAGATAAAGAGAGGATGGTACCAATCCTTGAACCCTGGACCTCTTGCATGTACTTCTAATCATGCAACCAGTGAGACACAAGGAAGATTGGTTATTTGGTGGAACTTTTAAGATACGAAAGGAAGCAAGTCTTTTGTCACTGATGCCAAAATAACTAAGAAGAAGAAACAGAGCACTGAACCCAGATGCTCTCTGCTGATTTCATTTCATCATCTAAAAATGCAGAGACAAAGTTGTTAGAAGCTAACAAGTGGACTGACTTAATCGAAGTGTATTAGAAACAAATAATACAGCAAAAACATAATAGTTGGCTAATTTTGATTGGACGAAACAGTATCTATTTGTTTCATATAAACAGGGGATCCGGACTCTATAACAAATATAACAACTAGGACACAATTAGTAAAGACAACAGACCTCTATAACAAAATATATATACACGTTGAGTGTAGGGTAAGTACAGTCTTAGGAAAACTTTAGTCAAGAAGTCAAAATTAGTGGTCGTTTGTCTGTAATATTATCAAAAAAGGATGGTGGTCACATGTAAAAATCTTTAATTTTTTGTTGATTGGTGAAAGCAATTGGGTGTTCATGAGGAAGACAATTGCATAGATGTGTCCCTTTCAAGAAAGTCTCTTTTCTTTGCATGCTGGCAGATGACAAAAAGGTGGTGTCTTCAATTTCATGTGCTATGTGCGTATCCAGCACGCAGTTGTTGGTGCAACTACTCAATTAATTTTATCCAAGGTAAATCTAGGCCCACATCCAATGACTGCTGTGGGGCCGGGCTACACATCTGTCTTGAGGTTTGCATGTTTAACACTCAACAGACAGACATCATCTAAAATCCTTCTTAGTGTTTTTTTATTGAACTCTCTGAACTCTCTGAAAATGACATAAAGAAGCATGTAAGGCCCCACTTACTTTAGATTTAACTTTGATTTGGTATAACTAATCAACCACCCATAACTAATGTAAAGCCCCAGTATTGGAATGCTCAAAGGATACAAAGTAGAAAAGGAACATGGGTCCTTTTTCTTTTTTTTTGTTGACCTAGAGGAGAGACTGTGAATCCATCTTGGGTCCAATATTTTTCAATCCAGATGCGTCTACTGCATGTACTTGGAATAAATGTCCAGGTCCATGGATTTCAATTTTCATGTATGGAAAGTTGAATAACCAATGCCATAACCATATTTTTATTTAAAGGTGTACAATTACCAAAGAAAAAAAAGTTATACAGAAGTTTAAATAGAAGAGCCAAGAGGGTATTGAGTTTCTTCAACTAACCTAGCATAAATGCTTTTCAATATTCCTTTTTAGGTGGAGCCCACTCCTCAATACTCCTCCTTGCGTGGGACTCGGTCGGCATACTTTTGGCGGCACATAGATTTTTTTTTCGCTCCAAATCGTTTATTCTGAGATTCGAACTCGCAACTGGTTGACTTAAACCCCTCAATAGAGGTCTCAATTTGGACCGGGTATTCGATTGAGTTAGAGTTTGATCCTTCCAAGAAAAAAAGGGCCAAGTCGTGTAGCGTGGATTTATTAGGGCCCATGTTTGGGTATTCATGCCTTTGGACCAGCAAAATTATTAAATTTGACTGTTGGTTGGCCGTATTATGTCTGTAAGAAGATTAATGAAGAAGTTAAAAGGAGAGACAACCCATTTTACAAGAGAAGATTCTTACATCGACATGTTAATATGGCGTGGACCGTTGGTTTTGTCAATATCTACAAGAACATAGTTAATTAGAGGTGGATCCACCAGAGAGGTTTCATATTTGTCTTCAACTTGGGACAGTTTCTAGGGAGTTCCATTTTCCATTTATAAGGCCAGCCCCACAAATTTGTTAAAGAGGTCACCACCAATGTGTACCAGGAACATTTGCATCCCTGACATTCATTGACAATGTCCCATAAAAGATAAATGTGCTGCAGGCTACCACCCCTTTTATTTATTTAGAGGATGCATGTATATGTAACTCGAAGGGGTATTTCAGTTGTCCTACACCACTTTCACATAGTAAATGTTGAAAGCTTTGACTTGCATATGTAAGATCTTGTACATTTAGGAATCCATGAATATTTAACGCATGAAATTAAAAGTTTTGGAGTTAAAATTTGAATGATTTTGATTAAAAATCTAGGGCGCACAAGAGAAAATATAAAGTGAATGAAGTTGATACCGTGACCTATCCTGAGTAGCACAGTTTTAATCTAGGAGGTGTGTCATTGTTTTACACCTTTCCAAGTGCAAGAATTTTAATAAGAAAATGCCTCGCTTACATATCATTTTCACACTTTGAGTGAACACAACCGTGACTATAAATAAATTTTACACATATGCAATAGTTACATGTGCAAATGAGTGCAAACTTATGTCCTCTAATGAATTTGTAGAGGACATCATAGAATTATCAGAGGCCAACTTTTTTTTAGTCAGACACTCCCTCATGAGCCCAGACACATCAAGGAACGATGATTTTTTTTTTTTTTTTTTTTTTTTTTTTTTTTGAGAAAAGAACAGTTCAACTGGCCTATGTGTGCAGTGGGCCTTGTGGGTCTACTCTTTCACCTCAAAAAGTAATTTTGGAATCTCTTAGATCATTTAGGAGCGTTGGCATTTATGCATAAGATACGCAAATGTAATTTACGGGGAATATTCATGTGCATCTATCCCTCACCATAGGGTGAGGGGCACTTTTCCTTTTTGCACATGAAGACAAGGGAGTGTACCTTACCCTATGTACTTGAAAACTCACTTTTGTATTTGAAAATCCCCATTTATGGAAGTGTCCCTCACCCTATGGTAAGGGATAGATGCACATGAATGTTCCCCGGAATTTACATATATGTAAATGTTGAATATATAAAGTTTAAGTACGTAAATGATGAACATGTGAAGTAAATTCCATTATTTGAACATGTGAAATTTGAATGCATCAAACAGAATCTTCAAGATCCATGATGAATCAAGATATGGGATTTGATCTATTAGCTTTTTTGGCATTTTAAAAGAGGATGAATGGTTTGGATTGCAAAAATGGGGCTCACAGAAGTCCAAAATAGCAGTCTTGGGGTCTAAACTTTTTCTTAAATATCTCTAAATTTGTGACTTTTTCTTAAATCATCCTAAAATTGTGGCTTTTTCATTAATATCTCTAAATCTGTGACGAATCAATGAATAGAATTTCACCCTTACGCTTTTTCGGGTTTCTAAAGAGGATGGATGGTTTGGATCATTATTTGGGGGGCCTACAGGAATTAAATAATTGAAGTAATGGACTGCAGTGGAGGGAGGTGTTTATTAGGGTAATGTACATTGGATCAATCCAGCAGTTCATCATTTTTTACAAAATTTACAATGAATCAACACATGAGATTTGACACCCTAGCCATTTCTGATATTCTAAAAAGGAAGAATGGTTTGGATAATATAAATGGAGCCCAGGGTTCCTTAATGGTAGTCTTTTTGTTTCGAACTTTTTTGCGAACATCTCAAAATCCATATTGAGTCAACAGCTGAAGTATGATCCCTTGATTGTTTTTGGCCTTTTGAAGAGTATGAACAATTCTGATCTTGATTTATGGGCCCATAAGGATAGAAAATCTGAAAAAAAAGGTGATGCCCAAAATGATTGCCCGATTTAATGTAGCTCCGCCTTTTTGCGGCCATTTACGCATGAGGTGTATAATGATTTACCAGAATCTCATGTGTGTAATTTTAGGTGTGAAAATGGTTTGATTCATTTTCACAACTGATTTATGCATCTTATGCGTGAATTGATTTCAACCAAACATGATGTTGCATAACACTTATTCATATGCACCATTTACATATGTAAATGGTGCAACCAAAACGACCCCTTAGGACTCATTTGGTTAAGAAATTATATGAATTTTTAAGATGGAATCAACCCATATGGTGATAAATTGAAGCTATGTGCCAATGTAAATTTTCCAATCCCATAATTCTATTTGGTTGATATAATGGAGTTCTAAAATTTTTATAGGTTTCAAAAGTGTCTTTGATATTATTGTAGAATGGATTTCTCACATGGAATGGTACCATTTCATTCCATTTCACTAATTCCTCAGCCGAATTGGTCCTGTTTGCCAACACCAGAATGGCATTCCTCAATTTGAAAAGGCACTGCATTTGGCACAACCACCACAGACGCCTTGATATTGCATCCACATAAGTCTGGACCATCCAAATCATGTCTCTGTTGGAAGACACGTAATTGAAAATCTCAGCATGCTTGGATGAATAGAAAATAACCGAGGGAGAATCCTCATTGGGTTGGGTCAGGAAATGAGGAGAAACATAGGGATGAAGAATCATTGTCAAGAATCACCACTTTTTTCTAGTTATTCTCGGCTCAGTTTGGATTTAAACGGAGAAAGTTACTTGAGTAAAAACAATTTTGGACACTTAATTCAAAGTATCTACATCACTGCAAGATAAATGTTCTCCTTTAAGCAGACTGTATGTACAGTCCAACATATGGGGTCCACTGGACCTATCTTTGATCAAGGCAGTAGTTCCTTTCACACTCTTATCCTTCCACAATCTGACACCATACTCAATAGGGGTGCACATGGCTGTTCGAATTGGTTTAGAGGAAAAACCATCAATCGAACCGAACCAAACCAAATTATGGGTTTGTTGTTTTTATTTTTTATTTTTTCACAAAAAAATGGCTGTTCAATTGGTGAGAGGCGTTGGACTGCAAGTAACAGAGTGAAGGTTCGAGTCTTCTTCAGGTAATTTTTCATATTCCTTTATATATTTTTATAAAAAATATATATTTATATAATTGGTTCGGTTCGATTTGAGCAGTTTAACTATACCTTCAAACCAAAAATCAAACCGAACGGAACGGTTTGAAGGAAATCCGAACCGTGACTGAACCGATCTACTACAAAATCAATCTGAACCGCCCGGTCCGGATCGGTTTAGCGATTTTTTTGTGCACCTCTAATACTCAATTTTATGCTCATCGAACCTTTACTCACCATTTAAATAAATCTCAAAAACAATTTATATGAGATTTTATTTGTCAAAAAAGTATATGCATTCAAGTCCAATGCATGCTATGCTTACAAACATGCCCTAAGCCATTTTATCATTTTGGTTAAAAAACAAGCCGTAAATCTTGGATAGCTAAACATGGCTACCGGTGAGTAGAAGGGTCCGTGCCTCAGTGCCTGGAACAACATAAAAGAACATGGTGCAGGTGGCCTGTTTGGACTGCCAAATTGGTGAGCCTTCTCCATTGGACTAGGCACCAAGGTGGTCACTTGCTTGGACTTATAAGGACCAAGGAGGCGATGAAATCCAAGTAAAGACTTGAATGAAGATTCCTACTTATCAATGTTGAAATTGATAGGACAATCCCAAGGCTTCAGAGTAATAGATTGAACATTTATCTACAAAAACTTGAGCTATGCCTTTCAAAAGTGGGGCCGACAACTTGGACAGTCTGGATAGACCCAAATTACTTCCTCCCAAGTTCACTATGTCGTTACAAAAGCATCAAGAGGTTACTCAACGAGTAGCAAAAATTAGGTGTCTCGGGCATGGCTGACCCAGTGGGTCTTCAAAAATTGCTCGCTTCAAATTGGGCTCAGACTGGTTTGTATTAGATATTTGCGCAGCGTCCGTGGAAGTTTTCCTCTTTTGCAGCAAGACGAGTCTAACTACAGAAGTGGGATGCTGAATCCTCTTATTGCAATAAAACTAATGGAATCCTCACCGAACATCACCTGCAACACCCAACATGTTAATTTGTATGACTCAATAGAAGTTAAATTTGTATGACTCAATAGAAGTTAATAAGTCTTAATTAACAGGGCCCTCTGGATTGCCCATACTGTACTGTGATTAGAAGTGGGGCCTGTTATAGGTCTACTATGATTAGAAGTGGAATTTGGGTGTAATAGGGTTTTGGAGTTGATATTATAAATAGAGACTGATAGTTGCTATGATGTATAATCTCTCTTCACTTAGGCCCTAGATCACAACAAAACATAATATAAAAAAGGCACCGAATTTCCTTATCTTTGTGTCGTGCACGAACACATCCTTAATGCTCATGCACTAAGGCGAGAAAAAAAGAAAAGAAAAGAAAAGGAGTAAGCTCATTTGTTGTAACGGGAGAGATGATATTTAGCATCTAGCCATTAACCCAGCTCAGACCTCATCCATTATGAGATACTGCATATGCAAATACTTATCATCATCATCGCTGTAAATTGATTAATATGTAATTATAGTTTCTTCTATCAAATTATTATTAACAAAAAAATTAAGTTAAATCCTCAGTTGTCATTCAGCTGGTTAGAGATACGAAATGCTCGGGGGTGTTTTATTGGGCCGTATAGGGGTCGATACCAAATTTGTTTTGAATATATTTGTATTTTTAGACGTAGGTTCAAGATTTGATTTATTAAGGATGTGGATGAGACCATAGCATTCCTGGATTATAATTTTCGGACATTCATTTCCCATCTCTTTTTAATTCATTTTCTGTTGAAGGAGAAATTATTTGATGTTCATTTTTAGATATTTATTTTTAACGTTTAGAAATGCAAGTCTTAGAATTGCTAGCAATTCAATTTCATAAAAAAAGGGGGGCTCCTTTAGTCCTTTGCTGCTTCAGAATTCCTGTGTGTGGTCCTTGAAATGGGCGACCTGGATTGACCAATTGTAAATCAGATGTATAGCCTTGTGCTCCACTTAGTGATATAATAATGCCTAAAATAGAAAAGTTAAAAGAAACCAGCATATCTTTTCATATCAATAATCAAATTCCCAACAACAAAACAACCCTTTCCTTGAAAGGCTCAAAAGAGTACCTCAAGACATGCCAAAGCTAATTATACCAACCCTTTGAGCATAATAATGAATAATCAAGGAAGGGGAATACTTGCATCTAAAGCAACCCAATATCTTCAATCACCAAAGTAATAAATCCAGACTCCAGATATCTTTATTTGGATGGGCCCCACTTACATTTATGCCTGTTGGGACCCTCTTCTACCTGTCATCCTTCCATGCATTATTGGGCTTGTGCATGCAATTCACAACCAACTAAAAAAGGCCATGCCGGGAAGATGTGAACCCTTGGTGCCCACTTCTGCCTCTCCACCAAAGAAGATAAAATCCGCATGTGGTATTGAATGATGCTGCATCTCTCAATCTCGTGCAAAAAGTTAAAAAAAGATGTATAGAGCAGAATGGACATAATAGAGAAAAAGAACTGATCATGAACAGAAGTGAGAAGATACAATTCATGATCAGAGTTGGTCCCCATCCAGCAGTGGACCATCACTTCCCAAAACTCCAATCCCAGCTGGAATTGCATCAGCAAACATGAATTTGCAAGTCCAACTGAAATTCAATTGATATTTTAGGCATGTTATATTATCACCAATTCCTCCTAGATTAGGAGTGGTCTGTGGAACCTACATCTCTTTAAATTAGTTATGACCCAAATCTGATACTTGCCTGAATTGCCTAGGGACTCTTAATTGATAAAGAAAAGTTTGGCACCCATTCCACTTTTGCTAGGACTTGAACAAATTTAAATCCTTTAAATGGCTCTCTCTTTGCATATGAGTAGGTCATAGAGAGGCCTTGATCAAACCATTAAACCCCTGATTGTCACACTTTCCCGTAAGTCCTATAGGCCTTGACTTACATGTTAGTCAAGACCCAGGAATTTACTTAGTTAACTTATTACCAGGCAGTAACCAAGTTCCACAATCCAATTATCCAAACAAGCCGTTGGATGGTAGGACATTGGGACCCGAAGGCCGAAGCCCCTCGTACGCTTTTTTATGTGAAGGTACCATGATGTGAAGCGCACTAATATCCTTTTTTGATTCAAGGTACAGAATGTCCAACAGTGAGATTGAGAGTACTGTGTGTTATAAATGATACGCGCAATCTTTAAATTGAGCCTAACTCTTATTTGGGTATATTTAGGAGACATCACATAGATAATAAATTGATCATTTTGAATGGTTTGGGTTTCAATAGATGGCCCCGGGGATGCTGAATTTATGATGGGATCAACTCCCGTTGGAGTAAAATATGGGAACAATTTCATATACTGTAGTACGTTGAATGGCTTGAGTTCTCAATAGTTGAGGCCAAGTGAGATGATCAGAGTATCCGGCCGTGGTTTTTAGGCTGGTGACGAGATTAGTATGGTCCATCATCTTAGGCTTAGATCTGTCTGAATCTTTGTAAACCTAGTGCACCTAACTTTATTTGCCGTAAGTAAGGGTTCATGTGATTTAATAGCTTGAATTTGACTGTAGATGACAGATATTTGTTCTTTAGCATAATGTTAAAGGAGTTGCATGTGATTAGACTTTTATTAGGTGTAAAACTGAGTGCAGGGTGACTGAAATGGGAGGATCTATACAGTCCCTTGAATCAGCCCTTGCCTATTTTACAACACCACACATTCCTTGAACTAGCTCTTTTCACCATGAGTTTTTCACAAGACACTTCTCCAGGGTGAAAGGGCAGGGCACATACCACTCAGGTGTTTCAAACAATTGGGAAGATTAGTAGATTGCTGCATGGAATCAATCAATGAAGAAAATAAGGATGGGCTCTCAGGTGGACTCTGTATAGTAAGTCTGAAGTAAATAGGTGAAATGTTCATTCAATTGAATTGCAATTTAGTTACACTAGAGACCATTCGAAAGCAATTCAGTCAAATTCCAAGTCTCCATGGGAGGTTTTTATTCTATTAGGAACTTCCTGATTTTGGTTCATATTGAAATTGCTTTTAATGTTTTTATTCTGTCAGGAGCTTATTATGTGGGATACAACACTCATAAATCAGGACAACATAAGTGCAATGAGTCAAAACTATATTGAATTTAGTTTGCCAGACCAAACTATGAACTAGGCCAACCAAAATTGAACTAAAAGAGGCATAACCACCAAATTAACATATTGTAATGACATTGCAACCTAGCAATTCAGATCTATGGAATTGGGGGTAGTTGGAACTCTGGACTGGATGCTTCTCTTTGTTTCCATCATCTACCACAAAATATGTAGCAGATGGAATCAACCCCCTCAAGAAATTCCAAAAGCTACATTCTTTGCCAATGAAAAAAAAGAGTCATGTTCCATTGAATCAATTCTCCGAGAAAGTCCAAAAGCTTCCATTGAATCAATCCTCTATAAGAAATTCCAAAAGCTACATTCCTTGTCATTGCAGTGAAAAAGATTTTCATATTCCATTGCGACTAAATCAACAATACAGTAACAAAAGGCAAACATTAAAAAAAATCAACATTCTCAAAGGGTACAAAATGACAAATATACCAATCAAAAGTAAAAACTTCAACCTTACTCTTTAATCTCTTAGTTTCCTATCCACAAATTTGCACATGCATATATTATAATAATAATAATAACAAACAGCCACAAACACATAGGGCACCCCCACTACAAAATTAATACCCCCTTATTCATATCATATTATAAGGTATACTCATTTAAAAAAAAAACCACACACCAAATAATCCGAATGGACCGATTTTTCGCTCACACTTTCAGAACCCAAATAATGGACATATTTATAATAAATCTAAGCCACTCATACCAAATGTCTCCCTAATCAAAAAAAGAATGCACCACAATTGAACCGATGAACATGTATCTTAGACACTATCAATTCAACTATGATTCATTCTAACTGGAGTAAAATTTTCATTTATATTTTTTCTCGTGTCCTTGTCTTGGATGTAAGAATTTTTGGTGAGCGACCTAGGTTCATGAATAGTGAGCCCAATATATTGGGCCAACATGATAGTCCAAGCGAAAATTTTCAGCCCAATAAATAAAAGAATTTTAAAAAAGCAAGTAATATCAATTTTGAATTTGCAGTTATACCCCTTATCTTTCTTCACTCTTCCATCTTACCCCCTCCACTCGCTACATTGCGCCGTGGGCCTCGTCTTCTGCTTCCCCGCCCGAAGCGGGCAGGGCGTCTGCAGTGGAGGCACCATGCAGTTATACTGCAAGCAAAGAGAGCTGCTCAAAGGAATCTCAGCCGTCGGATTGATCTCAATCCCGGTCAGATAGTTATGCTGCAGATACAATACCTGAATCCCGGCCGCCAGCAACCGGTCCACGAAGCTGCCCGGCACCTGCCCGCTGAACTTGTTGTTGTTCATATACAGATTCTGAACGGTTGAAAGCAACGGCGAGATCTCTCCGGACAATCTGTTGTAGCTCAGATCAACGGTCGGGATCGTCACCTGATCCAACGGTCGAACAGGGCCCGAGAACAAGTTCCTCTGCAGCTGCAACGATGAAATCGGGAGGTTGAAGACGCTGCCCGGGATGCTGCCCGTGAACCGGTTCATGCTCAGGTCGAGGTAGTTCAACCGGTCGAGACGGTCAAGGACCCGGTCAACGCTTCCGGTCAGCCGGTTGGAGGAGAGGGACAGGTACTGAAGAGAAGACGGCAGGGACTGGTCGGAGAGGACGCCGGAGAGCTCGTTGTGCTTGAGATCGAGGCGAGTGAGGGAGGAGGAGATGAGCGGCGGAACTCCGCCGGAGAGGCGGTTGTGGCCGAGGATGAGATTCGACAATGTGGCGATTTCCCCCATCCGCGGCGGGATCGGGCCGGATAGAAGGTTGTAGCTGAGATCAAGCGTGCGGAGGCTGCGGAGATCGGAGAAAGAGGCCGGAATCTCGCCGGAGAGAAAGTTCCGGCTGACGGCGAGGAAGCGGAGGTTCTTGCATTGGGAGAGGGTTTCCGGCAGCCGTCCGATGACACGGCCGGGGACAAGGGAGAGCTCGGTGAGAGCAGAGAGCTTGCCGATGGCCGGATCAAGCCGGCCGGTGAGTCCCGGAGAGCCGGCGGTCTGATCACCGAGATTGAGCGCAACGACCTTGTCAGAGTCGCAGAAGACGCCGGAGAAGCTGCAGGGATCGGAGGTGAAGTCCCAGGAGGAGAAGAAGGAGGATCCAGGCATGTCGGAGAGGGATTTTCTGATCGATTGCAGCGCGAGGAAGTCGAGCGGATCCAGAATTGCAGAAGCACAAAGGAAGAAGAAGAAGATGGAGATAATTACGATTCTGCCACTGGATTTCATGGTTGTTTGGAGACTGAAGAAGAATCAGTGATGTTGTTGTTGTGTGATGGAAGGAGGGGTTTTAAAGGGGTTTATGGAAAAAGTGATCGAGAGGCTTGCTTTTCCGTGAGAAAGGCAAAGGATGGTGTCGGTTAGGGTTTTAGGTTTCTCGTGAGGGTTTTAAAGGAGAAGAAGATGGGGATAAGGAAAGTGGTTTGAGCTGCTTGGAAGGTTTGGTGTTGTTGGTGCTGCAGCTGCTTCTCGTGGTGGGTTTCTTTTTTGTTCATCATACGTTTTTGGCTTGGGGAAGAAGGCGAAATGAGTATAGTGTATAGAGAGGAGCGAAGGGTGTGTCTTTTTGTGGGTTGTTTTTTATGGTTGGTTCGGGAGATCGTAAACGGTATTCCGAGCCTACGTGGTGGGCTTACGTGGAAGGACAGGGCGGAGGTTCGGGATGGAGACGAGGATCGCGTGAAGTTTACGGTGTCTACGGAAATTATGAGCTGGCTTTTGGGTTGAGACTTGGTTGATTGGTTCGGGGTCTTGTGATTTGGTTGACTTGTGGTCAATGGGAAACCAACTGCCCATGGACATTTTCATGGGGGTACTTGTGGATAGTCTATGATCTGGAAAAGGTGGTGGGGCCCACCAGATCAAAAACAATTGATGAACAATCTGGATCGTCTTAAGGCGAGGCCCGCTGAATTCTTTGTTGAGGCCCACATTTAATGCCAAATTCACTTACCTATATTTTAGAGTTGATCCAAAAGTTTTGCTCAGAATATATTCGGCTCAAAATAGGGTTGCAAATTGGACGACTAAGGGTCGGAATCATACTAAATCCGGACCAGACCTGTTTCTATATAGCAGTTCCGAGTCCGGTTCTTACTCAGAACCTTTTTTTTTTTTTTTTTAGATCTAATTTCATAACTAGGGCCATCTAGAGGACCAGGAATTTAGTTTTGAAATCGGTTTTGATTTCTTTTTATTTTTTATTTTTTTATTAAAATAAGCATATTATTCAGCTTATAATAGTGCATTAAGCCTACTACCTTCAAGAAAAAAAAAAAGGAAAAAGAAACAAAGAGATGATTTTGAGCTACAACTTGCAATATTAAACACTTATATGTCGAGTCCTGAGTCCATGGATTGAAACCAATATGGACTTTAAACCGGACCTATTTATTAGTCAGAACCTAAATTAGGCACTGGACCGAGACTTGTTAATGAATCGAAACCTAAAGTAGGTTCCAAACCCTATTTCTTTGCTAGTCAGAACTTCCGAATAATCGGATAATCGAATACTCATTTAAAACCCTAGTCCAACATGGACAATTTACATGTAAAATATGTGGAATTTGATGGTAGGCTAATCTCCAACTGGAGTGAAATTTGTATTAAGTCCAATACATGTGCAGATAATGATTTGAATATCAAATGTGGGCCCTGCTTGTAGATTTATAATGCTGGCCTCATCGTACTTTTGTTTATGTATAAATCTAGTGTCGTGAAAAGCGTAGGGATGTTAGTTAGTGTACCTACTTGCCTGGTTATTAGACAAATCTGGGCTAAAACAGTTCAGGTGTGGACCCTTTTCTTGAAGAGCAATGGATGATAGGGTCTTGATCCGAGTCCAAAGTTCAGCTTGTAGTTGCAAATTGAGACTAACTATCCAATAGTGATTATCAAACTGCAACCCACTCAAACGTCTTAGATCTCCTCTGAATATAAAAAGTTTCACATTCGAAGTGACGTACAAGATTGGATCAATTTATGTATATGGTACCAAAAAGGCCAAGAAAGAAATATGTGTGAAGGTATCGACTTGGATCAACATTTAATCCCCTTTTTTCTCATATTTATCAATCTATTGGTGGATATTTAATCAAATAGGAGTATATTTTGCCCACACTGATTCATTTGTTGTGGGAAACGTAATATGAATGGCTTGGATTAAGAAAAAATGAGCCGGATATGAGCCAAGTATAAATCATTCATCAAAATTCTCATGTACTGTTAACAAAGGAACAGTCCTTAATATAAATTTAACATAATTGATTGTATAAAGTCTACCTATGGATAAGGTCAAGTCACAAGGGAACCATTTGCAGTTGGGCTACCACTCAAAGATCTCATTTGTTTTCTCCTTTCAATCTCAGTGGAACCAAGATTCCCTTTCTTCGTACAAATATTTCTTACCGGATTGGGCAATGTGACACACAAAAAACAAAGAAGCTAGTTCCAGTCCGAGTCCATGGTGGACCCAGAACCGGAACCGTTAAAGAGAATGTGGAATCGGATCCGGACCCAAAACCGTTTCGGAACCAATTTCTTAGTTCCAAAACCGGAACTAAAACCATATATGGGACAGGCTGGATCCAAGTCAGGGTCTAGGTAGATAATAATAATAATAATATATATATATATATATATATGAGATTTTTAGGAGAGATTTTCGAAAATTGAGGTTATATGTCGGGTCTCGGGTCCGAACCAAGGTGAAACCGGACTCGAACCCATTTACTTGTCGGGGCCTAAATAAGGACCTAGACCCGATTTTTGAATCTCCAAGTAATCGAGAACCCATTTACATCCCTACTTTTAATACTTCTTTAGGTATCCAACAGTTCTGCCTTAACTGGAGAGAGACATTTATTGGATTGTATCATCATAATTTGATTGCATTTCTCAAATGTGCCCAATCAAATTGTCACTATTTCTTACAGTGGAGGAAATTTTTGCACATCAATTGAACCATTGATGACAGACTGGATAAATGATCTACATGTGCGCTTGGTAGCCCCCATTATAGGAAAATGAAATTCTGAATTTGCAAAAGAAAGACATGCCTTATGAGATTTATTCACTTTTTTCTTTATATAACCTACCTAATCCAATGGTGATGAAAGAGCAAAAACTTAGACTTACATGGTTAAACAGGGGCTGATGAATCTTTTGAATAGTTTGGATCTTCATGAGAACATGTCAAAGTTTTTTGCTTATTTTTTCCTGCCCTTTCTGGTACTACACACGTCAATGTGTTGTTTATAACTTGAACTCACTTGAAATTGCATATAAGGTTAATATAACACAATGACATTGTATAGATTTTCAGTTCAAATTAATTATGCTGTAGACCCACTAGACCCATGTAAAATCTGACCTGTGAGAAGAATATTATGACAGGTAATGCATAGATTAAGGGCTGACCATCTTCTAAACCCTTGATTTCAAGGCTTCAAACTTTGATCATCATACAATTGCATCTTTTACCGACCCAATCCTACTATCAACAAATTGCTGGACAGTATCAAATTGAAATATGTTATTTGCTGTGGCTTTGGCACAACAGTTATCACATGCTTACATTATAAATATCGGCCCACATGCTTCCTAGGAGTGGGATATGATAGAACTATAATGAGCTCCGGTTGAAAACCCAAATGAGATCGAAATTGAATGTCGTTTCCTCTAGTGACATATCTTTATATTACACGTGAATGCGAGTTGAATCTATCTTAAGTAAGAGCACATGATTGATAATGTGACTGATGCGTGATTTTTTTATATTCATATTATCCATCATGTGTAATTTTACAGTGAAATTAACTCTTTATAAAGTAAAATTTGAAAATATGTCAATGGAAGTGGATGACTTCGGATTATCAATAGGTGGGCTTATGAAATTTTGCTAACTCTATGAAAGCCAGCAAGAGGCAGTTGGTAGGGATGGTGACATATGTTGACTTCTTTGCCGTGTCGTTTTTTAGGGCTAAGACAGGAACCGTACAGTTTGTTTTCTGATCAACGAACCATGTGCTTGCTCGGGTTGGTGGTTGACTGGCCCACCAAAAACTGGGCCCACAAGCTTCTACTCTTTAGCTGGACCCACCCACCCACTTTATCTTGGGGGTGCCCCTCCACATTTCAACGGTTGGTCAACCATCGACACAAACCAGAGTCAACTCAAGCTCAGAGTTGCTGGTTGGGTGAAAGGTCTGTTAGTATGTTCCAACACCTCACTAGTGGGTCCCAACTTTCAGTGATCTTGATCATCATTTCAATCGGGCCATTATGAATGGTGCTGAGGTCAACGTCCACCCTCGCTCCTGAGCGGTTATTATTGTGATCGAGTTCGAGCCATCCCCATAAAACTATTGTTGTACCGTTTTCTATCACCAATTAATTTTGAGATAAGTGATAGCTCAATGTGGTATAAGATTCTACAAATGATATCACAACTTGATATGTCGAGTGTTTTGAGTCAAGAAACACGCATTTTGTAAGTTTACAGCAGGAGTCGCGCGGAGGGTTTGTGGTTGGACCCTCGCTCGTAGCTCTTGCCATGGCATGTCCAATTGATTGCACATGCCACCCGATGTTGACATTGCAGCCACTGAGGCAGGTCAAACAACTCTCATTTATGCCATTTGACGTAGTGACCCACTGGCCCACCATCACCCATGAAGTTGAAATGGCTTCAATCATGGCCTCTCATTGAAGACTTAGCTTATAAGGATGATTCCCAAGTGAACCCCACAAAAAATGATTGGCCAGATCAAACTTGTAGTAAGTGCCACTTCTTCATCTTGTCTTCCACAGACACTTGATACAGGGATACCTTTATTTGAGTGTGCGTTGCCTTCATTCATTTCTTGACTTTCCCATTATTTTCTTCTGCAATGGAAGAATATCATCATGAGCTCCATTCCACATTGCCATTTTCAGGAGGCAATGTGTATATATATATATATGTGTGTATATCATCCATTTGCATTTTGATTCAATGCTGGTGACAGAAATTTTATGATGAGTTGCAAATGCTGTCCGGCAAACCTGCATTGATGGGCCCATTTTAATCAAGCTGCTGTCAGGAACTAATAAGAGAAGACTCGACTCATAAAAGTGCACCTATAGCTTAAAGCATTAAACCCACAGGTTTCATGGGCAACAGATTAAGGCTTTTGGGGCCGCAAATGTAGGTCCCATTTACATCTCTACGCTGTCCTATCGACATTTCCATGTTATATTATTAACCCCTAACCTCTCGTGCAATCCTCCGCCATTTATTGGAGCCCAGTTGATCATAAATTCATATGTATTCAATTCCATACTGACCCTTAATACCATCTCCGCTTGCTTCATTTTTTATTAAAAGGACATTACTTGATGGTCGTTTTTTAATATTCATCGTTTTCTTTTATTTCTTAAACACAGTTAAAAACACAAATACTACAATCCATAGGAATTTAGTTACATAAAACCTAAGGACCATAACAGTTTAATTTGTATATATACTGAATCACAAGCGAAAACTAATTCTCTTGTAGAGTGTGTGAGGTTCATTATCTTTACTTTTTTCTTTTTTTTCCTATGTTTTGTCTTTATCATTCTATTTATGATTTTATGTAGAGTAGTCGAGGGAAGATGAAGAGCTTTTAGTTCTCATTTTTTATTATTTTATTTTTTCTTTAGTAATTAGGAACTTTTTTTTTTTTGCTACTGTAATTAGGTAGTACCATGCATGTTCTTCATAATATGGTATTACCAACTAGTTGATCTTACTAATCTTTTTGAGCTGTGCTAATAGGTATTCATCCGTTATCATGTAATAATCTATCAATATTTCTGAACGAGTACCAACTACTTTTGTGTATTAGGTTGCATCTGTCTTGAAGTTGTTGAAGGTTTGACTATGTCTTGAAAAGAAAACCTTCTGTTGAGCCAACTTACTGTGTTGCTACATGTGGGCACATGTGTCAACTGTGTATTTAATATGTGCAAGATCTAAGCACCCACCAATATCTGGAGTTGTCATTTGAAAGACATACTTTCTTGGTTTTGATTTTCACCATATTTGTTTTTCAAAACAGTAAAACTAAACTTCTAAAATAGCAACAAACTCTTTCTTAAATTTCATTATCTAACAATTCCTATCAAAATCTCAAGGCACTCCCTTCAGGTGGAATCCAATCAGCGCACTTTTGGCGATACGTAATTTTTTTTTTTATCAAGAGATTTGAACTCGAGACCGGTTGGCTCTGATTTCATCTTAAATTTTTTTAGCTAACCATTTGTACAAAAATCTCAAGGCGTTATTAGAGCCCACACCTCGTATCTAGAGGCAATCACTAACAGTGGAAATACTTTTCAGTATTCCCCCTCGGGTGGAGCCCACACCTCAACACTCTTTACCATATATATATAATAGCAATTAATATTCTCTATTAGTACTCTCTTTTTTAACCCAACCAAGGGGGCTAGGACCCAAAAGAGAGCCCCACATATATGGGAAGATAGCCCATACAAGCAGAAATAAGACCTACATAAGTGGGAAAGAAGCCCACACAAGTGGAAAAGGATTAACAGGCATTTTACGGTTTTGATACTACATGTTTTTATATGTAGCTTGATGTGAGTCGTGTGAGTCCTGAGAATTGTTGTTACTGGCACAAGGGATCTCAATGTGGTATTGTAAACTAGTCTTAAAATGCATTTATGTCTTATCTTTTCAGGTGATTGTTTCAATGTCCATCTGAATTTTCAGGATTCTACAGTCGACTGATTCTTCTGATGGCCAAATGAACCATATGTAATCCCTTTGTTCTTTGCTCTTGTTGATTTAAAGTTAACAAGCTCTTTGTTCTTTGACTTAGCGCCTTACTAGCTAAAATGCTGAACTCTTGTAAGCTGAGACTGCACTTAGCTTTTAGCTCCAGTGAGCCCAAACTAAAACTGAATATGAGGACATGCAGTAAGAAATAAACCCAATATAATTTTCTTGGATTGCCTCACCTAAACACATGTATGAAAGTGTTTGTTCCGACTGTTGAGAGTGCAAGAAGGTTATCAAAAGATGAAAATCCCTATAGTTTCCCATGCAAAAAGTTGTCAAATGGAACTCAGAATCCACATAAATCCAAAGTATCTATCTGTTTCATATGACAATCAATTAATGTTCCAGTAGCCTGCTGCCTTATAGGATTCAATCTGTGACCCACCAATAAAAATGGGTCATCCATACAGAATTGGAAAAGGGCCAAAGATTGTAGCCTTTTGATCTTCTATCAATAAACATGTGTGGATCACCTTGTAAACAAACTAATATAATTTTAAGAATCCACAACATATGCTGGTCAGGAAGCAAGAAATTTCCTTGCTTTCCCTTGTTTAAGAAGAGAATTCTGGCTCACAAACTAGACCCTGGTGTAATTATCTCACCCAGTAGTAAAAATATTGGACAGGACAGAGCCTATCTGTGCTTAAAGGCCCAGCATCACTTGACATATTTTGCACAAACAACATACATATGTTTGCAATTAGTCAGTGCATGAACCAAATAGTGAGTCCATGGGCCGGATCTGGGTGTGAATATCAGGCCCATCAACTAATCAGACTCATCATGGAAAGCATTGGCCCAGCCGCTGGCCCATGAGAACACTTGCATGATAGACAAATGAGCCATAACATTAGCATTGGTACTAGGGATGGGCCACTGGTTCAAGTTCATTTCCTTGGTGGGCCCTTCCATGGATGGACTCTCTCTAAACTTGTCAATATGTCTGTCTGCTGATCCTGACCGTTAATTAGATGGGTATCATTTAGTATCGACTGTGGACCAGTGGTAGATACTTCTTTCCACATTTTTTTTCATGTACATGTGTGTGTGACCTGATTGTTAAGTGGACGATCCTACCTTGGCCCTGTTTGGATAAATGAGGAGTGGAATAAAATGAAGTGTGAAATTCCCTTTAAGAGTTACTAGAATGGATTACTAGTTCTTATTTTAATCAATGCAGCGGAAATAAACCAATTAGGCAATAGAGAACTAGATATCAACCAATCACATACCACAAGAAAGTAGACACAATATTTAACGTAGAAACCTTATCCAGGGAGAAAAACCACGAACTAGAAATCAAAATTTCACGAACAGTTACAAGATATACTCACAAGCTCCTTTACCTCAGTCTGTACCTCGACCTAAGGACTGTAGTTATTCTTGCAAAAAATCCACTGACACGACTTCCACCGTGCCCCGTTCTCCTTACTTGATCTCCTCGCACCTTGACAATCAAGATGATCAATCTTCTACAAGAAAGGTAGAAGCAGCAATGACCTTCTAGAGCAGCCCTTCAAAATAATATCTCAATGGCTCTAGAGAATAAACTCTCTCTATGATATCTCTAACTCAGATTGATGAGAGTAGTGATGATTTCTATGTGGTGTGCTTTAGGGTTGAGAGAAACATCATATTTATAGCCCCAAATTTGTGCTTAAGACTTGGTGCATAAGTAGGACTCAAATTGGGAAACATAGTCTCAAAGGAAACACTACTAAAATCAGGATTAGGAGACTTTCTCGTTTTCTGCGTACCAGTTCGTTCGAGCGAACCCATCATCTGCTCGAGCGAATGGAGTTCTGTCTCAGCGCAAGTTTTCTTCTGTCAGTGCGTCTAGCTTTTAATCTTGACTTCGCTCGAGCGGATGGAATGATTGCTCGAGCGGACCCCTTTCAGGTTGATCCGGAAATTCAGCATATGTAGATTTTCTTCAGCCTTTTGAGTCCTTCCAATCTTCTATCTTCAGAGACTTTTTCTAAAAAGAATTACAACTCAAGAGACCTAGAGTTTCGTCCAACCAATGAATTTAGCCAATACTAAAAATCCTAACAAAGTGGATTTCACATGTGGAGTAGAGTGAAGAGAAGCAGGTTGAAGTTAAAGTAGAGTACTTCACTTCACTCCATTTGGATGCTTATTTTGAAGTTAAGGTTTGGAGTAGAATCAACTTTTATTGAAGAAAATGAAAGTATTTAGAGTTGAAGTGAAATGGAGTTTATATAGCTCATAACCTTATTTCATCTATCTAGTCAGACTCATCCATACGTGGTAGAGTTGAAATTTTAAACTATTAGGGCCCATTTCACTTCACTCTATTCTATTTTTTGCCTAACCAAACAGGCCCTACGGCTAGGAATATCAATTTGCGACCCATTTAATAGAGATCTGTTTTCCACACATTTAGGCCATGCTTTCATTTGTGTGATTGACGGACTTCCTTGCGAAGATTACCATGGGCTTAGGGTTGGTGATTCCTGACCTTACAAGAAAACCCAACCAGAATCCAGCCTGGTAATTCAGGGCCTGGGCTGCCATTTTTTGCCCTGTTAATGGGTAAGGTTTGAATGAGTCCATTCTTGCTATTCTAATAGCTGAATCAACTAACTGCAATCTGATTTTCCAACCCAAGCTGAACTTGGCATGTTCATACGTGTTGGGTTTGTGCTGACAGTTTGAACCTGATTAAAAACCTGGCTCTGATTCAGGGTTGAGCCTATGCATGTTACTCACGGTGCTCAATATGACCTGAGAGTCTGTTAGCCTGAAGCTAGGCCTGCATATGATGTGGGTCCATGGAACAGTGCCCCAAAATTTAACAGGTCGCGCTATGAGGGATGTAGGAAAAATATTTCTATTGTAAGTCCCCACTCATGCTCATGATTGAATATATGCAATGGGAATACAAAGAATCACATCGTGCCATTTCAACTTGAAATCAGAATCACAAAATATAAATATTTCAACTTTTGTGATTCTGATCACAACCATGCAAACATAAATCTAAATCCAGACATCAAAATGCAAGCTTACAGTGAGACCAAACCTAGAATAGCGATTACTCGAACATAATGAAGATTGATTAAGGCTAGCGTTTTACGCTATGTCTTTAAGACAGATTCACCCTCACTATGGTGCTTACAATTCTTGAACGTTTGTCTTCCAGGATACAATGATCACGCACGCAGAAGCAACGCTGAAATCTGGGTGCCTAGCGAATCAAAACTATGTTTGTACTCTTTCAACGTGAAGAGTCTCCTTATGAATAGACACAACTCTTCACCATGAAGAGACATGTATAGAGTTGTGATTTGGTTATTATGTTTTTAATCCAATTAGAATTTATCTACCATGGATAAATATAGAAAAAGTTATTTTTCTTACGATTATCCACGTGATTTGGTTATTACGTTTTTCTTATTGCATATATTATTACTAGATTTTGCAATTTTGTTTAAATTTTTTTTCTTTGGGCCCCCCTAAACAAAATTCCTGATTCTGCCTGTCTATGGTGCACATAAACATTAATCCATTCAACTACATTCGCCAAAAGGTTTTGATTTTTTTTTATTATTTTCCTTCAGATATCTAAATATTTTCTTCCAATATATGCATCTCAGATTTGGTTTATTTTGTTTTGTATGTAACTTTGAATAATTCATCGAATGTTGACTGATGATGAAGGAAATGCAACTGAATTCAGTTAGAGAAGTAGTTTTTTTTTCTGATCTTAGAATGAGGTAATTTGGTTTTGGTGGTGGTTTTCGTTTGTGGAGTGATTTGAGTGATGGGGAATGTGGAATTACAAGGAAGAAGAGGTGATATCACAATTGGTTGTGATGTAGGTGGGGCCCACTTCTACAAAAAGGTGGGCCATTGGATTAAACGCTCTTGTCAAATCCTGACTCTACTTCTTGGTCAGGGAGAACAAAAGTATAATATGTTAGGCTCATCTAACAGTATGGAATAAAGCAGATCTGAAGGAGATGTTATGTAACTGGGTAAGAGAATGGGCTGTGCCTGAGTTCCTTTATGCTCAGCTCAGATTTTATTCTGATTGGGACCAACTTTTTCAGCTTGTTTGTAATTTTTGGCCAGGGTCTGGCCATTGACAGCTCCACATTGACCAAATCAAGGCTTAATTTCCCCTCTCCAATATCCCCTCCACCCCCTGCCACTTGCTCTATGCAGATGACATTCTCATCTCCATGAACGAGGATACCTCCAGTGTTTTAATCCTTCAAGACCTCTTGGAGATCTACCAGTCTGCTGCAGGCCAATGTTTCAACCTTCAAAAAAGCCAATTGCACTTAGGTAAGTGTGGTTTGAGAAGTAAAAGGAGAATCAGCTCTATTCTAGGAATTCAAGAAGCTTCATCTCATCTAAAATACCTGGACACTCCGATCTGCTATGGCTCTCCCAAGAGGCGCCACTTTCTTCCCTTTCTGGATGCAATTCAGTCCAAGCTTTCAGCTAGGAAAGCCAAATCCTTGTCCTTTGCTGGTCGTCTAATTTTGATTGAGCACGTCCTCTCTAGCTTGCCAATCCACCTTGCTGCCATTATCCCCTTGCCTGCCTCAATTTGCAAAGCTATTGAGAGGACAATGAGGCTCTTCCTTTGGTCAGGTAATGCTCCTCACCAAAAGTTGCACCATGTCAGCTGGGCAATGGTTACTCTCCCAGAGGCAGAAGGAGGCTTTGGAATCAGAAAGATCTCGGATGTCAACACTGCTTACTTCCTCAAGCTAGGCTGGCAAGCAGCTACCTCAAATTCTCTCTGGTCCAGCTGGTTTAAAAATCGCTATTTTAAATTTAACCCTGTCTGGAGCTCGGCAAATTCCATTTATGGATCTTGCATCTGGAGAAAAATTTGTCGCTCTGCTCCTCTAATTCACCAAGGTAGTTCCTGGATTTTCGGCAACAGACAGAGCATCAATGCTTGACACGACTAATGGCATGCAGGTGATCCTAAATCTACTTGCTTCCCTCTGCTGCAATTTCCCAGGGACCAACGACTCTCCTCCCTGTACCAATCTGGAACGTGGGTAATTCTCAACTCTGTGCCCCATAATGTTCACCAGCACCTCCTTCCTCTCCTCTCGGACCTCTCCCCCAACCCTGTTGTTAGCGACTCTCTTCGCTGGAAAGGCTCCCGACAGCAAGCTTTTCATGAGATCCGCCTGGCAGAAAGTCAGACACAGCTGATCCTCTTCACTGGCCCAACTTGATCTGGAACAACATCTCCCCCCACATAATTAATTGCTTTGGCTGGCGCTTGATGCATAACAAAACCCCATCAGAAATCAGGTTGAAGCGCCTGGGTTTTTCTCTGGCATCTAGATGCAGCATCTGCTGTGCTGCTGAAGATTCTGTGGGTCATCTCTTCTTCTCCTGTGACCTGGCAAAATCCATCTGGTCTTGGCTTGTGTATGCAACTGGGTTCAGCTTCCTCTCAACCTCTCTGCCTCTCTAATTTGGGCGATCCTCTCCAAATAAAATGACTTCAATGGCCTCAAATTCATGGCTGCCATCTTCATCACAATTCTCTTCTACTTGTGGAAGGCTAGAAATGAAGCAATTTTCGACGATCACAGGCCTTCCTTCCTCTCCACTCAAGCTACCATCTCGGAAGCTATCTCCTCCTCCTTGAAGCAGATTTCGAAGCCTTTTGCTAGCTCTCAACTCAGTGCTCTCTTTGCTTCCCTGTGAATCGCCTTCAGCTCGACTGCCTCTTCTGCTGTCCTGGCATCTCCTTCCCCTCTTTCTCCCTTTCCCCTCTTCAATGGATATGTTTTGCTTTGAATTCCTTGAAATTCAATATAGATTAAACATCTATTTGAGTTGAAGTGACATCTGCAATTTCACATGTACACCAAAGAAGTATTTTAAATTTTACACATTTCATATAAATTCACAAAAGAATCCTAGAGTAAGAAAATACAATTAGCACAAATAGCATGTAGTTTCTTTTCACAATATTTAGTTTTGTCAGCTCTAAGTTGTAATTATATGTTTAATTCTGTTTAAAACTAATAATTAATGAAATTCAATTTCAATTTATCTACTTTTTATGATTGATTGGTTCATACCAGGAACATTGAGTACCGGTTTTGATCAAACCAAATAAGAACAAGCAGTGGTTTTGTTTCAACCAAATTGGGCTGGTCAGCTTGGTCTTTGGTGAAGAAAACTTACTGGACCACAGTTATCAAGAAATTTGTTTATCCTTGTAAATACCAAATACCTGTTGTCTGTTGCTTTACAATTACTCATTTGTTTCACACATCTATCTAAATGCTAGAACAAAATCTTACAAAAATGAGCAAAGAACCCAAGTCTACGATCAATACTAACACATGTCCAAGACATGTATGTAGGTGGGAATAGTTATTTAAAATCTATGAAGTAAATTATAATAATATCACTTTTTTCATTATCTTTATATAGATCTGTATGGGCATGGCAGTGTGTTGGATTCCCTGAGTCGGACACCATTAGTGTTTGACAGTAACATATGTCCATGTCATGTAGGCAGCAGGTGATTAGCCAACCTCACTTTGTGAAATTCTTCAATATATAAAGAGAACACTCATGTAAGCCCACCCATATTCACCACCATTGTCGTCATCAAAGCCTCGTCCCAACTATATCGGGGCCGGCTACATAAATTCAATTTCTCCATTCCAAACTATTCTGAGCCAAATCCTTAGATAAGTTGTATTTGTTTAGGTTTATTTTTACTACATCCTCTTTGGCCTACCCATTGCCCTCGGTGGGCTATTAACCTACATAGCTAAGCTTTTTTTTTACCGGCGTCATCATCGGCATACGTTGGACATGCCAAAACCATCTCAAATGGATATTTCTAATTTTATCCCCTATTGATGCTACCCGTAAGTGCTTACGAAATTGCTCATTTTTAATTTTATCCTTCCTAGTTTTACCACACATCCACCTCAACATTCTAATTTCTACTACATCCATTTTGTGCATGTGTTACTTCTTAATTGGCCAACATTTTGCCCCATAGGTCATAGCTGGTCTAATCACTGACCTATAAAATTTTTCCTTCAATCTTGTTGGCATTTGTTGGTCACAAAGCACTCCAGAAGCAAGTATTTACTTCAACCATCCCGCTTTTAATAAAAAAAAATAATACCTATATAACTTAGCAAGATGGGCCGATATCCATCCCCCGTCCACATTTTCATCAATTATAACTACCTGAGTTGGAATATACTAGAGTTTTTTATGTTTAACATTGTTGCGTGTACGTTCACCATCATTGCATTCCTTGTCATTGGATGAAACCCTAGCTGTAAATTCCAACAATGAAGCATAGAACAATAGCTGTAATAGACGAGGAAAGAAAGATGAAGGTTGAAATGTCAAACCATTGCTGAAGTGCAGAGACAAACAGATGCTGAATTATACCACACAAAAATATTACAAAGAAAAGCCAAATAATTAACAAACCAATGCCCAGATAGGTTAATACTCACTCAGACATCAACACGCCCACATGTTCTATCACTAATATCCATTTGGTTATTGTCCATCAAAACGTATGGTCAGCTACAAATTTTCTATTGCCATGTCTAATCTACTTGGTACATGAGATATAAAACCCAGGTCAAAAACAAACAGCGGGATTGTGGCCTCCGTTGCTCGTTTACTAATGAAATTAATGCCTGTTAAATGAATCTACTTTTCCGCAAGCTAGTGAGGGGTACTCAAGAAAAGTAGAAATTCTGACAATAACAGAAGGTTATATATATATATATATATATAAGGATATTCAAGTGCATCTATTTCTCAGTATGTTATGTGTGATGAGGGACACTCCTTTTCGGAAAGTTTCAATTACAAAAAGGCTTTTGTAGTTTTTGGATAAATCTCATTCTGTACTTGAAACTTTTCAAAAAGGGGTGTCCCTCACCACACATGATGATGAATAGATGCACTTGAATATATATGAGGATGAGACCATCAGCTCACCCACGTGTGACTTGCTCAAAAATTGAATTGTGTCTGCCCTTTTTTTTTTTTTGTTTTATTTTGGATATAGGGGCCTTTGTCTTAAAACCCATCTCCTGTCTCAAAATTCAGCCAATGTCAAAGCTTCTCCTCTCTCTCTCTCTCTCCATCTCCAAAATCATACTTTCACCGCTCTTCAATCCCAACCTCATCAAGCCCGACCTCCTCACCACCCTCCGCGAGCTACTCCGCCAAAACCACTGCCTCCTCGCCCTCACCCTCTTCTCCGCCGTCTGCTGTGAGCCCTGGTACTGCACCGGCTCCTCCTCCACTGACCTCCGCCCCCTCTTCTCCTGCCTCATCAAGCCCAACCTCCTCGCCGCCCTCCGTGAGCTCCTCTGCCAGAACCACTGCTTCCTCACCCTCACCCTCTTCTCTGCCGCCTGCAGTGAGCCTTGGTCACCGTTGCTCGTTCATCGTTGATTTCCATTTGTGTAAACCATATTTCAGCGACATTGTCCCCAACTAGAGACATGGTATCAATTTCGCTGTCTCTGGGGTTGATGTATAGGACCTAATTGTTTGCCATGAATTGGGAAAATGGTTACAGTACCTCAAGAACATAGCAATGACTCATAATTCCTAATTTAAAAATTTGCCGCATCCTAATTTAAAAATTTTGTGCGTGGTTTACCCTGGTTCCATCAATTTAGCATGTGAGACCTACTATAATTATTCCTTTACTAAAACAGAAACAGAATTCCCACCATTCTTTATCAAAAGTTACTGCTGAAGTTTTCAGAGGCTATTTGTTTGCAGGAATTGAATTCCAAGAAGGAAAAACAAGGGTTTGAAGGTCATCAAATAGTCATTCTTTAATGAAAAATGAAAATAGGGACCTAGCCATCACCTTAGAAAATAAAATGTTAGAAACCCAAGTTCATCTACATCTCCACCTTGTATTAAATTATTCATACAAATAAACATCTACATCTACATCTAAGGAATGAGCTCAGATCTATGAAAATGGATATGAGTTAGAATGTTAGATCCACCAAGTTTTTTAACACCCCCATATGAGGTCCAGATCCACCAAGTTTAAACAAACCACAAAACTTACTCATTTGCATCCAAATACACAAATCCTCAGTGATACTGATATAAGTTTTGTTCCAGACAATGAGGAATTCTCAAATTTGGAGATTTCTCACTAACCTTTACAAATTACAGTTGCAGTATCTTCATCAATATTTACACTACCTCTTACCAGAAAAAGAAAAAGAATTCAATATTTACTCTACTATGAGACAAGGGACATGGTAAAAGAGCCAACAGGAGATCTTTAAAAACACTTCCCATGTCAACTTGCCCTTCTTCCAGGAATTTTCTTATTAGAATCATGCCAAACTATTTTCATAAAATATCTTTTTTAAAAAGGAGATTGTATTTGTATAAGAAGAAAGGCGCAAAACACAGGTGGTGACCACTATTATCATCAAAATCCAAATCCAAATGACATAACATCAACATCCCATATCACCTAAACATGGCCCCCACAACACTCATCTCATCTCATCCTCTATCAAGAGTCAAAATAAGAAACATTATTAAACCTCCGGCAGCTTCCACATTCTAGTGATCCACAGTCCCATTTGCCTATTTTTTATGACTTCCACGCGTTCAATTCAAAACCATTCCCTTCCTCTTCTTCTTTTCATCTTCTGCAGCGCCAAAACTATCTCAACCTCTTCTTCTTCTTCTTCATCTTGGCTGCGATAAACCTCTCTCTCTGATCCGATTTCAAATCCTGTTTCCACTACTCTACTGTCGGAACAATCGATTAGTCGATATGATCACGATCCCTTATCTGACCGCCCTCACCACGCTCTTCAGCTATGGATTGCTATTTGCCTTTGGACAGATCACAGATCTATTTCGGAAGTTCCTCGATTGGTCCTCTTCTACAAATCAATGACGGCTTTTGGCCGCTTGGTGGCGACCAAGGTTCGGAGGCGGTGGCAAAGCCCACGACTATTATAGGCGTAGAAGCCCTCCTCGATGATATCTGTGACAAGGTGGTCGATCTCGGATGGCATGCCGTTCTGGGCATGGGCGGAGATGATTTCGTTGTAGAGGGAGTAGTTGGTGCGGTACCAAGGCTCACGGCAGGTGGCAAAGAAAAGGGTGAAGAGGCAGTGGTTTTGGCGGAGGAGCTCAAGGAGGGCGGCGAGGAGGTCGGGCTTGATGAGGTCGGGATTGAAGAGTGGTGAAAGTAGGGTTTTGGAGATGGAGAGAGAGGAGAAGAGGGAAGAGAGAGAAGGCGGAGAAGAAAAGAGAGTGAGAGGAGAAGCTTTGACATTGGCTGAATTTTGATACAGGAGATGGGTTTTGAGACAGAGGCCCCCATAACCAAAATGAAATAAAAATGGGCGGGCATTATTCAATTTTTGGGGCTGAATAAAATTCAGCAAGTCACACGTGCGTGAGCTGATGGTCTCTTAGCATGAGCTATATATATATTTATATATATATATATATATATATAGGGATGTTCAAATGAAAGATATTTCTCACCTTATATGAGAGATAGGGGTGGGGGCCCTCACATTTCAGTTCATGTGAGGGCCCCGACCTTATCTCTCATAGTAAGGTGAGAGCATCTATTATAGGAGCATTTCTCATTTATATATATATATATATATATATTTAATGGAGAGTATCCCAGCCCTTTGGGCCAGAATAATCCTAAAGGGAGCCGGGTAAATCCCCTGTGGCCCTAGTGTGGTAGTGCAGTTTCAAACCCTCAACCTAAAGGTTTATATATTCATTGGTCAATCCGTCACAGCCCCACATTAGTAGGGGAGTGATGCATTTTTAAACTATTTAATTTAAAAGCAATTGGACCTTGACAATTTCTTTCTACAAACTTAAGGAGATCATAGACCTCTATAAGGAGTTTCCTCTGTATTTGAAAAGCAAAAGGAGTCGCAAACTCTTTGCTTAAAGTGGAGGCCAACAAGGAAAGTTTTTTTTTTTTTTTGTTATAATTATTATACATGGTTTAAGTTGTTAGTGTATTATGTTTTTCCCTTAACTTACTGTTCTCTCTTTCCTTCATGGGAGCATGAGTTTGTACATGCTCTCTCATAAAATTTGATTTGGTTATTGCCCAGAAAGAAAAGAAAAATATTTTAGGGCTTGTTTGTGTGAAGCTGCGTAAGGGGAAACCCACATTCTAGGAAAGGAACGTTTTGCTTCTGCGAAAAATTGGTTGCAAAAATGTGACCTTAATGTCATAAGAATTAAGAGCCTAAAACAAATGCATGGAGCTTAACAAATAACAAGGCAACATACCAACATCGTGGTCTAATATGGCAGCCAACTTTGCACTTCCTCAAGTTCTCTGCAAAGATAAAATGGTAGTCGGACAAGACAATTACAAATAGGCACCATCCATGCAAAATAATCCATGACAAAATGCTAATATCAAAGGAAAAATGCAGAAATCTAAAAGAATATAAAAATCTATATTGCAACTCTACAGAGATATCCATGGGAAGCAGCAAAGCACAATAAACTAGATGGCAACGTTCTGTTTCTTTAACAGCGTATAAGCAGACTAAGAAAACGAACAGGAAAATGTAAATGGAAATTGCACCCCTATAGTTAAACAACATTATGTACCATTCTTCTCTGACCTGAGGCTTCTAAAATGGGAAGCCAAATGAGTTTCAGTGAAACTTAACGTTCTTTTTTTTTTTTTTTTTTATAATGGTAATAACATTCAAAACACCTTGCATTTCTTTCTTTCCATAAAACCCATTAGACCGCCAGAAATGAGGATCTCCGCATGACCTTTCCTCTCTCGTTTCCCACAGTCATCTTCCAAGCATCAAAAAGATCTAGCAAAGAGCTGGGAAGCACCCAACTACAATCAAACCAGCCGATGACAGATTTCCAAACCACTTGGGCAACTGTATAATTTAATAGGAGGTTGTCCATAGTCTCTTTTGAAGCAAGGCACATGGGGCAGGCATTGACAATTATTATTTTCCTTCTACGAAGATTATCCAGAGTGAATTCTTCTATGAAGCGCTAACCAACCAAAAGCAACGACTCTTGGAGGAACCTTGAATTTCCAAAGAGCGTGAAGCCGGCTAGTTTCACGAGAACCTTCTGATGATACCTAGAAGACATGTTATTCTAGTATTGCTTGCATAAAAACAACTCAGTTAAGGAACTATAGGTATGTGATGCCATCACCGTATTGGAGCCTTGGGGGTCTTTGGATCCAATTTACAAACCATTGAGCGACCGGCCTAAAGATGATTTTCAGCCCTGCGTCTATTAAATGGTGATAGATGCTAGCAAAGACAGCACCATATTCAACTAAATTCATCAATTGAATATCAAACCCTATCGGACAGAAAACATGAATCTTGGGAGAACCTCATACAAAACCTTTTCGTTTCTTGAAAAGATCTTGCTGAATCTATAATGATCCACCAAGTTTATTATCAGCCGACTGACCATTTCAACTATCAGCTTTTCTTAAATTCCAAGGATAATACCAACTATGATTGAGCTGACTATTGAATTTAGACTAAACCAATGTGTTTTCTTTTTTTTCTTTGATTAATGACAATAATCTGTAAGAAGTTTCTAGTCCTAATATCGCTGATTTCAGATTCAAACTGTCCTTGAAATACCAAGGCCATCGGGACAGGCCAGAGGTCAAAACGGGCCAAGGCAATCTCTCCCTTAATAAAAATGCAAGTGAACACATAATGGCAACCAATTTCATCTTACAAATCCATGGTTTCTTGACATACCACTTCATTGCTCCTTTCTTAGAATGTAGCACCACATTCCTGACAATCATTTAGTGTTAGTTTGACAGCCAGTATATAATTGTTTTAAACGAGTGAATCAAGATATATCTCACTTATAATCACTCAATGCCAACATAATAGTCTAATTGACTTGTGTAAAATGGTCATTGCAGGATGTTTGCATTATAAATTGTAAACAAATTCAAAACAAAGGCACATATTTATCAATGTTTTAAGTTAAATCATTTTTGTTTGTGACTGGAATGTAAAATGCGTTTATTTAGTTATGTTGTGAGCTTTGAACAAGTAGAACTACAGGTTCTAACTTGTGTCAATTTAGAATGTCGAATTGCATATGATTAAGAGAGAAGGCACTTCCAATGGAATAAGCTTTTGTTCCCATCCTCCAACCATAAAGTGGGCTTGAATTGTACAAAACCGATCAATAATCCATAACAAAAATGTATATCTGCAGCACTTAAATCAAATCGCTAATTTTTTAGCCAAATCATGTTTATGGTGCCTTTTTTTAGGAAAGGGCATTTAGATCTAAAATGTTTTATATCACAATTCTTTATCCATGTCGTAAGCTTCCACTTCAAGCGAGTCCAAATGCTCCAAGAAAGTTCAGCCTATAATGATTGTAATTCCTTTAACCATCTACTAAGATTTTTCTCAACAAAAAATATTGATCAGACTTGCAACTTAGACACCTTACAAGGAATTTATCGCCAAGTCAATAATATCACAACCTTCTAATTTCATCAAAGGATGAAGGGTTTGAACTGAAAGCCATGCCCCAACTTAAGTAGGGAATTGAGTCAATTAGGGAACTTCTTCTTCCTCTCTCCCTCTCTGTTTTTCTTTTTCTTTTTTTTTTTTTTTTACCGAGAGTAAAGTCAATCAGTAACTTTATGGCCCCCATGTTTGTGCCATCAAATATCTCGTTAGGCACCATGATTAAACTATGTAGATACGGTCTGAGTTATACCATATGGAACTCGGGTTGAGGACCAAAATTTCTTCACTTTTGAGTCCATGAGAGAAGATAAATTACAGCATGCTTGCTTTCTAATAAGGAGTTGGAACTTGGAAGCGAAAAGGCAAGAGTACCAGGAAAATCATGTTTCGGATGTAGGATCTCAAAAAAAAAAGAAAAAAGAAAAAAAAATACAATTAAACAAAGAACAAAGAAAGACCTTACAGTGATAGATAAGATGAATCAATGGCTATGAACTGATGTTTATGATTGATTTTGTACATGGGTAGCTATGCATAATATATTAGACTGAGTAGAACAATATAAGTCAGTTAAAAAGTTATTAAAAAGTGCACATTGAACAAAGTAGAAAGTTCCAAACAGAACAATTAAAGGCAGAAAGACTAGTTAAGGAGTCGACAGGTTAAAAGATCAATTGGGCTAAAGCATGTAAGGCAGTAAAGTTTAAGCCCAAAAGAACTAATGGAAGAGCTCCATACCAATTGAACTTGGCAGAAATTCATTGGCATGGATTTCACTGAAAATGGATGCGAAATATGTTTTGCCCCAGCATCTTCTCTTTCAACTTTCCAAACTCTGCAAATAACTTCTAAGCAATGGCTGTCCACTATAATTGTAATGATGACCACAGTGGTAATATGCAAATAACAAACAATAATTAACATTAAGAGGATCGTTTTTGAAAATATTAAGTCCTTGATCATCAGGACATCCAAGCATAATCCCATAAGAAGCATTAGAGTCTCATGAATGAACGTCAAATAAATAAAATTAACACATTAAATAATCTTCTTTGACTGGTTGCAATTGGGGCATAGATAAACATGATAAATAAAACAGTAAAAGGTGTTGCTAATTAGGAATTATCATGAAATCTCTATGGTGCCAACCCTTTCCATCACTATGGTGGTGCAATCCATACTGGCGGTGAGAATGTAGGATGGAGTCTGTCCCGGAAGAGTGGCTTGATAGTCCTATCCTCCATATTGAATACACCCAAGTCTACACATCCAATTCCACGTGGTGATTCATATAAATAAGCTTCCAAATAATCGTCTGTGAAGTAAATGCAATTCCCTTTGAGTCCTGGATATTCGCTGGCGATGACAAGCATAGAAGAATTCTGGCCCAGAAAAAATACCCGGTCACCTAAACTTTCCACCTCGACAGGCTTCTTCGTGTACTGTCCAGTTTCCTCTAATACCGTCTCATAAATCTTAAAACTCAATGTCCTGCGAATGTCGTTTGGTTCGTCTAAAATTCTATTGACCGCACGAGAGATCCTCATGACGATAAACAAACTCTCACCTATTGAATCTGCCACCAAATAAATTCGTCGTTGACAACCGTAAAGTTGTACCTTCTCAGTTAGAGGTTCTATATATGGATGGGTGGTGCCGTTGATATGGATAACTCCGAGTATACCATCCCAAGTAACTACATAGAACCGCCCCTTGTGATATATGACATCGGAAACATCATCAGCGTTTACACTATTTCTTACAGTAGTCCATACCTTGTCCCCTCTCCTCCAAAAGGCGAAAACCAACTGATCGTGTATGACTGCAACTACTGATGCATCATCGGACATGGCGGCCTTCCGTATTTTCACGGTTACAAATGGACTATTGTAGCCCAAAGGTGGGTATGGGGATTGAAGTGTGGAGTGGTGAGGGAGTTGCAATTGGATTCTGCGCCAAGGATGAAAGAGTTGCATATCGAGATTCTCGTTATCTATGGTCATCAACCACCCACGAGCATCGCCATTGTAGAACGACCCGCAGCAGCATCTGCGGCTCATCTCCTGAAACGTGAAAGTGCCCTTCTCCTGAAACGTGAAAGTGCCCTTGATCGCGTCGTGGGAGAGGCCGAAGAAGCATCGGGATTGTTCTGTTTCTTGGTCTACAGAAGATCTGAAATTGGGATTCTTCCATGGCACTGGACGGGGGCGTCTTTGATTCTTATATTTGATGGGATCAGAAAGCATCATCAGCCATGGCAACTGAGAGCGTGTTCTTAGACTCCACTTAGAAACCTTCAACCATGACTTGCATACGGCTCCCATTCGGACACAGTCACGCAGGCTACACTTATTGAAGATCCCGAACAACACATCTTCATCTAGGGCTGGAGGATCTTCATCTAGGGCAAGCTCCTCTAACCATCTATCCATTGTTTTAGGCATGATAAAACAACGATAGAAGTGAAAGTAATATATAAGAGATAAAAGAAGGAAAAGAACAAAAAAATACCTTGAGGGAAGGGAATCCTACGATGATCGATCGAGACGAGCTGTCATTGTTCCGAAGAAAGTCGGACCAACATCCCATCTTTGTGATCTATATATCATGTCAGCAACACGGCTCCTTTTCCCTTTCAAGGAATTATTATAAGATCTAAGATTTTGACCGAGAAGGAGTTCCAGTAACCGCGGTTAAGATCCACGATTTTGACCGTTGGATCTTCTTCCACATTTAATGCTCTGGGGAGGCTTTACCCCCAATGCGATCGTAGGTAGACCAACCACGGTCCACTACCGTAGGACAAATTCCTCAAGAGGATCCTGATCGTTCATTTCCTACTGAGATTATATGTGCTCGGAAATTGTGCACACACAGTACAGTTCACCGTTCATGTATTTTGTAAAAATTTCTTAGTTTAATTTTTTTGTATATATCCAATAAAAGCTTGTAAGATTTGTAAATGGGCCCCTAAGTTTTAGTATTTATAAATAGGCCCCTTTTAATACTTTTCGTGTCACCAAAATCAATATTCCTAATAACAAAGGGCAGCTACCATGAGATTTATGTTCTATTTTTTGTTATTAATGACAGCTTTGCCCTTACATCGGTTAAACAAAAATACCATTATTTTATCTCAAGTTCCAATAGTTTCTCTCAATAACTCTCTCATACACATGACCAAGGGTAGACACAGGTACAAGAGCCTATGGACTAAAGCCCTCACCCATATTTGAGAAAAGTTTAAAATCCCCCTCCTCCACAAATTCGAAAAATTAATATGGTTTTTTTTTTTTTTTTTTTTTTTTTTTTTTTTTTTTTTTTTTTTTTTTTTTTTTTTTTTTTTTAACATTTGCCCTTTCCCCAATATTTCTTTTACATAGAGCCAAATGCTGCCCCTCACGAATTTTAAAAATTAATGTTTTTTTCCAGCAGCCCGATCCTCCAGTATTTATTTTACACCCCTACATATGAAGCATAATCAAGTATTTTGAATTATGCATATAAGGATAAAAGAAATGGACAAAAGTATCATTTCACTCTAAAAACCTATGGTAGCCGGAAAACTATTGATTTTGTCAATTTGCTGGGTGGACTTGTTTAGGTCCAATTCTATTAACTCCTAGGCATAATTTTCATGATTTGATGCTCTTATACTTTCTTCTCTTCCTTTTTTTTTTTTTTTTTTTTTTTTTTTTTTTTGTGTGTGTGTGTGTGTTTGGCTGTAAGGTTGTCATCTTCACAGTAAAATCTTTACTGGTTATCGTTTGAATCATATGTGGGGAAATTATCCCATGTTGATGCAGGCCCTAGGGTTAGGGCTTGAGTGAGTGCTGAAGCACGTGTCCAAAGAGACACCTCAAATCGTCCCTACAGAGACTTCAACATGAGGACGCAACCCACAACTCTATTCAATAATCACGTATGAAATTAGGGCCTAAGGCAAACCTAATCTAATAATGGAAACTACCCTAATTACAATTAGAAACATGCTAACTAATAATTAGGAAAGATAAAAGGAAACAAAATCAAATATCTCTAACAATTTTGGGCGGGACCACTTATGGTATGGCCCGTTCTACATCATTCCCTCCCGGTTGAAAGAAGAGCTCGACCTCGAACTCGGATCTTCTTCATGTTGCCTCTGTAGACATGGTGTACATGAAGCACTTCCTTTGTGGCATGGACCATTGATTTCTGCTTGGGGGATTCTGGCTTTTTGAGATGGAGTGTAACATCCTTTCCATCGTGCATGAACGTGTATGTGTTGTCGTACATCCCATGAGTGTCATTATTGTCATACACCCAAGGGTGACATAACAAGAGTTTGGGAGATGATATTTTCAAAACTTCCACCGTCAATCACAACTGTACATTTTTTTCCCATGAATTGTACCCATGGAATGAAAAATATTTTTTCCACAACCATCTCTTCTCAACAGTGGGTGTAGACTCTTATTGTACAAAGAGAACTTCACCATCTTTTCAGGCCTATATTTCCTCCATTTTTCCTGATTCTTCGCTTTTCAGAGCATCTTGTGTTTTTGAATTGTTTGGGTTCATTCCGGGGACTACCGAGGTCAGCCCAATAGTGTGCAAAAACAAATAACCAAACAGCGACAAATAAACTCAACAAGCACTCACCACAGGGACACCAGATTTAGTGTAGAAAACTCGAATTGGGTGAAAAATCACGGATCTAAACCGGATCAATAATAAAATTCTATGAATTTCATAATTATAAGAAACTCAGATTTTCCCCCGAGATATTCCCTATCTAAGGATTGAAGTTACCTTGTATCGCTTCACACTTCAACGACTTCATACTGTTGATAGCAACAGACTCAATCCAGCATTTGACTCCTCAAATCTTCTACGCAAAAAGATGATCTTCTACTCAAAATTAGGTCATTTGGTCATCATTTCATTAGCATTTGTGGACTTAATTAGGTTTAATTGAATAGATTACACTCAATTTCATGATTTCATGCATTTGGGTTATTTTTGGAAACATGGTCAAAATAGGTCAAAATTCATGACATTGCATGACTTTTGTGAAATTTAGTTTTTCTCATCTCATTTATCACCCCAAAATTAGGTTTTTGGCTTCATCAATGCATATATATGCTATTTTTTTGCACCATGTGCTATTTTTGGAAAATTAGTCATTTTTGTGCATCACTAGGCATGTTAGGGTCCCATGCATGGTCCTTGTAGATCTCTTACATAATATTATAGCTGAATCTATTTTCTTTTAATTTGTAGGAAACATCAACAATTCAGGGACCACTTTGGTGAAATTGAAGAGAGCAAGGAGGGATAATAAGAAAGGAAGTTCAAGAAAGAGAAAAATTGCATGTATGAACGTCGAAGCCATGGCCTTAAGAGAAAAATTGCATGTATGAACGTCGAAGCCATGGCCTTCCTTGAGTTGCACGCCTCATATGGGCCCATTCTCATGAGTAAAAACTCAAATCAGTCCCATGAAGATAATGTCCAAATCTAGGAGCCCCATGATTAGAGATTCCCAATTAGAACGAGTGGGCCATACAACCCATCTTTCTTGTAGAGGATTGGAAAGACTTTGGTTAAGTTTGGCATCTCTTAAATTTACCTCTTATTGTCTTTAACCAGTTTAAAACAAATATTAGAGCGTTTGGGAATGCATTTTACTGTGTCCATTTGAAAAGGGAATAAGACATAAAATGTATTTTTCATGTAGTCAAGAAAGTGGCCTGATTTCAATCAGACACACATGTCTTAAGCGGAAAGACAATGCCATGAACAGTGAAATGGAAGTTAATCATGACAGTCCAGTTTTTTCAATTTTGACTTACCTTATGGGACCCACAACTATGATCCACACCGTTAGAAATGTGAAGAAGGCCCAACACGGCCACGTATCCAAATTTCAGCCGTTGATCTTTCTCGAGTCTCGAGATATTTGCAAAGAAGCGTGAGCCGTTTGATGTAATATTCAGGACATTGCGGGCTCGATAATCACAATCCAAGCCGTTCATATTGTTTGGATGACTAAAAACGGCTATGGGTCCAAATTTTAGCCTCTGATGTGGTCCATAACTCAAGAAAATGTGAAAAATCAAAGAACCGTTGGATTACTCATGTGAAAATTATCGTGGATGAAACTATAAAATGGACAGTCTGTGTTTTTTTATTTTTACTTGAGTTCTGGACCAATAAATCACAATTCAAACCGTAGGATATCTGGCATAGTGAAAAAACGAATATGAGAACAAATTTGAACGGTTGATCTATTACGGATCCCGAGCAATTTGCAAAAACGTGTGGACTATTTGGTCAGTTTTTTTTTAAATTTGTGGGCCTCTATTTCAAGATCCAAACCATTTGTTCTCTTGATAATATTTAGGCCATCCATGGGGTAAAAAAATAGCATCAGATTCCTTGTGGGTATGGAGAAATAAAAGAAAAATCATTTATGGTTGGATTTAAAAAAATATATTTCAATCAGTTATGTTGTGTTACCAAACGCACTTTTTCAAGAACATCTATTTCAAATAAGGCCCATTTGAAATAGATCTTTTTCATTAAGATCTTCTTAAAACCAGTAAGAGTTGCCAAACCAGCCCTTTCTCTTCCAAAATTATCCTGTTCCCGTCAACCATACAACCCATCTTTCTAATTGTCCTTATGATATTCAATGGCCCACATGCATCTCAAGATAAAATATACATGTGTGGCTGAAAATATAGAAGGACATGCTGGAGAATTGGAGAATCTCTTACCTTGAAGAATATAAGGAAGACAATCAAAGAACATGTGATTGTTCCACCTAATACAGAGGAGAGAAAATTGGAATTATGGAAATAGCAACATGATGGGATGGCAAGTTTTGTAGAAAAACAAGGAGGCCAGACTTTATATATGGGACGTCCCATTGCTAACAGGGAGGTCGTCCAAAGCTTTATTGTGCACACGTCCAAGGCAGCCTCTCACCCCATCCACTCCCATCCACCCTTTCTCTCTCTAATATCTTTCTTCTTCTTCTCCCTTCCAATTCTTTAGACATAGGTTGAAAGATCATGTTGAGAGAATGATGAAGAAAGAAGAATCTTAATTTTTTTGTACTTCAAGATCAAGGAATAAAGACATAACTTGGATTGATTCTGCATGTTCTCTATGTAAGTGAGTTAATTTTCTCTTTCTAGTTCTTTTATATGTTTTGATTGGAGACAATTATTTCACATGATTAGATATAGGGTTTGAAAATAAAATAAATAGATTAAAAGTCGAGAGACATCAGATAATAACTTGTAACTTTTTTCCAACTCTGAGAAGAGAGGATTTCATTATCGCATTGTCAATACTCGATGATCGTCCAGTTTCTAAATCTTTAGTACATCTTTTCCGCCTTTTATTTTCCACCCCTTTTGTTTTATTCTGATTATTATTTTTTTATTTACAAATTCTAGATTTAGAAACCTCAACTTGCATCTTTCAATGTTTGGTAGAAACTTTCTATTTTTATTACTTTCATAATCTATGGTTGGAAAGTTTTTTTTGTACATGCATCATATTTAGAAATTGCATTAGAACAAGCTTTTGTTGATGAAATCACAAGATTATTAACTGATTAGAAAGACTAAATTCGGACTTGGTAGGAGAATAGTGAAAAATTCTACACAGTTTCAGTAGAATTGACCCAACTGTGTTATAAAAGTGCGCGATTTGAAAACCAGGTAAATGTGAATGTTTTGGTCCGAAAGATAACAGATTTAAAGTACATTAATAGGGCTTCAAAACCCCATAATTTCAACAAAAAATAACCTCGGGAACCGTGTCAACCAGAGACACAAACTGGGGTAATTGGAAAGCCTGTGATCAGATTTCAGCAGCAAAAGAGTTCAAGTAGACATCTTTAGGTGATCATATCTTTTTCGTTTAAAGTCCTTTTTCCATTCTTCTTTTTTTTGTTGTGTTCACACATCATCAGAGTATTGATTTCAGCCTTTAGATTTAGGTTCATATCATCTGAAACTAGTCGTACAGTCCAACGAAATTGGGCCTATGCAAGAGTTTCCATACTCGGATTTTTTTACAGCATGCATCAGATTTTTAGAAACATGTATAAAATTGTATTGTTAGCATTTAGGGCTTTATAGATCATTCATATTTGTATAAAAAGTGATTTTGGTAATTAGGATCTAATTTAAGAAGTTTTTTTTATATTAAATTGGTTATTTTGATGAGTTTATTACTTTTGCAGGTTATATATAGTTAGAATAGAGTTGAATATATTAGGTTTCTTTACTTAGTTTTGGTTTTTTATTTTATTTAGAAAGTTGTAATTGTTAATTTTCAGTTTTTAGGAATTTTCTTGTAATTTGATTAGTTTCTTTATTAGGTTAGATTTAGTTTCTAAATTAGGACAGCTCAGAGTTGGAAAGTTTCTTAAAAAGCAGTGCTCCCTGTGGATCAACCTGGACTCACTAGATTATTACTGCAATTGCACCCTACACTTGGGGTCCGATCACTATCTAGAGTACTTGGCAACACAACTCTTAAATAAATCTCTAGAGAAAATTTCTCTTAATTAGATCTTTAATTCAGAACTTGAGAGATGATCTGTCTGTGTTTGGGTTGTGAGAAACGCCCAATATATATATATATATCCTCAAATCCGTGCAAAAGACTCTTAATCATTATCTACTAAGAGCATCAGTTTGTCTCAAATTTCTTTCTACAGCCAGTGGCGGCACCACAAATTCGAGTCAGTGGGTCAACAAAAGACTTATCTTCCATAAATCGAATAAATTTGTTTTCCCCTTTATCAACTTCTGTCATCTACTTTCGATAATTGGACAAATATAATATTCAATTCTCAAATAATCTATTTCTGACAATCCGACAAAGATAACATTGAATTCTCAAACAAAAACAAATAGAAATTTTAATACATTGTTACTAATCGCTCTTAATCCAAAAAGAAAATCCAAATACATAAACTCCTAAAGTTGCCCACGACGAGTTTTCATGTGTTTAAATCATTGCATAATATCTTCATTATCAACACGAGCAAACACATCATTTTCAATATATGTGAACAAATAGTCATTCATCCATTGATCTCCTATTCGATTACGCAACCTGTTCTTCACGAACTTTATCGCTGAAAAAGATATTTCTACTATTGCAATCGCTACTGGTAAAATCAACGCCAATTTTAGAAGCAAATGAACCAATGGGTATACGATATCCTTCTTTGTCTCCACTAATTTTCTAACAATGTCACAAATTCCTTTAAGTTCTAAAAACTCGTTGCTAGAGGGCATATCCGGGGAAAAGTAAAACAAAGGGACCTTTCTTCTTCCTTTTGGAGATTCAGGACCTTAAGTGCCCTTTTCTTCTTCTTCTTCTTCTTCTTTTTTTTTTTTCCTCTGCTGCTCGGTTAGGGCAGGGAGTCTATATACCTGAATTTGAATGTTAGGATTTTCTCCTTCTAATACGGGGATAATGCCGTATTTAGAGGTTAAGTTAGGATAAATGAAGAGTTACTAACATAATTTCTAAGAAAATTAAATTTTATTTAAAAAATAAAAGTTGGGCCCATTAATTTTTTTCATTTGGTAGACAGATAGCCCATTATCTTAGGCATGGAGTGGGGTCAAAAGCTTCCCAAAAGTTCAATTCATGAAGGCAAATTTTTTTTTTTTCAGAGCTCAGTGGGTCAATTGATCCAAAAGTTCAAAAGCCGCCCATGTACTATCCGGATCCAAATGGGCTATCTGCTCTATTCTCGCTATAGCGAGTTGTGATTCTGCCTCTTACACACATTTGGCACTTTTGGCCTTACATTTTCTTCAATCCCTTTGATCAAGTTTGTCAAGTGCTCCTCAAGGAAAATATTTTCATTTTCCATGCAGTCGGAGAAAATCCAAGTTAGGTAATTATAAGTCTTGAGGATCTGAGCCATTGAGATACTCATTTTGAAAATTCTCAGGTCCCCTTTCATAGGATGTGAAATCTCCCCTAGAAGGAGGATATAAAATCCTCAAATCTGTTGTTCCTCTCTTGTTACAAAACTTGAGCCACAGAATCCTTTGCTATACAAACATTTAGTGTGGAAACCCTCTTCCAGGGGCAATGGGGAATTTTAAATATGCCGATCCTCACCTATTACAAAACGTTCTCCTCCCTAATTCTCTCATCCATGTTGGCCTAATATTTTTCTTCTTCTAGTACGGATTACTAGTGGAAATATTTTAAATATCCATGTTGGCCTAACATTTTCATTAGTACTTTTTTTTCCATTTTTTTATAAGCAGTGACCCTCCATTGTGTTTGGATTTGAATTGAGGATTTTTTATTAAATGGCTTCGTTTACAAACTTTTATCCCTTATTCATAAATGGTAAATTATAATTTATTATAAAACGATGGAACTGACTTTAGAAAAGGGATTTTCTTCAACCCCTTTGATCAAGCTTGTCAACCAAATTTTTAAGGGATAGATTTTCATTTTCCACGAACTCGTAGAATATCCAAGTTTGGTTATTGTAAGTCCCAAGGATTTGAGCCATATGAGATCCTCATTTTCAAAATTCTCATGTCCCTTTCATAGGATGAGAAATCTCTTCTAGAAGGAGGATATAAAATCCTCTCTTGCAACATAATCCGCGGCAATAGAAATATTTTGTGTGGAAAACCTGTTCCACGGCCAGGGGCAATGGGAATTTCAATTCTACTTGATCCTCACCTATTACAAAAAGTCTCTTCTCCCTCATTCTCTATTCATGTTGGCCTAACATTTTTTTTCTTCTAGAACGGATTACTAGTGGGAATATTAGCATGAAATTTTTTTTTTTGGGTTGGAAGGTGAGACACCTGTTTGCCACTGGATTATGAGGTCCTTCTCTTATGGGCCTAATTATTTGGATGTGCTAAAAAGGAGGGGGATCCTTCTGTGGGGAAAACAATCAAACCATACAAGTTTGAACTTCGTGATCATTTATCCAACCAATGAATGTGTCCGCCCTTTCCTCACATCCAAACACCTCCAAAGGGACACTATTTTGGAGAGAAGATTGCCCAGCCTTCAAGACTGGAGAACTGCATAAATATTAGGCGTATAACTAAAACAAGCTTGGCTTGGACATCTTTGGCCTGTCACCATAATTAAACAAATAAAAAATACAAATCATTGTGGAACTATCATTTCCATGTCGTGATTGAATTGAAAATTAAAATAGAGTGGAATTGAATTTTGAGTTATTCACTGTGATGTTGATGGTTCGTGTAAGGTCCGCGACCTTACTGAGTCAATTGGGCCCAATAACCGGCCCGTTGACCCATTTATTTTCATATTATTATAATTATTGTTTTATTAGATATTTAAGTGGGTTTAGATTGTGAGCGAGTTTCTTTTAGTATTAGAATAGTATCTGCGAAGTTTCGTGCGATTCGGAGTTCGTTTGATCATAGTAGGGGGGGTAGTTTGCAATTTAGGAAAAATTGAGTGTTTTTCGAAATATTCCAAACGCCGTGATTTTTGGGTTCGTTGGAAAGATCTCGTCGAATAGATCAGTTTTGCCTCTTGACTCGTCGCGATCCGATGATCAGAAAACCTTCAAGTGGCCCATTCTTTACCGGGCCCACTTAAGGGATAATTAAGTCTTTTTCCCCTCCCTCTTCTTCTTAATTGATGCCAAGCCCTAATCTCTTATTCTATTCTCTGCAACGAAGAATAGACAGCAGCCCAGTTTCTTCTTCTTTCTTCCTCAAGCCAGAACTCCATCCAAGAAAGCTCCTTTCGAAGATCTGATCCGGTAGATCTCAATCTCTTCCTCCCCTCTTTCTTCCGGTACAACTTCCGGTAAGCTTCCTCTCCTTTCATATTTTCTTTAATCTCCCTTTTTGGTTAGATTTAGGTTAGATCTGAATTATTTTCTTTCCATTGTTGTTCCTGGTATGTTAGGTTTCGTTCTGTCGGGTTAGATTTGTGATTTGGGGGTAGAAAGGCTTCTCCTCGAAAGTCACCCATTTCTGATATTTCTTCCGGTTGAGGCAAGTAGATCTGCATTTTATAATTAAGCATGTGTGTATGTCTTCTATTGATTGGATGTGTTTTCTTGTTAGGTTTCCCTAATTCCAAGCCTGTTTGTTATTAATTTGGGTTTATTTAATTTAATTGTTAATTTTAATGTTAATTGATGTAAGTGGAAATGATGGATGGAATGGATTATTGGGGGAGCACGGTGGCTCAGTTTTGTGCAGGTGAATTTTTAGAATGAATTGGATGAAAAACTGTAAAAATGGGGTTCTTATTTGAAAGAAAAGAAAAAAAATAAAAATAAAAAATAAAATAAAATAAAATAAAAGAAAAGAAAAAGAAAAATGTCGCTGGACGTCCAGGACGTTCAGTGGCCATTGGACGTCCAGAACGTTCAATGGCCACTGAACAGTTACAACTGGACATCATAAGGAGTTTTTAAAAAAAAAAAATATTTAAGTAAAGAAGAAACAGGAACGTTGAATGGGTGGTGACTGACATGCACGAGTATTGTTTTATCCATCCGATGAATCGGACCGATGGATGGTCCGTCGCACTTTATATATATATTTATATATATATATATAAAGGGTTAAATAACTTCTGAACCATACGTCGGAATTTCACGAGCCATATACCGTTGGAAAGCTCTTGGAGCGTAGAATCCAATGATACATGTCTCGTGATGATTGGGGATCAGGTAGGGAAGTAGTTAAGGAGATTAATTATTAGACCACTTTCTTGTTAGTAACGAGATTGTTAGCCTAGGTTTGGGCCTTAGACATTGGAAACCATAAAACCACTCTCACGTGACCATTAATGGGGTTTTGAAATCGTAGCACGTGGCTTGGTGTGCTTCGATGGGTTGTCTAGGTATTCGTGTATTGTGTATGGTTAATCGAATGCGTATGGAATTGAATCAATCGATGTTCAACATGATTGTACACCAAGGAAATTCTTTATAAGCATTGATTGTTCGAATTCCCCACGCACTCCGTTAAAACACATATGGTACATGGATGACAACACTTGCCTAGGATTGGATTGTAATCTCTCCTTGATTTATTAATCGTATCCGTTGATTTTGTAACCTTGTACACTCTCTTGGCATAAAACACCTAATTAATTATGAAACATAATCCTTTGTAGAATTAGAACTTGGACCTGACTTAGAGTGTACCTTAGGACCCCGTGTTATGTAATTGATGAACATGACTGGCTAGACTGAAGGGATTATCACGTGATTGGGTTTGTCTTGTATTGACTTGAAGGAGATAATCCCTATGAACATGTCTTGTATATTGAGTTAGCCAGACTTGCTTGTCTTGGTTTTCCCCGTGTGTCAACACCACTTTATTATTATTATTATTATTATTGCATATCATGGCCAGCTGCAGTTTGGGGGTTTATTGATGGGCCGGTTACTCGGACATCGGGGTGGGCAGTCGGCTTTGGACGGCGTCCATGGCGTTGAATAGTTGGGAGCGGGCTTGGACCGTGCTACTATTCCCAGGACCGGGAGCTTGGATCCCCCTGGAGCCGGACTTTGGTATCAGTAGTCCGGGTAGGATTGTTACTGGTACCCCGTGAGGTGGCTTGGACATCCACGGAGTCTCCCTCTTGTGCATTGCATTACATTGGTAGTGGTGATTGTTAGTATTGTTAGGATTCCTGTCTATGATTCTGATGATATTTACTCATGCTACATGCCTAGTATTGTTCCTTGTATTCCTACGATCTTGTACTTGTCATTACTCTTATATTTGATGCATGTTATGTTTTAATTATATCTTGCTTATCTATTGCTCAACATGTCGTTGACTCGGTTCCTTGGTGTGCAGACTCCTCAGGTGAATATTACTATGAGGAGCAGGCCGGTGAGGAGATCCCAGAGGATCTCCAACTAGCAGAGGAGGCACGGGAGTGGAGTGCCGATGACGTAGAGTAGCGTCATCAATACCAGGCACATGAGAGAATCACTTTGGGACAAACATTAGATTTTATTTAATTCATTTTTTTATTCTTCGTTGAACTTTTCTTTCATTGACATCATGTTGTTTTATGGCCTTAGTTTATGGGATGGCCATAGTAATTAAATTAATTTCCACTTTAGCTTTAATTATTGCTTGCAACTTTAAATTTAATTGAGAATTATTATCTATTGTTTGGTACTTAGAAATGCCTCGAATTGTATGAATTCCGCAATTTTATATTACTTGAGGTTTGAAATATAATATCCTCACAGCGGACTTACGATCCTTGGGCCTAAAGGTCAAAAATTTTAATTAGCCCTAAATTTCACTCCCCGGATCCGGTTTATTCTCTAATCGGGTTCGGGGGACGTGACATGATGGTATCAGAGCAATGGATGGTTTCTCTGGGTAAAAATTGTAGAAACCATAGGACGTGTGTGAGGATTCCGTTAGTTAGTAGGTTGGCTTTGTAGTTCTTTCTTAGCATTGTATTGTTAGCTTGGGGCATATTGGAACTAACCTTGAATGTTTTATAGGACGATGGCTGGTAGACCCACCCGATCTAATAACGGACCACCACCAGAGGGCAGTTCTTCTCAGAGTGGCCCAGAAAATCAATTTCATCAATTCATGGCAGCATTTATTCAATCTCAGAAGGATTTGGCTGAACAGAGTACTAGGCAGAACGAGAGTCAGGCTGTATTCCAGGCTCAGATGCTTGAGGTAGTGCAGAAAGTGGGCCAGCCACAACCCAAGGAATATGATCTCAACGAGCTGGTTGAGAAATTCAGGAAGAGGTTCCCACCAGAGTTTCATGGCATTGAGGACCCCGCTGTGGCAGATGAGTGGGTTGTTCAGATGGAGAAAATCTATGAGGTATTCAAGTGCACGGGTGTCCAACAGGTACAGCTAGCGACCCACATGTTCCGTGGGGCAGCAGAGAGGTGGTGGAAGACAGTGAAGCACCCTTATGAAACGATCGCAGAAGATGTAGCCTGGAAGACCTTCACTGAGCAGTTCCAAAAGAAGTTTATCCCTGAGCACTACCGTGATCAGAAAATGGAGGAGTTTGAGAGATTGATTCAGGGTGATCTATCAGTACAAGACTATGAGATCTCTTTCACCCACCTATCCAGGTTTGCAGGAAATCTGATTCAGCCTGAATCAGAGAGGGTTAGGAGGTTTATCAAGGGACTGCGAGCAGATATTAAGATGCAAGTACAGCGTAGTAAGCTGACTGATTATGATGATGTGGTCAAAGAAGCTTATTGGGCAGAGGAGTCTCTTAAGGAGGTGATTGCCTTGGAGCAGCAGAGGATCTTGGCATTAATACCTCAACCCAAGGCACAGGGTTCTTCCTCCCAGTATTATCAGCAGCCAGCATCTAAGAGGCTTCGGTATGAACCAGTGCTTCGACAGTTGCCACAACGGATCACTTGCACTTTTTGTGGGGGAAGTCATCATGTCCGTGATTGCAGGAAACAGACGGGTGCATGTTTTCATTGTGGAGACCCAGGGCATAAAGTTCGTAACTGTCCAGGGAAGACAGGAGTGGCACCACCAGTACTTCCAGCTCCGGCGCCTAGACCACCACATCCAGCCCAGCCATTGAGACAGGTGCCTCCTGCACAGGCTAGACCCCAGCAGCAGCAGATAATTGTCAGACCACCCCAGCCACCGCAGCAGCGTCCTCTAGTACCACAGCAGCGATTCCAGCAGAGACCTCCGGCACCACCCAGATTCCAGGCTCGTGGTCCTAGGCCACAGCAGCAGTATCACCAACAGCGTCCTCAGCAGGCAGGGAGAGCTTATGCTTTGACGCATGAGGAAGCAGAGGCCGCAGGCAATGTCATAGAAGGTACACTTTTAGTTTGTGGATTTGATGCTAAAGTTCTATTTGATCCTGGATCCACACACTCATTTGTTGCACCAGCTTTTGCACTTCACTTGGAGGAGGATAAGGAGACACTACCATATGATTTGATAGTAGCTACCCCTGTGGGTAGACATGTACCTTGTAATGTTATCTACCCTAGATGTAGTATTCAGATTGGAGGAGTTGTGATGACGGTCAGCTTGATTATTTTACCAATTCCGTGGAAAGCCTTTTTTTTAAAAAAAAATTCATAGAAAACCTTTTCCAACATCCCTCGTTAGAAATGATTTTCCTTAAAATTGCGGAATCATTTCTCCTATCTTCCTCTAAGGAAAAACAAATGCACCAAACATGCAAGTTCAAATGCCGTCGAAAAGCATTTTCAGTTTACCATTTTGGTAGAACCTTCGTGCGGACCCATGGTGGAGTGACGCTCGAATGTCTTCCTAATACAACCAATATACCATAAAACCATTCCACAAACATGCCCTCTCAATCTAAATTATCTTGCATTTTCTTTTTACAAATTTAAAGCAATTCAGTGCTCTCAAATTAGAAATTTTGATTTTCAAACGCTTTGAGATCCGCAGATTTTTCCTTTACCATATCACTATCAATGCATCATCCACAGTAATTTCAAACTTTTGACAATCCTACCGTGATCATATACGGCCTTTATCCATGAAAGATTGGATAGACATTATGAGAAAAAAATACATGTTAGAAAGCTCTCGCCATCACTCCAACATGCCATTGAAGTCAAAAGTGAAATTCCACCAACGGTGGAGATGAAAGCTTAAGCCATCTCTGCAAGTACTCACATAAACGAGGCGACGAGGTCTCGATCAGGTAGTTTATTATGAATTCCGATACCAAATGTTACGCCTTTTTTTTTCAAATTAGGTGGGTCGATAATGAAAGCAGATGGAAACCAGTGAATGAACAAAGCCTAGAGGATCACACTAGCCGTGAAAAAAGTTAAGATACTTTCCATTAACACAAGGCTACAAAGAATGTACAGTGTATCATGGATTGCAGAGAGTATATATGACATGCCATGCAAAGGCAAGCTCAAGACCAAACGATGCAGTGATGTGTGATCCAGTAGATTCTTCCTGTTGGAAACAAGTACATTGTAAATGGACAAACTTTGCTGCCGAGACACGTAATGTCCGGCTGGGACTTGCAACTGATGGGTTCAATCCATTCGGGAACAATAACAACTACCATAGTTGCTGGCCTGTTAGGTTGGTTGCATACAATCTTCCTCCGTCTCTATGCATGCGGAAGGAGTTTACTATGTTAACATTATTGATCCATAGGAAGATAGGTCTAGGGCATAACATTGATGTCTACTTGCAGCCACTAGTAGCAGAGTTGAAGGAGTTATGGTCCATTGGTGCAGTAACATATGGTTTTTATAGCAAGACTAGGTTCACAATGAAAGCAATTCTGTTATGGGCTACACATGATTTTCCAGCATACGGTCATTTATCTGGTTGTAGGACCGTAGGGAAGTTCGGTTGTCCCGTGTCCAGCGAAAGTACATATTCCATGTGGCTAAAACACGGGCAGAAGTTTGCTTACATGGGGCATAGAAAATGGTTGCCTATGACACATCCTTTCAGGAGCCAAAAATCACAATTTAATGGGAATGAAGAAAATGAGAAGCATCCCAAGTGTTTGAGTGGTTCCTAGGGATTAAGCAAAATGGAGACTACTCATACGAAGTTTGGAAAGGTAGTAGGCAAGAAGAGGAAGAGGTGTGCAAATGAGAATGAATCCACTGCATGGTGAAAGAGATCAGTCCTTTTTGACTTGACGTAATGGAAGGTGTGTTATAATATGTTTCTTAATATTAAATAATGTGGTAACAATGACTCTTATGTACTAACATAAATGAACCATTTTTTTTATAGGATCTCCCGATTCGACACAATCTAGATGTGATGCACGTGGAAACAAATGTGGCAGAAAACCTACTTGCAATAATCTTGAACACTAAGGATAAGATTAAGGATGGTCTTGAAGCCCGCAAAGACTTGAAGGTCATGCGAATTAAGAAAAAGCTGTGGCCAGTTGTGACGCCCCGGAGTCCCACATCGACTATAGAGAGGAAAGTGAATGGGGTTATATGTAGAGCTTACACCCTTACCTTGCATGAGGCCTTCTGATGGGTTAAGGCCCATCGCCCATCAGAAGCAAAACCGTGAGGCCAGTGTGCCAAAGCGGACAATATCATGCATGGGTATGGGTGGGGCGTTACAAATGGTATCAGAGCCGACTCTCGACTAGTTCGAGTGTGGGTCCCCTGCCGTGGTCTGGTGTAAGTGGGCGGGTCTCTATGTGGGCGGGCCAAGAAGGGCTGGCAGGCTACAGAGACTGGCAGGCTACTGCACAGGGACGTGCAGCCTTAAGGGGGGTGGATTGTGACGCCCCGGAGTCCCACATCGACTATAGAGAGGAAAGTGAATGGGGTTATATGTAGAGTTTACACCCTTACCTTGCATGAGGCCTTTTGATGGGTTGAGGCCCATCAGAAGCAAAACCGTGAGACCAGTGGGCCAAAGCGGACAATATCATGCATGGGTATGGGTGGGGCGTTACAAATGGTATCAGAGCCGACTCTCGACTAGTTCGAGTGTGGGTCCCCTGCCGTGGTCTGTTGTAAGTGGGCGGGTCTCTATGTGGGCTGGCCAAGAGGGCCGGCAGGCTACAGAGACTGGCAGGCTACTGCACAGGGACGTGCAGCCTTAAGGGGGGTGGATTGTGACGCCCCGGAGTCCCACATCGACTATAGAGAGGAAAGTGAATGGGGTTATATGTAGAGCTTACACCCTTACCTTGCATGAGGCATTTTGATGGGTTAGGGCCCATCAGAAGCAAAACCGTGAGGCCGGTGGGCCAAAGCGGACAATATCATACATGGGTATGGGTGGGACGTTACACCAGTGGAAAAAAAAATGGCAAGTTGACATGTCCAGAAGCTTCTTATTAGCTGTCTCGGCATGAGAAGGAGATGATCTGTAAAATATTGTGTGATTTGAAGTCTCCTATTGGGTACAATGTAAACTGGAAATATAAGGTGAGCATGAACGACATGGAGTTAAAATTTCTTAAGTCACATGACTATCACATCCTCATGCAACAACTACTGCCAGTGTTGCTGATGCATGCACTTGAGTCACATAAACCCTTGCAAGCTGCTATTCTGCAATTATCAATGTTCTTTAATGTCTTATGTTAGAAGACTATAAACCGTGAAGAACTTTCAAAGATGAAAGGGCGTATTGTGGAAACACTTTGTGTATTCAAAAAGTACTTTCCGCACTCTTTTTTCGTTTCTATGACACACCTTGTTGTGCACCTAGCGGAAGATGCACATATTTGTGGACCTGTTAGATATCGATGGATGTATCCTTTTGAGCGAAAAATATAATGTTTTATTTCATTTTTTTAATTAATATAAGTTTTGTTCAAAATATAACTTAAGGCACATGTATTAGGAAGATGAGAACATTCAAACGATATGTGGTGAATCAAAGGTATCCCGAGGGTTCTATCGCATAGTGCTTTCTTATGGATGAATCAATGATATATGCCATGAATAATGTTATCGATGGTAAAAATGGAAGCCATAAGCAAGGAATTAAGACACTCATGGATATGGATGGGGATTGTTCCTACCCTCGGGAGCTGGAGGTGAAGGGAAAGGTGGGGGGAGAGAAAGGGAGGAGGAGAGAAAGAAAACAGTGGGGAGAGAGAGGGAGAGAGAAAGGGACCGACCGGCGCCAGAGCCGGAGGCAAAGGGGGAGGTGGGGAGAGAGAAAGGGAGAGGGTGGGCAAAAAGGTAATTTCGTAGGGGTTTTCTTCTTTTTTCTTAAAGAAGATTTTACTTGAAAAATCCCAACATATCACCATTTATTGCGAAAGGTCATCGCAAATTGTGTAGCACTAACGAGGTCCTCTCGCCAATTTTTTATATTTTTTTCTGAGCGACGATAGCGTCACCATAGGCGATGCACGGTCGACGCTCGTTAGAGCATCTCCTAATGTCTTCTTCTTCCTTTCCTCCTCCTATCTCTCCATCTTGTCCACATTGAAGACTCTTATACTTAAGTGAATGGATTTCTCCTATCTCTCCATTTTTTCTTGCCTCCAACCAACGTAAGAGCTGCTCTGAGAACAAAACTTTTCCATGCCCATTTGTAAATATCAACATCATAATCAGCAGCTTTCTCAAGCAGGTATTTCACTCTTGTGGGAGTAAATACAACTTCTAGACCTAACTGTCTAAGGTAATCTGTTGATGCTTCATTTGCATAAGCAGTCTGCACAATGCCAAGCCTTACGAGGTTATTGTTGTTTGACTCTTCCTTTTCATTCTTGTAAGAATACTAAACTGCTCCTTGATAAATAATGCAAAAAGAGTATGTATCTTGTCTCCATCAACAAGATCTATACTGTTGCTACTCGTAGATAAGACACGGAAGTATGCAATCCTATCAGCATCTCCATCCAAACTTGCATATCTGAAACTCTAAAAAGTCATATACAGTACGTAGTCAACAAAGACTGAACCAGACATAAGGTTCACACTATACCATACTGCCAATGCAAATGAAAGAGAAAACGCTACCTGTATAAGAGTGAAAGATGGAGAAATCCATTCACTTAGTTTAAGTCTTCAGTGCATCTGGACAAGATGGAGAGATAGGAGGATGAGAGGAAGAAGAAGGGATTAGGAGATGCTCTGACATGCGTTGCCAGCATCGCCCATGCGTCGCCCATGGTGACACTATTGTCGCTAAAAAAAAGTATAAAAAAGTATAAAAAATTGGCTACACAATTTGCAAGGACCTTTCGCGATAAATGGCGATATTTTGAGATTTTTCAAGTAAAATCCTAAAAAAAAAATGTGTATTTGGGAAGGGAGGAAAATTGTGTGCCAATAGAGAACGTCCCATTAGCAGCTCTCTTGTTTGAGGGCTTCTAAAAACACAACGAATTTTGCGTTTTACACACAGAATTTTTAAAAAAAATTTATTACATTTATTCCTCCTTTTGAAATTACCAAAAAGGAAAATCACCTATCACACTTGAACCTCTAATTTACCTTTGTACACTGTCCCATTTCACTTTCATCATTCCATTCCCATTACTCTCATTCGTCCCATTCCACTATCTCATTCATCCCTTCACTCTCATTCCCTTCTTCCTCCAATCTCATTCTTCCCTTCACGTCACCATCTCTCCATTTATCACATTCTACTCTCCCTTCATATCCCACCATTGTCAAACATATTACTTCTTAGTGAAACGTCACTCTCAATATCATTTTTTTGTCTAATGGATGAGCAAACTAAGAAGCAAAATGTAGTTTTTGAACATAACATTAGTGAGAAGATGAGTTGTTGTGTTGTTTATTTTGATTTCTGCCATTTCTCGGAGCTAGTAAAGCCTTTTTTATTTTTTGTTGCCGCGAAATGTTCAGATTTTAGTGCAGAACAAATTACCAATGTTCAGCCTCTTATAGCTGAACATATCAATTTTGTTCATCCGTATATGGCTGAACAAAAAGTTTATGTTCAGCCACATAGGGCTGAACATATCGATTCTTTTCTCACATTTTCCTTTATTTTGTAATCAACAACGAGTTTGCTATGGGTTTTATTGTGGACTGGTTGTAAGTGCTAAAATCCTAATTAGACATGGCAGATCATAGTCTATGATGACCCTATCTATGACGAAGCTCAAATACACATTAGATGAACAACAAATCGGGAAAATGTAGGAAACATTACTTAATTGAAATGGGGCAAGAGAGAAAGGTAATGATAGATGGATGTATGGCTAAAAAAATAGATAGAAAAGAAGGAGACGAAGAAGATGATGATTTTGAGTACACTCACCATATGACAGATAGAGAGGAAGAAGAAGAAAAGGAGGAGGAGGGTTTTCATAGATTGGAAGGGGAGCTCCAAATGATGGTGGTAAGTTGTGTGTAGAGAGAAAGGAGATATGATTGTTTTAGCTATGTTTTGAGTGTGTGGAAAGCAAAATCAGAATTTTAAATTTTTTATGCTGAGTGTAGATAGAATTTGTGTGTAAAGGGCTAAAATCGTTGTGCATTTCGAAGCCCTCATCTTGTTTTTCTTAGGGTTTGCATTTAGGCACCTTGGCTAGTTGTGAGTGCACCAGATTCGCAAATGAGTTCCTATAATGTTGTAAAACTGAATGCAGATTGACAACCTCAGAAAGTATCATTCATGTTATAGAATAAGCAGTAACAGATAACAATTCAAAGAAGAAAAAAGAATCAAGTTATCGAAACTATATGCAATCTACAAAAAATTATGTATTCATTAAACATTGCGACCCTTAAATCAAGGGTTAGGATCATTTTATAGAGCTAATTTTTGCCTAGCCCTGATCCATAATATGACCTTTGAATCCCTCCTAATACTGCCGATTGGCAAGGCAAGACCCGCAAGACCATTCACAAATTTGAAATTTGCAATCAGTTTGTGCTTGAAAATTCCCAAAGTTATTGCAACAAAAAATAATAATAAATGACGTTAGATTTCAAAACAAAAACCCATTGTTTCACAGGGCAGTGGGTTGAGATTTCTTTCTAAAATAATCTTCAAATTTCAATTCTCACCACTGGATAAGAAATTCCAGTCCCTGTCATTTAAGTCCTACACTTCTACTTGGTCACATAAATTTTTTTTGAATAATTGAGCGGAACAGATGGTTATCTGCTTCAGGCATTCACAGTGTACACTCTATCCTAATTTTCTTACATTAGTACCAATTTCTGTATTTGGCAATGATGATGATTTTGGAGGGGGGAAAGGCGGGCAAAATGCAGTAAAACCCCATGCATGTTTTCCCATTTCTATGCCACCCCAATGGCACAAGAATCAGATGCCGTCTGTTCTGCCAATACATTCATAACAGATTCTGATTTGGAGCACATCCAAATGCACTCCAAAGATGAAACAAATTCTGAATTCGAATGATAAATAGGGATCACTGAATTCAAACCTAGAAGGAACAATAACTGAAAAGTTACATAACACAAAACTGAGAAGAGGCGGGGAAATACAGAACAAAAGACCGTCTTCCTAGAAAACTGACACATATACCAAAAATGTGACTATCTTTGCCTCAGTTTCTCTGCATTTCAGAAAACCTCATTCTTGAGAGCGTTACAGTCTTCCATCACCTTGAAAATTCTTGAAGTCGGTGCTCCAGTAATTTGATATTCTCTAAGCAATTTTGAACCTGCTTAATAACCACCGGCGTAACACGATCTCCAACCATAAGTTGGTATTGTTCAAACTTTGCTTCATCACTCTTTAAGGCCGCAGTTTTACAGGCTCTGATGCTTCCTAATACAAAGAAATGAGACAATGCAATCTTAATAGTACTCCATCATAAATTAAACCGAGTGAGAAAAAAAAAAAAAAAAAAAAAAAGCAGCTTCAAATGCTAAGAGGATTATGCAATATAGAGAGAGGGGTGGGTAATTTGAAAAACAATAAATTATTTAACCAAGGTTGTGAAGTTCTTACTGGTGCTTTGAGGATTATGCAATATCTTTTGTTACACCACTAACTTTGAATGATAGTTGCTAGTTCATCATCAACACCCAAGCGCATCCCATCTACCTATATGTTAGCATGTTAGCTCATTGTAAACCAGACTCATGTATATTGATAAGAATAGGTAGTCCTCAAAAAGTTACAATGGATAACAAAGCACAACCTTCAATATCTACCAATGAGAAGCCAAATTAATTGTTAATCAGCACCAAGTTCAAATTATGAACTTGGATCCGATTATCAATTGGGTTTAACATCTTATACCCAGAACTTTTTAAATCGGATACCTTAGGCATCTAAGTAACAACCCTGGGACATGTGACTTCATATTCTCAAAATAATGAAACTCAGAAGCTTCTTCAACCCGATTGAAATCAATTCATAAGTAGGACTCTTGTTTGAAATGGAAATTTCTGTCTCTTTTTTTTTTTTTTTTTCCTATCACATCACACACCCAGAATCACATTGATTGTTTCAAAGTGCAAATTAAATAATTTGTTTCAATACCTAATAAGTGGCAGTGTTGATGCAAGAGGGAGAGAGGTATCAGCGGCTAGAGGCGCCGAAGTGTTGATGCGAGAGGAAGAGAGGTATCAGCTGCTAGAGGCGTCGATCACGAGAGCCGCCAGGAGACGAGAGGGTTTGCAATAGAGTTTGGAAAGAGCTCGTAATTATAACAAATAGTTTTGAGGGTAATTTCGTAGTTACAAATAGTGTTGAGCGTATTTCGGGATCGAGAAAAATCTTAGGTAGCGTTTGGTTCGCGGGAATGGTTTCAGGCAGGAATGGAATGGAAAGTGGAATGAGTCTGGAATGGAATGAGGCAGGAATAGTCATTTCCATTCCAGCGTTTGGTACGCTAAGGAATCAACCAAGTAATAGAATTCTGGATTCCTGTTCTCGCGTTTGGTATCCTAGAATGATGCCCGGAATGGAATAAAATTTACATAAACTTGACGAAAACACCCTTGGTACCACTAGGCATCCCTCACAACTTTCCAAACCAGATCTTGAATTTCCGCCCAACATCCGTCGGACGCCTGGCAGCAAACTCCATCACATCCCATTGGATCTCGGATAACGACGGAGAAACAGAGGAATTCCTGGCTCCATCATCGATTTCTCACAAAAATCACAAAAATCTCCACACCCATCTCCTCAAATTCATAGTTTTTCAATACCGTTTTCAAAAAATCAATTTTTTCACAGAACCATATGCCCAAAGATCGTGGTTTTTAACTGTTGGAAATAGGTGGGCCTCGTGGATGTGATTTCAAAACTTTTGACCCACTTGACTCAGGGATCAAACGTCCATAAGGCCATCAACCATATCCAGGATGCAATCCCTCATACTCATATACCATATACAGCAATATTACAAGCAACATCATGCAAAATAATCTACAAAAGATTAGAGAAACAGATTATACCTTTGCTGTCCGGTTGTACTTTGATGGAGAAGAAAACAACTTTAGATCTCCAAGACCTCTTAGCCTTCCACGCTATGGCCCGTATCAGATCTCTTCTCTAAAGGAGATGGGTGAGATCTCCTAAAGAAAACAACTAGAAGCTCTAAAGGAAACTAGAAGAGAACTAGAAGGAGAAGAGAAGTATGTGCAACTATTGCACAAAAGGGGGCTGGACGTTTTTCCAAGAAGGTCTCAATCCCAGCCCTTTGTTACTCCTTTTATAGCATTAAGCAACCTCTTTCTCTTGTACTAATTGAAATAGAAGTCTTACTTCTACACAAAATAGTAACCTTACTATTACCACTATTAGAAGTCCCACTTCAAATAGAAATAGTAACTTCCTAATTCCTTCATCTTAGAGTTCTAGTAGGATTAGTATCTTTCCAATAACTTAGGCTAGCGTGGGGACCACTAGGGATTCCATAGAAAGCTGGCTCAAACTGAGACACGTGACCCCACATCTCATGTGCAATCCGGGCCCACAGTTAATTGCAAATAACACCACTATATAAATGCAATTGCACTCCAGTCTTAGGAATAAATTACAATGAAGACCCTAAACTTTCCGATTACCACAATTAAGCCCCTCTATCAATATCCATGGATTAACTGAACTAATACTGTCCCGCCAATTTAGATCCACATCTTATTATCCTTGAGCCCCAATTAATCACAGTGATCATAAGTACCATCCAATTAACTCTTAATCGAGATGGGTGCGCACTTACTAATGATAAATCCATTAATTGGCACAAGGAGATAACATAGATAGATTCCATCTTGACCATTGGATGTTCCCACAGTCCTACTACCACGTACCCAAGACACCGAGGTGTTGACCTATAGTTGGCATCACTCATTGGTGACTCAAAGCAAATGAATAGATAGAAACTTGAGTTCATCAATGTCTTAGGATTGAGAGCCTATTGCTAGGGAATTATGAGTGCAAACCTTAAACTCGAGACAGTATTCCATAAGGTGCTTCTCATGGTCCTTCAATACATCCAATGTACCAGCACCGTGATCCAGAATCTTACATTCTGATGATCGAGACAAATCACACTATCTTATAGTGATCAAAGCGCTGCAACCTTATCAGATGAGATGCCCAGTCTCATCACCGGTTGTGAAGATGTTTAAGTATAAGATTTGTGACAAATGTCTCCTATGTGGATCTCATCCATACACATATATCACATCTAATATACTAATGGGACCCGGTTCATCTCATGAACCATTTATGTCATACGCATTGGTCATGTGCATTAAGTAATTAAAACACCATTCATCTCATGAAAGGAAAGCTGATATTATTGATAAATAAAGAAATCAATCAATTTATTACATCATCTGATGGATTGAGTCCATACAATCTAACATTAACACCCTCTCCACACCTGCAACTCCTCCTCCAACTGCATTACTTGTCACGTCGGCTGGGACCTGAACGATCAAGAGGACAACACTGGTCCCGAGCAGTGGCTTCATCGCCACGGACGCCAGAGTTGCAAATGCCGTTTTTCAGATCCCTCCTCTAACCACAACTGAAAATAGGCCAAAAATGCATTTTCGTTCTCCATCTCCTTATCTTTTGCACAAACATAAACCATGGCAACTCTAATCCAATGGCGAGGAGAAAATTTCAACCAATTGAGGACAAAAACCATGGTTTTCAATGGAATCTCCAAGAAAGCTGCTTCTCTCCAGGTGGGCTATTCGCAAGCATCAGTTAGGTGGGTGTCGGATTCGGCATTTCGCCCAACCATCTAGATTCTGCGCAGGTGGAGGGCGAGCGTGGAGACAATCGATGATGGAGTAGAAGTTCTGCAGGTTTGGCAAAGAGATGAGGCGAGGATGGAGATGATCGATGATGGAGTGGATTCTGCGCAGGTGGAGGGCGAGCGTGGAGACGAAGATCAGAGGATTTTGGTCTCAAGTATAAAATACAAAGGAATGGAATGACCATTCCGTCCCTTCCCCAATGGAATGACCATTCCCTTACATGAAGGAATGGTAATTCCGAAGGTAATGGTCATTCCGCCACTCTTTTGGGAACCAAATGCGGGAATGATCATTCCGTTGGAATGACCATTCCATTCCAACATTCATTACAGCGAACCAAACGCTACTTAATAGTTTTAAACGAGTTAATCAAGATATATCTCACTTATAATCACTCAATGCCAATATAATAGTCTAATTGACTTGTGTAAAATGGTCATTGCATGATGCTGTTGCATTATAAATTGTAAACAAAGGCACATATTTATCAATGTTTTAAGTTCAATCATTTTTGTTTGTCACTGGAATGTTAAAATGCATTTATTTAGTTATGTTGTGAGCTTTGAACAAGAAGAACTACAAGTTCTAACTTGTGTCAATTTAGAATGTCGAATTACCTGTGATTGAGAGAGAAGGCACTTCCAATGGAATAAACTTTTGTTCCCATCCTCCAACCATAAAGTGGGGTTGAATTGTACAAAACTGATCAATAATCCATAACAAAAATGTATATCGGCAGCACTTAAATCAAATCGCTAATTTTTAGCCAAATCATGTTTATGGTGCCTTTTTTTAGGAAAGGGCATTTAGATCTAAAATGTTTTATATCACAATTCTTTATCCATGTCATAAGCTTCCACTTCAAGCGAGTCCAAATGCTCCAAGAAAGTTCAGCCTATAATAATTGTAATTCTATAACTATCTACTAAGATTTTTCTCAACAAAAAATATTGATCAGACTTGCAACTTAGACACCTTACAAGGAATTTATCGCCAAGTCAATAATATCACAACCTTCTAATTTCATCAAAGGATGAAGGGTTTGAACTAAAAGTCATGCCCCAACTTAAGTAGCTAGCAAATTGAGTCAATTAGGGAACTTCTTCTTCCTCTCTCCCTCTCTGTTTTTTTTTTTTTTTTTTTTTTTTACTGAGAGTAAAGTCAATCAGTAACTTTATGGCCCCCATGTTTGTGCCATCAAATATCTCGATAGGCACTACGATTAAACTATGTAGATACTGTCTGAGTTATACGATATGGAAACTCGGGTTGAGGACCAAAATTTCTTCACTTTTGAGCCCATGAGAGAAGATAAATTACAGCGTGCTTGCTTTCTAATAAGGAGTTGGAACTTGGAAGTGAAAATGCAGGAGTACCAGGAAAATCACGTTTCGGATGTAGGATCTCAGAAAAAAAGGAAAAAAAAAAATACAATTAAACAAAGAACAAAGAAAGACCTTACAGTGATAGATAAGATGAATCAATGGCTATGAACTGATGTCTATGATTGATTTTGTACATGGGTAGCTATGTATAATATATTAGACTGAGTAGAATAATATAAGTCAGTTGAAAAGTTATCAAAAAGTGCACATTGAACAAAGTTCCAGACAGAACAATTAAAGGCAGAAAGACTAGTTAAGGCAGTCGACAGGTTAAAAGATCAATTAGGCTAAAGCATGTAAGGCAGTAAAATTTAAGCCCAAAAGAACTAAAGGAAGAGCTCCATACCAATTGAACTTGGCAGAAATTCATTGGCATGGATTTCACTGAAAATGGACGCGAAATATGTTTTGCCCCCAACATCTTCTCTTTTAACTTTCCAAACTCTGCAAATAACTTCTAAGCAATGGCTGTCCACTATAATTGTAATGATGACCATAGTGGTAATATGCAAATAAAAAACAATAATTAACATTAAGAGGATCGTTTTTGAAAATATTAAGTCCTTGATCATCAGGACATCCAAGCATAATCCCATAAGAAGCATTAAAGTCTCATGAATGAACGTCAAATAAATAAAATTAACACATTAAATAATCTTCTTTGACTGGTTTCAAATGGGGCATAGATAAACATGATAAATAAAACAGTAAAAGGTGTTGTTAATTAGGAATTATCATGAAATCTCTATGGGGCCAACCCTTTCCATCACTATGGTGGTGCAATCCATACTGGCGGTGAGAATGTAGGATGGAGTCTGTCCCGGAAGAGTGGCTTGATAGTCCTATCCTCCATATTGAATACACCCAAGTCTACACATCCAATTCCGCGTGGTGATTCATATAAATGAGCTTCCAAATAATCGTCTGTGAAGTAAATGCAATTCCCTTTGAGTCCTGGATATTCGCTGGCGATGACAAGCATAGAAGAATTCTGGCCCAGAAAAAATACCCGGTCACCTAAACTTTCCACCACGACAGGCTTCTTCGTGTACTGTCCAGTTTCCTCTAATACCGTCTCATAAATCTTAAAACTCAATGTCCTGCGAATGTCGTTTGGTTCGTCTAAAATTCTATTGACCGCACGAGAGATCCTCATGACGATAAACAAACTCTCACCTATTGAATCTGCCACCAAATAAATTCGTCGTTGACAACCGTAAAGTTGTACCTTCTCAGTTAGAGGTTCTATATATGGATGGGTGGTGCCGTTGATATGGATAACTCCGAGTATACCATCCCAAGTAACTACATAGAACCGCCCCTTGTGATATATGACATCGGAAACATCATCAGCGTTTACACTATTTCTTACAGTAGTCCATACCTTGTCCCCTCTCCTCCAAAAGGCGAAAACCAACTGATCGTGTATGACTGCAACTACTGATGCATCATCGGACATGGCGGCCTTCCGTATTTTCACGGTTACAAATGGACTATTGTAGCCCAAAGGTGGGTATGGGGATTGAAGTGTGGAGTGGTGAGGGAGTTGCAATTGGATTCTGCGCCAAGGATGAAAGAGTTGCATATCGAGATTCTCGTTATCTATGGTCATCAACCACCCACGAGCATCGCCATTGTAGAACGACCCGCAGCAGCATCTGCGGCTCATCTCCTGAAACGTGAAAGTGCCCTTCTCCTGAAACGTGAAAGTGCCCTTGATCGCGTCGTGGGAGAGGCCGAAGAAGCATCGGGATTGTTCTGTTTCTTGGTCTACAGAAGATCTGAAATTGGGATTCTTCCATGGCACTGGACGGGGGCGTCTTTGATTCTTATATTTGATGGGATCAGAAAGCATCATCAGCCATGGCAACTGAGAGCGTGTTCTTAGACTCCACTTAGAAACCTTCAACCATGACTTGCATACGGCTCCCATTCGGACACAGTCACGCAGGGTACACTTATTGAAGATCCCGGACAACACATCTTCATCTAGGGCTGGAGGATCTTCATCTAGGGCAAGCTCCTCTAACCATCTATCCATTGTTTTAGGCATGATAAAACAACGATAGAGGTGAAAGTAATATATAAGAGATAAAAGAAGAAAGAAGAAACAAAAAAACACGTGAGGGAAAGGAATCCTACGATGATCGATCGAGACGAGACGTCCTTGCTCTGAAGAAAGTCGGACAAACTTTCTATCTTTGTGATCTATATATCAAGTGATGTCAGCAACACGGCTCCTTTCCCTTTTTAAGGAATTATTATTATAAGATCTAAGATTTTGACAGTGGAGGAGTTCCAGTAACTGCGGTTAAGATCCACGGTTTTGACAGTTGGATCTTCTTTTACAAATGTTGACTGTGGCCGTGAGCACCCTACATGGTGAGTGAGGCTTTACCCCCACCGAGACCGTAGGTTGACCAACCACGGTCCACCAATGTGGTACAAATCCCTCAAGTGGATCCTGATCGTTCATTTCCTATTAAGATTATAGAGGAATTTACGACGCAGATCCCCATAGGACCCTATATCACTCTTAAGGTGCCACATTCACAATGGATAAGGATAAAGCCACCAGAGTGTGTTTTCGTATTTTTTTTGTCGTTTAGTGGTATGGTCGATATCGACCATTTCTCGAATTTATCCTTAGCGCATAGGACCATTTTTCCATTCCTATCGACCATCCATTTCCACCCACTTTTCCCCTTTCCCTTTTTTCTCCACGCGGTCAACACCCCCCTAGGAAGGTTGGCGCCAATTTTCGAAAGTGTTCACAAGGAGGTGCGTTTATTTCTTCCTTTTTTTTTTTTTTTTTTTCCCTATTTTATGCCCTAGATTTTGAATGGTAACCCGGGTTTTGATAGGTTTTTTTTTTTTTATTTTTTTTTTATTTTTTATGATGGCTCTGGGAAGTGCTCTAAGTTATTCTTCTCCTCATCTCTCCAAACGAAGGATGTGCTCTGAGTTGTTCTTCTTCTCCTCATCTATCCAAACGGACCCTGCTCATCTTCTTAAATGAAACGGACTAAGTTCTCTTACTCATCTTTTTGAAAATTTATTTTGTTTCCATTGTACGATATTGGCTGCGGCTTTTTTTTTTTTTCCAAGTTTTTCCATGCGTTCTATCAGTCCTTAGCAAATATGTGTTTCCTTGTTTTTCCATTTCTTTTGTGTTTCCAGAACTTTGGAAATCTCCTTGTGGGTGCATCAAACTCCCTGAACCAAATATTGAGTCATTTGATTAAGCTCAATAGACAACGCATAAGACTTATTAGCTAGTTGATAATGTAATGAATAACCGACCCTAGGAGACAAGGACATATGAGAAGGCCAATGCTCTTTGACATGAGAAGATAGATATCTAAAATGACTGTTAACTTCTCCAATGTAGTATTTGCCATTATCAGCGGCCATAAGAAAACACCAGTTTTCATTTTAAATTAGCAATATGGCCGCTTCTATATGTAACAGGATTGAGGGTTGGCAAGTGATTTTCATGTGTTTGAAAATGATTGAGGGTTGGCAACTGGCTTATGTGTTAATATTTCTTCATGTCTATTCACATTTTCATTGTTGCTAGAAAACATTAGTTTTCATTTTAAATTAGCAATATGGTTGCTTATATATGTTATATAATTGAGGGTTGGCAATTGGTTTTCATGTGTGTGAAAAATGATTGAGGATTGGCAACTGGTTCATGTGTTTATATTTCTTCATGTCTATTCACTTTTTCATTGCTGCTAGAAAACATTGGTATCATTTTTTTAGGGTCCCAAAACAACTTCGTGGCATATGACCCTTGGTTGGAGTTTCTGCCTTTGTGGAATTGGCTTTAAAGTTTATTGATAATCTGAATCGAGTTTTTCTTTCGTTTTCGTATTTTAGCGAATCGAGTTTTTCTTTCGTTTCGTATTTTAGAGAGAGAGAGAGAGAGAGAGAGAGAGAGTGAATTGAGTTCCTTGATGGAATTTGCAAACGACACCAATCATACAACATAAAAAAGGAAACATACATACGACAATCTCCACTGCAAGTTGCAATTTTTTTAACCGTCATAATTATAATATATTAATCCATGTACAATAAACCAAAATACAATGGAGATGTGTGCGAAGGCTTCATAGTCAAGGAGCTAATGTTGTACAATTCTCCCTAGGGTTAGACTTGCATCCAACAAGTTCATTCAGTTTTGATTAGACAAAACCAATATCTTAGCAACAAATTAGATTTTTGACCTATATACTGATAGATCATATCAAATCAAATTCAAAATAGAATTCTCTAAATTAGATCCTTCTTGCCAAAACAAATTACAATGCAAATATGGATGATTTGTCAGGCCCTAAATGCAAACAATGCAAGTTTCTAATTATATGATGCATGCTGTAAAAAGTTCCAAGTATGGAAACTATTGCGCAGGGTCAACTTTGCTGGACTACAAGACCTGTGTAACATGCTCTAAACCTAACTCTAATTGATGGCATTTAGACCTTGATGATGCATGAACACAACAAAAAAAGTAAAAGCGAAAAATGAATTAAAATGAGGCAGATATGACATCTTAAGATGCCTAGTTGATCAATTTTTTGCTGGAAACTGATACATGCTTAGCTGAGCACCCCTGTTTAGGCCACTGATTAACCCGCTTTCCGAGACATATTCGGGCTGAAATTTGGGGTTTTAAAAGTACTATATAACTTCAAATATGCTTCTTTTTAGGACAAAGCAACCATGTTTGCCTAGTTTTCTACTCGCCCACTTTTCCAACACAGAAGTGTTCAATTCTACCCAACCTATGTACGCCTATTAGGCCACTGATTAACCCGCTTTTCGAGACACATTAGGGCTAAAATTTGGAGTTTTTAAAGTACTCATTATGCACTTCAAATCTTCTTTTTTCCAGGACAAAGCAACCATGTTTGCCTGGTTTTCTACTCGCATACTTTTCCAACACAGAGTGTTCAAATCTACTCAAATTGTGTACCCCTATTTAGGCCATTATTCACCCGCTTTCCGAGACACATTAGGGCAAATTTGGGGTTTTAAATGTACTCATTATGTACTTCAAAGCTTCTTTTTTTCCTAGGACAAAGCAACTACGTTTGGCTGGTTTTCTACTCAACACACTTTTCCAACACAGAAGTGTTCAAATCTTCCCAAACTGTGTACACCTATTTAGGCCACTGATTAACCCACTTTCCGAAGCACATTAGGGCTGGAATTTGGGGTTTTAAAAGTACTCATATAGCACTTCAAATCTACTTTTTTTCATGACAAAGCAACCACGTTTGCTTGGTTTCTCACTCGCGCACTTTTCCAATACGGAAGCGTTCAAATCTGCCCAAACTGTGTACCCCTGTTTAGGCCACTGATTAACCCAGTTTTTGAGACACATTATGGCTGAAATTTATGGTTTTAAAAGTACTCATTATGCACTTCAAATCTGCTCTTTTCCAGGACGAAGCAACCACGTTTGTCTGGTTTTCTACTCCCACACTTTTCCACCACAGAAGTGTTCAAATTTGCCCAAATTGTGTACCCCTGTTTAGGCCACAGATTAACCAGCTTTCTGAGATACATTATGGCTGAAATTTGGGGTTTTAAATGTACTCATATATCACTTCAAATCTGCTTTTTTTCCAGGAAAAAGCAACCATGTTTGGCTACTTTTCTACTTGTGTACTTTTCCAACACAGAAGTGTTTAAATCTGCCCAAATTGTGTACCCCTATTTAGGCCACTGATTAACCCACTTTTCGAGACACATTAGGACTTAAATTTGGGGTTTTAAATGTACTCATTATGCACTTCAAATCTGCTTTTTTTCATGACAAAACAACGATGTTTGCTTGGTTTCCTACTCGCACACTTTTCCTACACAAAAGTGTTCAGATTTGTTGAAACTATGCAGAGCTTTTCACCATCCACATACCAAGTCTGAATTTAAACTTTCTAATCAATCCACGAACTCTGATTTTCATTAAAAAAAAAAAAAAAAAAAAGGAATTTGTGGCATGAAACCAACTTCTAATTGTTGCACTAATCACTTTCCAACCATATAATGTGCCAAGAATCCCCTCTCAACTCATGCTTATGCCTCAACATCTTGCTTTAATGTTTTCTGATCCTTTTCCGTGCCCAATGTGTATACTCATGTTCCCTAATGGCTTTTATATGTGCAAACGAATGAAAAACAAGTCCCCGAAACTCTGAATACTCTCTTATACAACCAATAGTTTTATGGATCTAAAGGAATCCGCCGTAGAGAAGTATATTCCCACAACTACATACTTCCTAAATTCACAACATCAATATACTTTGTTATTAAATGTCATCATCTACATGCTAACAACCTATTCTGATTATTGTAAATATTAGGAGTTCGGGAGGCTGAGGTGCATACCTACAAATCCGGACAAGAATATATGGTCGCTTACAAAGCAACAAAAGGACTACGTGAGGTGGACGAGCCTCCACCATCTTGCAAAAATAGATCGCATGGTCATATATCATACGCTTATCACTGCTCTAGTAGAGAGGTGGCGCCTAGAGACAAACTCATTCCACTTTCCATTGGGCGAAGCAACTGTTATGCTAGAAGACGTTGCATACATATACGGCCTTCCAATAGATGGGCCCTTGGTTGCTGAACGTACTGTCCCAGGGAAGTTAGTAGCGCCAGTGTGTGAGGAGATCATTGGGATTACCCCACAGAAGAAGATTGACTACATGGGCATAACAGTGAAGTTTAAGTGGCTTAAAGACAATTTCAAGGCTATAAAACTGGAGAAGAAGGACAAGAAATACAAAGAATTTGAGATCCGTGCAACACGGGCCTACCTAATCCTCTTGGTCTCCAGTCAAATTGTTACGCATACTTCTCGTGCCCGTGGATCGGCTTACCTACTCGAGCTTTTCAAAGAGTTCAAACCTTACGCATGGGCACCGGCCTGTCTTGGCAATCTCTACCGGATTTTGACGAATGCCTCCTGTTGGAATGCGGTGAAGATAATCGATGGAGATGAGAAGGATGATCACAATGGAGAGGATGAAGGTCACCAACTGAAGACACCAACCGGACCTCTACAACTATTACAGGTGATAATTTTCCTTGTTAATTATATTGTACGTAACTCGTTATCTTGTATGATATGGTGCAGCTATGGGCTTACACTAGAATGTCTATCGAAAAGTGTCATACACCAAAATATAGTTGGAAGGAGGGCATTCAGTTCCCACTCTTTAAGACGTGGCAAGACAGACCTCCTGAAACCCCACCTCTCTCCACAATGAAGGAAGTTAGAAGGCAATTAAACAATCTGAAACCTGATGGGGTAATTATCGAAAAACAGTTTTTGACACCCTTTCTTTCAAAGTTAATATACTAGCTAATCCAATTGTAGTGATGAGCCCTTACTTACGTCAATTACAATTCATTTGGCAACCTTATGAAGGGTACAACAAGAAGTTTCATTAGAAGCTTTCAAAAGTCGACCGCAGTCTCATCGACTCGTCTACCATCCTTGTCTTCTACTGAATCGTCGAGCGTCATAATACATGGCGGGTTATGAAACAGTTTAGACTAAAGCAAATAGTCCCACCGCCATTCACAATGCCAATTCTGAGACGGGAAAGGATGTACTTTGCTGTTGTTGATCACAACAAAAATATGGATGAAGAGATTACGTCGTGTGCTGCAAGAGCCCAGCTTGGACAACATGGTGAGGATTGTATAGTAGCCGAGCAACCAGCTGAATATATGGAATGGTATAGTCAAAACGCAATCATGTTTATTGGTAGGGGAGAGGAACCGGAACAACCCACTGTGGCTGAGCAGGAGGCTGCCCAGGCGGAGGGATCCGGCAAACATGATGAATCCACCATCCCACAAAAAAATGTATAGCTAAATCTGTTTTAATATAATAAGTGGTTTTGCATTTCTTATTGCTTGTATACCTATCAGGTAGTTGTGCTTGTCTGTTATTATAGTCGATGTTGCTAGGACGAAGGCTTTTGCTCGAATCAGCTATGATAGTGTAAACTTCTCTTATAATGTTTCTGAGAATTTATTTATTTATTATTAAATATATATTATTTGTGTTAACTTATGTAATGATAGCGTAATCTTGAGATGGGGAATGAGCCTTCTCGGACTAGCTTGTGGTTCGGTACCCGGTATAGCAAGAAGAAAAAAGTTTGGGTGGATTCGACTTCGCAAAAAGTCTATGTAACTTATTATTCCCTTCTCTATTTTCTTATCAATTTTCTTATACTATATATAATACTAAATTGATAAATAATAACAATTGCCTGAATGTAGGAAGAGCTTAAGAGACTAGAGTCTCAGCCACCAAATGAGGGCACTCCTCTATGACTGAGGACCAGAGGTTCGTGGCAGTGCTCGGACCAATCAGGATATATACGTGGTTGTGGGGTTGGACCAAAGCCCAAGACCTCTACAATTGGGCAGTGAATCCATGCGCAGCTAGAGAGAGAGAATGAGAAGTGTAGGAGGCAAGCTGAGGCGGATGCAAGGTGCTTGGAGTTGTTGGAAAAGGAGAATAGCAAGATGGCTTTGCGAATGGAGTCCTTAGAGTCCCAACTAACCTCGCAGCAGACACAAGTGCAAGTTCAGGTGCAGGCAGCTCTCCAGTCCCATGCAGAATCGCAACAGAAACATGTGCATGCTCATCAAGTGCAAGCTGCGTTACAGTCCCAGCTCAACATCCTCCTCTTGCAGTTCAAAGAGTCAAGCCAGATTCCAATGTGATGCATAACTACTCAAAAGTCGGATGATAACAATTTTTTTATTTCTTTTGTTTTTTCTATGCTGATGTAAACTTTACTCTTGCTACTCAAGTACTTTAGAACTTAATGTTTTCAAATTTGAGGTTATTTTCTAATACTTAATGGTAATGAAAATTTCATTTTCTCATAAGCAGGTTCATGAAAATTTAAAAAGGGGTCAATAAATTAATTTATTATTCCTAGCTACAACAAAATACAGTTTTGCCAACATAGTCACCGCGTCTGGAAAGGTAGGTTTTGCGTCGACAAAGGATTTCTCAACGCATTTCAATGCATTAGCAACTATGTGTAGCCAAATCCAGAGCCGACGCTATTTTAACTGCGTCGGCAGATCCCTGTACAATTACCAACACATTGCAGTGGCAGCCAATGCAGCGGCATAAAGTTCAACTTTCTTGATTCGAAAACCATATTTACCAACGCATTACCATTGGGAGTTCCTAGTAATGGCTGACACTGGCAGTGCGTTGAGAATTCATAGTAATGGCCAACGCTTGTAGTGCATTGGAAATTCCTAGTAATGGACGATGCTCGAAGTGTGTTGGGAATTCATGGTAATGGCCGACGATGAGTAACCATTTGGAATTCATGAAATAGCCAACACTACCAATGCGTTGGGAATTCATGAAATAGCCGACGCTACCTATGCGTTGGGAATTCATGAAATAGCCGACACTACTAATGCGTTGGGAATGCGCTATATCTTTGGGCTAATGCGTTTAAGAAATGCAATTTCGCCGACGCACAAATCATGTCGGGAAATGTTGAAATACATTTTTCTTTTTTGCAACGCATGCTGGTGCGTCAGGAAAGATTATTATTATTTATTTTAAATTAAATTTTCATTTCTCCCTGTATACCACAAATAAAAAACCGAATACTTGTTCAAACCAACAAACTTGATGCACAACCCAATTTAAAATAGGTTCATCAACAAATCGAAAATAACATCCACAACCAAATATCCTACATCCATAAACCAAAATAAACCCACAAATCTCTAAAATACATAAACATTATTACTTGATCATTTCCAAAAATCTTTAACATCCACAAATGTCTATGATCGAAATAAACAAGGTAATCCCAAAGAGGAAAACTATAAAATCTTCACTTTAAATTTCTATTCAAATTAAAAATATAAAAACAATAATAATAGTTCCAAAATTATGCCCAGAATCTTTTACACGCTACAATGACGCAACTACGATCTACTTCCTCGGATTTACTTCATCATCACCATCATCAAAGACTTGTCCCACCTATGTTGGGATCGGCTGCATGAATTTTGTTTCTCCATTCCGATCTATCTTGAGTCAAATCTTTAGATAAGTTGCACGTCTTTGATCTATTTTTACTACCCCTTGAGAACCTGAAATTGTGAAAAAGAAAATACAATTAAAACAACAATGTGACTAGTATCTACTCCAATAAGCATCATTTGATTGTGAAGAAGTGAACAACTACAACAGAAATTTCTCACGAGTACTTGTGTTGTACCTAAATTCACTCAACCATTTCTCCTATTCAACTTATATGAGAACATGATGAGCAAAGAAGATAAAAGGCAACTGTCGTAGTGTCTCTTTTTCACACGTTTTTACCCAAAAATAAAAATAAAAACTCTCACAGCAAAAAAAAAAAAAAAAAAAAAAAAAAGGGATTTTCTAACATATGATTGATAAGGTGAGTATAAGTGGAAAAGAGTCGGTGACTTGCGAGAGTATTGCATTGCATCAATCCATTTACAAGAATAACCTCAATTAACATATAGACAAGGTAGGATAATATATACAGACAGTCATAATAAATAAATACAGACAGCCAACTTTTATTCTTCCTCAGTAACTGAAAAAATAGAAAATTTCTCACATTACATGTACCAGCCAGCAGCCAACTTTTATTCTTTCACAGTCATGACAACATAAAGAAAAGTGATATCCAATGGGTGTGCTATGATCCTAACATCAAATTTAGCAACAACAGCATAATTAAAAATAATGTATGGAAACGGAGAAATCCTGAGTATACAATACCTGTTTCAAGACCCAAGTTCCCAAGCAGACAAGATTCACACATGGATCTTTCACATACATGTGTTTCTCTACCTTTGGTGTTGTGCATGAGAAAGAAGCCCAAATACCGGTTCTTGGGAATTGCTTATTTCATTAACTACAAGTTCTTCAACGACATTCAAGGCTTCAACTAGTGACTACTGACTAGAATGCTTTTCAATATCAAGGCTCATGCATCTCACGTTAAAGCAAATCATCCCTTAGAACCAGAGTTGAAGGCTTAAATTTATTTAACATTATAATAGAGGGGAACTCTTCCATTATAACTGAAGCGCTCCAAAGACAACAAGAGTGTGCCATGGAATATAATGTACGTTACGGAAACAAATGATCAGATTTTCAAGTGCATCCCTCATTGGAAAGTCTTATTCTGCCTAAGAGAAGCAAATAGACACCTTTCTGATTCACTCGCCTAATTAAAATCGCATTCTTTGTGTCTCTTTAATCAAAGCATTCTAGAAATATAATTGTCTTTATGTGCAGCATATACAGACACTCAATGAAGAATCAATTGAAGAGAGAGGAAGCCCAAACAGACCAGAGAAGAAAGAGAGAGATCTGGAAAACGTATTTCTGATTTCATAACCTTTACAGATACATGAGAATTGTATTTATACATTTTCTGCTGTTTGTTATATTGACATAACAGAATCTTAAACTACCTAGAGACAGTTACAGTTGATTGTCATGACATCTTCACTTAGAAAGTCTACACTAGATCCTCCGAGTAGCGGAGACAAAGTTCTAAATCACTAAGCATGTGTTTACCTCATAGTAATAGTAAATGAAAATGAGAAAGGAGAGAAACATCAATATCAGTGCACTTGAGGAAAAAAATTCCAGAGTTCTAAAAAAAATTTGAATGCAAGACAGTGGAGAGAAACAGGAGAATGCATCTACCCTCTGCTTTAAGCTTGCCTCTCTCCTCCCATCTCACTACACTAGGGTATGTGTATCGAATGATTTAAAGGAAATGAAAAAAATAAAGTGCAAAAGGAGCAATCAAATGTCCAAAATAATGATCAAATGATTTTGGGACGCCTGTATCTAATGATCAAGTGTATAATGATCCTCGTATCTAATGATCAAGTGTATCCTGACTTCTTTTCTTTTTTCATGAATTAATTATGAACGTATTGGTTTTCTTTGGGGCTGTTTCCAGTGTATCCTGACTTCTTTTTTTTTCATGGGACAAACTTGTTTCTTGTTTTCAGGGTCCTGTTGGATAGGTTTGAAGAAAGTGATTCTGTCTAATTAAATTAAGTACACTGCATCATTAGCTTCTGTCGGTGTTCTGAAAGTGGTGATCATGGGAAGAAAGCATACCAAATGGATGCAAAGAAGGGTGTCATCTTCATCGTTAGATACTAGTGAAAATGTATCATTTACTAATGGCTGCTTTAAATAGTTCCCAATGATTTGTTAATGAACGTATTGAGCAAAAAATAAATTACATATTCTCTTTTATGGTGCACGGAGGATCATGAAACTTCAGTTGGAGTTACTTGTAAAAGAAACAGAGTCCTACAAAGCAGTGTTGCTGAACTCGGGATGAATGTCAGTAGACTAGAGTCCATGTTAGTGAAAGACCTGGTAAGATCAGTAATTTTTGTGTTGTGATAAGTTGAGGAATCTATTTACAGGGGGCTTCCATCCTCTCTTTCGTAGCATATGAAAGGCAAATTAATCACGGTGGAGAAAGTAAAAGAAATAAATTCTATCTTGGAGAAGGAAGTTTCTAAAGTGAGTACTAGGGAAGCTAGAATGGAAACAGAGCCCCTGAATGATTTGGTGAGTTGAAGACTACTTCATTAATAATTCATCATTATGGGTGCATTTGGATACGTAATAAAATGTGATAGCCATTTTTTTAATAGAATGGGCATGTGGATATACACTCAAATATCACAATCAATGTAAACATTCTGATTTAGTTAATGGTAAACCATTTTTTCATAATTTTGAATGGAATGCATCTTCATGATACTATTTGACCATCATGATCAACAGTCATTATTAATGGTTGAATGAGATAAACATGAACCCAAACCTCCTATATATGTACTGTAAGTGATGCTTTTAGAAGGAAAAATACACAAACATAAAACTCCTTTATGATCATGATGTTCCAAAGCATACATCACATACACCCACATGTAGACGGAATTAATTTGGTTTATCAATATATGGAAATTTTGTGATGACTGTTAAACTTAAAAATCCTTTAAACAACATCAGAACACATGTATCCTACACAACCAAAGTTTCAGGGTAATAATTATTGTACTCTAAATATCAAATGGCAAGTGCTACACAATTTCAAAATGGTGATTGCATTATGATATGGTAAACATCTAATTACATTCTATACCTGAACTTTTCAACTTAATTTGCAACTAGGCCCCTCCAAAAGTTCATGCTTATCTGAGTTTAATTACAATTAAATTCGGCTGTTCAATACCTACTTTTGGATTAATTATATTGAAACCTTACAAGGTGGTTAATTGGTTTTGAAACATTGATCTTCCTATATATATGGGTACTTTCTCCATTATATCGACCAAAGGGGCATCATATGTAGAAGATAACAGGCCTTAAGAAGGCCCAGCTCATCAAAGCCCATGTAAAAATCCCACACGTGGGATATGGTTAGATTTACATCTCATATGTATAGCTCTTCTTTCCTTGTATAGTCTAGGATATATTCTTTCATTCTTTCCTTGTATATTCTAATTTATACTCTTTCCTTTCTTTATTATTCTGATTTGTAATCTTGACATATTTAGAGTCTTGATTAAGACCTAATATGATTATAAATAGAACTGTCGATCATCATATGATGGACGACCTTCTCCCAGTGTTATTATTCTTCTTCTTCTTCTTCTTCTTCCTCTCTTCCTTCACATAATATTACATGGTATCAGAGCACTGTGGGCTCTCCTCATATCACCACAATCTCCTCTCAAGGATCTGAAGACTCTCTGTCTCAGCAGAATCTATATGTCGTCATTCTGCACGTGAATATCAAAGGTGGGCCATCTTCAGATCATTCAGAAATCAAAAACAAACTACACTACAAGGGTCGCCCATCCTCTCTAAGATTTATGAGCATTTTTTCAGGATTTTTGACACATCTGAGGTAGGCCATCTACTGCTGCTTGTGTTTTCCCAGTTTTTCAAGATAGTTTTCATCAGATCCGTTCAAATTTGCGGATTTTAATCAGTTTGTCATGCAACCTGATCTGGAAGTTAGTAAAAAGTATCACACAGAGTACTCCATTATTTGATCTGCGGTCTGATCTCATTGTGGGCCCCACGTGCCCTCTCCAGCAGCAAAATAGTGGTCGTCTGGCACTATTTTGCTCACTGTTGGGCCCTTTTCCTTTTGTTTGAAGTTCTGTTTTGCTCCAGTAAAAGATCTGAACCAATCATTCAGCCTCTCTCTTGGTTATTGCTGACTAATCACTGTTTAGTTCTCTCCATCTCTCTCTCGGCTTGGATTAGTGCAGAACAGAACCCCTTGGTTGCTGTTTTTCTGACTTTTCTCCCTCTGATTGAGCACTCTGCTGCATTAAAAATCATGGATAAATATGATGTTATTCCCGTTAAGTTTAATGGGCAAAATTACATGGCCTGGTCCTTCCATCTGAAGAACTTCGTAGAAGGACAGGGACTCTTTGGTTATCTGGATGGCACAGCAACAAAACCTCCTACTCCAAGTACCACAGACTCCAAAGTCTTAGCCACCTGGTCCAAGGAAAATGCCAAAGTGATTACTTGGATACTCAACTCTATTGATTCCTCCTTGGCCGTGGCTCTTCAAGCCTATACTACAGCGGCAGCTATGTGGGCTCACCTCAAGAAGATCTACCATCAAACCAACAAAGCCCGAAAATTTCACTTGGATAGTGAAATTGCTAAATTTACTCAAGGGGATAGATCTGTGCAGGAATATTTTAATGGCTTCCTCACCTTATGGACCGAACGGGATTCCATGTTGATTCAGACAGTCTCTCCTGGCTTTCTATCCGAGGCTCTTCAACTACAAGAAGAAACTCACATTAGCCAGTTCCTGATGAATCTCCGACCAGACTTTGAATCAGTTCGGTCTGCCCTCATGAATAGAGAACTTTCGGCTAATCTTGATACCTGCTTTCAAGAAGTCCTTCGCGAAGAACTTCGTCTCACCTCACAACGTGCTATTCTTGAAGAACCAAAGGCCTTCCTCGCACCCCTTCCGGCTGACTCTGCTCTTCTAGCAACCCCTAACCCAAAGCTCCCTCAATGCTTTGAATGCAAAGGGTTTGGACATATTGCCAAGAATTGCCGCAAGAAGTTAGTTTGTCGATACTGCAAGCGGTCTGGTCATCTTATTGATGACTGCCGCAGCCTCCAGCGAAGGAATGAGACACTGCCTAAGAAGCCTCCCTCCAATCTGCCAAGACAGAATATTCCATCAGCATTCCAGGCTCAAGCACCATCATCTGATTCAGGGAGCACTTCTTCTGGGGCTGTATCCATGACTCCTGCTCAGATTCAAGAACTGATTCAAAGCACAGTCACCTCCGCATATGCATCTATGGGTTTTTCTGGTGGTCGGTATCCAACTCTTTCTCATACAGCTTTTCCTGCCTTTCATTCTTCGGCATCTCTTTCTTCTCCTATTACCTCATCCACATGGTTTTTAGATTCAGGTGCCTCCAATCACATGACATCTGTAGAACATAGCTTTACAGATTCCCACCCTTACCTTGGAAAAGAGAAAATAACCACTGCTAATGGTGACCAACTACTCATTTCGGGAGTTGGTACCATTACTTTCTCTAGTGTTTATGGCCAGTCCATCACCCTTTCCAATGTTTACTTTGTTCCCAAATTATCAGCCAACCTTCTTTCTGTAGGACAACTTATCGATGATGGCTATCTTGTTCACTTTTCTTCCTCTGGTTGTATTATACAGGGGCGACAAACTGGGAAGGTGATCGCGACGGGGAGTAAGCATGGGCGCTCGTTCTTGCTGGACATTGGACATCATTCTTTCTTTGCCTCTTCTTCTAAATTCAATAAATTGTGGGATGTTTGGCATAAACGTCTTGGTCATGTGAACAATGCACATTTGCTTTCCTTGTTTAAATTTGGTTTTTTAGATTCTACTATTGATAATAAACTGATGTCTTCTTTATCTCAATCAAAGTGTGAAACTTGTTGCTTAAGTAAAAGTCACATTTTGCCTTTTTCTGTTCATAATGCTCGTGCTTTGGCATCATTTGACATTATTCATTCAGATGTTTGGGGTATTGCTCCTACCTTGAGTAGGACAGGCTTTAAATACTATGTGACATTTATTGATGACCATTCTCGTCATACTTGGATTTACTTTATGCGCATGAAATCTGAAGTCTTCTCCATTTTTCAAACATTTTATAACATGGTCCAAACCCAATTTCAGAAAGCAATCAAAATTCTTCGATCAGATTCCGGTGGAGAATACATGTCTCACGAATTCTCTGCTTTCCTGTCTGATAAAGGAATTTTGCACCAAAAATCTTGTCCGCATACTCCTCAGCAAAATGGGATTGCGGAAAGAAAGAACAGACATATTCTTGAAACTGTTCGTACTCTGTTGATTGCGTCTTTAGTCCCTCCCAAATTTTGGTGCGATGCTGCACAGACTGCTGTGTATCTGATTAACCGTCTTCCTAGCACTATTCTAGGCAAGGCTACTCCTTACGGAGTTCTCTTTGGTCACACCCCTTCATACTCTCACTTGCGTGTTTTTGGTTGTTTGTGTTTTGTTCATCTTCCTCCCACTGAGCGCACTAAGTTATCTCCACAGGCTGCTAAGTGCATCTTTTTGGGTTACAGTAATGAACACAAAGGTTTTTTGTGTTATGATCAATTGGAAAAACGTATGCGCATCTCTCGTAATGTGATTTTCTTGGAACATATTCCCTTCTTTTCTTTACGCTTGGATAGTCATCCTATTGCTGTGTCCTATCTGCCACAATTCTCGGAGTCTACTTCTCCACCACCTCTTCCCAAAGTCTATGTTCGGCGGAACAAGGTACCTCCTCTGATGACTCCCTCTCTTGATCCTCTCCCAGCGCCGCCTACTGAATCTTCAGGTAATAATACTTCTTCTGATAACACCATTTCTCTGCGACGCTCTAGTCGTCCTTCTGTTGCTCCTAATCGCTATGGATTTCCTGCTCTTCTTACTTCCTTGGATAGTACTCCTATACCGACCTCATATTTACAGGCCTCAAAGATTGCTTACTGGCAGGATGCTATGACTGAGGAGTTGGTTGCTCTTGAAGCAAACCAAACATGGGAATTGGTACCGGCCCCGGATGGAGCCTCTGTGATTGGCAGTAAATGGATATACTCCGTCAAAGTACACTCTGATGGGAGTCTTGATCGCTACAAAGCCAGATTGGTTGCACAGGGTTATAAGCAGGAATATGGAATTGATTATGCGGAAACATTTGCTCCAGTGGCGAAAATGACCACCGTTCGTACTCTTCTTTGTGTCGCGGCAGTCCGCAACTGGCCTCTATGGCAAATGGATGTCAAAAATGCTTTTCTCCATGGGGACTTGCGAGAGACTGTTTATTTAAAACCTCCGCCAGGATATGCTTGTCCTCCAAAGCATGTGTGCAAATTGCGGAAAGCTCTTTATGGACTTAAACAAGCTCCCAGGGCTTGGTTCGATAAGTTCCGGGCTGCAATCCTTCAAGCCGGATTTCGTCAGAGTCACTCCGATAGTTCCCTCTTCCTAAGATGGACACCGAAGGGCTACACATTCCTCTTGGTTTATGTTGATGATATGATCGTCAGTGGAAATGATACTACCGGCATTACGGATCTCAAACACCACCTTACTCGCCACTTCAGAATGAAGGATCTTGGTCCTCTCACCTACTTTCTGGGGCTTGAGTTTGTGCGCAACAAATCAGGCATTAGGGTCCTTCAGCGCAAATATGCGACAGATTTGATCACATCCGCCAGGCTTGATGATGCTCACACTTTTGATACGCCTCTGGAATTGAATAGCAAAATCAGTTCCGATGATGGCACTCCTTTAGATGATCCATCTGTTTTCCGGCGGATAGTTGGTAGTTTGCTCTACTTAACTATGACTCGGCCGGATATTTCTCATGCTGTTCATACAGTAAGTCAGTTTGTTAGCAATCCCCACAAACCGCACCTTTCTGCTGCGTTACGCATCCTCCGCTATGTTAAAGGCACTCTTCATCATGGTCTCTTCTTCCCTTCCGATACTTCTTTGCATTTATCAGCTTATGCAGATGCTGACTGGGCTGGCTGTCCGGACTCTCGGAGGTCTACCACTGGATGGTGTATGTTTCTTGGAAAATCTCTGATTTCATGGAAGTGCAAGAAGCAAACCACTGTCTCAAAGTCTTCTGCTGAGGCCGAATATCGGGCGATGTCCTCAGCCAGTGCTGAAATTATCTGGCTCCGCCGCCTTCTATGTGAATTGGGTGTTCTTGTTGGTCGTTCCACACCTCTCTATGGGGACAATACCAGTGCTACCAGAATTGCCAATAACCCGGTCTTCCATGAAAGAACAAAGCACATTGAGATTGACTGTCACTTCATCCGTCAACATGTCGTTACTGAGAAGATCACTCTACCTCATGTCTCTTCTTGTAACCAGTTGGCGGATATCTTCACCAAGGCCCTTCCCAAAATGCGTCATCATGATCTAACTAGCAAATTGATGTTTTCTGCCTTACCACATCAATTTGAGGGGGAGTGTAGAAGATAACAGGCCTTAAGAAGGCCCAGCTCATCAAAGCCCATGTAAAAATCCCACACGTGGGATATAATTAGATTTACATCTCATATGTATAGCTCTTCTTTCCTTGTATAGTCTAGGATATATTCTTTCATTCTTTCCTTGTATATTCTAATTTATACTCTTTCCTTTCTTTATTATTCTGATTTGTAATCTTGACATATTTAGAGTCTTGATTAAGACCTAATATGATTATAAATAGAACTGTCGATCATCATATGATGGACGACCTTCTCCCAGTGTTATTATTCTTCTTCTTCTTCTTCTTCCTCTCTTCCTTCACATAATATTACATCATAATCCTCCCCATAAACCAGGAAACTACAATGCAAGACCGGATCATATAATCCCATATTATTTCTAATGTCCATGTTTAGTCGCCTCATCTGTATAAATGGTATCTCTGCAGTGTTTTCCATGACTGATTTTTGAGTCTTCATTCTTTTCTCCATTCGCTTTAGGCCAAGGCCAGAGAAAAAATTGTTCCCAAAGCATACTCTTACCAAAACAAAGATCAGCAAGGAAAATCAATGCTTCATGAGGAGGAGGCTGTCCAAAAAGAAACCACACTCCAAATGGTGCATTCAAAAGCAATGATGCAAATCTTCGTTATATCCTTGCGATCGAGAAAGATCTTCTCTCATGAAGTGACAGTTTGGGATACCATCGAAAACATCAAAGCAAAAATTCAAGACAGAGAAGGAATTCCACAAGACCAACAGAGGCTGTTCTATGCAGGAAGACCACTTGCAAATAGCCACACATTATCAGCTTATAATGTCCCAAAGAATCCCATCCTTCACATGGTATGTGGTCCAGCACCAGAGATTAAAATTCTAGTGAAAACACTGACTGGCGAGAGCATTTCTCTCAGAGTAGAAATATGGAGTACTATGCATGGCATCATAACCATGATCGCGAATATGGTGGGTGCACAACCTGATCGGATCATTCTCTTAAATGCTGGAAAACAGCTTGAGGGTTACAATATCTTGGCAGACTACAGTGTTCAAATGGAATGCACGTTTGAAGTGGTATATTCTCCAATGCAGATATTTGTTCAAGTCATGGGGTGGGAAAACCATACCAATTGAAGTGGATAGGTCTGATAATATGTAAGTGCAGTCATGGCCAGGATTCAATAAGAGGGAATTCCAACTAAGTATCACAGCCTCGTTTTCGCTGGAAAACGACTTGCAGATGACCGGACACTGGCAGACTACAACATTCAGAAGGAGTCTACTCTCCACCTTGTTATGGCCTTACCTTCTGGAAAGTGGGTGGTGTTCAGTATTGGAAACAGGGTGTTGGTGGAGTGGAGGGGCGGCAAAACATTTATAGTTGAGGTATGGAGAAATGCGACCATTAGCCATGTGAAGGATATGATATGGAAAATGAAGGGCATGAACATTATGAAGCACAAAAGCTCTGGCACTACTTCAAAAAGCTTCATAATGACCGAACTATAGAAGATTTTGGCCTCCATTTTAATTTGACTATACACTTTGAAATTGTTGGTTAGGGATGATTGGAGTTGCAGTTGCAGTTGCAGTTGATACTCTATACTGAATTCATGGATGGTCCAGTTACAGATTTGGTGATTTGATTGCCCATGTGCCCAAATTCAGATTTGTATCATAATCTAGTTACCAAGAAAGACCATTACCTCTTTATTAGCTATGATAATAAGAAGTTATTATTGTTATTGCTATATATAATTTGGTTACCCAAAAAAAAAAAAAAAAAATTTGTAGTTACCATTAGCTATATATAATCCATAGATATTTGCATAAACTATTTTTGCGTAAGACTTTTGTATCTTTGTTAATTAAAATCAACCTCAAGGTCCTCAAGATCACAGTTGTGATCAGATTGTAGTTTATAGTGAAGATATGACCATTTAAAAATTTCAATTTTTTCCTGAACTTTAAGCATCGTTTGCATGACTCGCACAGTTGATTTATAGTTCATTAGTTCTGAGCATCATTTTGCATAAGATATAGATGAGGAGGACATGCTCCAGGAGAATACTGTTTTATGAGATAGCATGATGAATGGAAAATGTCAAATGTCCAAAATAAATAGAGAAGCAATAATCAAAGCAACCTTTTTGCTACGAGAAGTTACGATGATTCTGCTGCCCAAAATCATTAGATAAAATGTCCTAGTGTAGTGAGATACACTTGATCATTAGATACGAGGACATTTGATTGAAGTGTAAAATGTACCTCTCTCCTCCCATCTCACTACAGTAGTTACGAGGAGCAATAATCAAATGTCCAAAATAAAATGATCATGGGATGCCTGTGATTGAAGTTAAGGACTTGGGTTCTACAGTTGAGGTGGTTCTGATAAGTGAGTTGAAGCAGAATTGCATGTTGTGTGATGTTATTAGTGTCCTTGAGGAGGAAGGAGCTGAAGTTGTGAATGCTAGCTTCTCTCAAGTAGCTAATTAGTTGTGGTGACAGAGCTGCTACTATTTTTTTGATTATAATATTGGAGTGGTTCTACAGTGCAAACAACCAAATAATCAGAATGAGATGAATTGGTATTTGGTAAGGCTACCAAACCCACACAAGGGTTAATTTCATGGAAAACAAACATCTTAAAACATATTTTACTTCAACTAATATTTTAGATTGTACATACCATTTTTTCTAACTTCTTTAATAGAGTAATATAAACAGACACATGGTAAGCACTCTTTACAAATATCCATGCCCATATTAAAAATTAGAAGTTTCTTTTTCTAGCTTATTTAACAGAGGAATATAAATAAACACATGGTAAGCACTCTTTATAAATAAAGAGAAATATTACAGTAACAGAAACAAACATGGTTCATAGTAGAGAGAGGAAAAAAAGTTTACAGTAACTGTTTAGTAATTTTATAGATCTAATTTATTGTCTATAATGCCAATGAGCCATTCTAGATTTCCTTATCATGAAGGCCCCTTTTCCTTTTTCTGTTGACCAAGACAATACCAAACAAAGAAATCAACCAGAGGGCTACTGGGCAGAAGGGTTGCTGGCGGGCAGAGGGTCTGGGCGGGGGGAGGCAGGGGGGGTGGGGGAAGAGGGAGTACTGGCCGGCATAAAGAGAGATGGAGAGAGAGAGATCATACCTTGGCTTGCTGCAGTTGCAAGAAGACGACGATTCCGAAGAAGGGTTTGGCTTGCTGCAGTTGCAAGAAGAAGACGATTCGGAAGGGTTAAGATTGCTGCAATTGCAAGAAGAACAAGATTTGGGAGAAGGGTCTGGCTTGCTGCAGTTGCAAGAAGAAGAAATTTGGAAGAAGGGTTTAGATACAGGAGGAGAATACGGGCGTGACGCGTGACTCTTCTATAATGCTAGAACTTTTAGCGGGAGATCCTATGGCCCACCAAAAATTAGGTTGAGTTCACCCAATATAATACTAGCCGCTAAAAATATATCATTAGCTCAAAAGCATAGGCCGCTGCAAAAAGTTAATTTCCACCAAAATTTGGCGCCATTAGAGTGGGATTTATACAGGTGCCGCTAAAAGTTAATTAAAATTGACTTTTAGCGAGGGCAGGTTGGGATTTTTATTTGGTTTTTAAGTAGTGCTTACGGGCTCAAAATACAGGCCTTACGTGTTTTTTTCAAGTTGGGTGGGGGCTTTCTTTATATATGAGTCCGACCCTTGATGAATAACCACCATACGTTTATAAGGTATTGTCAAATCTCATTTTGAATGGAGGTTATCTCATTGTACAATTGAACACACAAAAATAAAAAATAAAAAAAACATTTTTTTAGCTATGGTTTTTTGTTTGGTCAATCTTATAGTGGTTACAACTCAATTCTAAATAAGAAAATTAGGATACCCCATAACTAAATGTGTTTGATCGTTTTGCACGACTCTGATTATCCATATATGGGCACGAGTGGGACCCATCCAAAAAAGTTCCCACCATACTCCACTAGAAGCTATTGTAGTTGCCCCCAGAATTAAAAATAAAATAAAATGAAATGAAAGAGACAGAGAGTTGGGAATAAATCAAAGCGATTAAAATAGAGTGCTCATATTAGTTTGACAAAAAAAGAATTTCACTAAATGGGGCTTTGCGGATACAGACTTGTGCATCGCCAATGGGAAAAATAATTGTCAGTAGATCTTTGCATTGCCAGCAGGAAAACACGCGTTGGCAAAACTTTCATACTCTTTTGGGGGAAATCTTTGTTGGAGCCAATGTTTAACTTTTGCCAATGCGGTCTTACTTATGTCGGTAAAAGTAGCAACTCTATGTGACTTTTGCCAACGCAGTCCAAATATGCATCGGAAATAAGACTTTTACCAACGCCAATTTTCACTGCGCCGGCAAATAGTGTCGGGAAAGTTGTCCCACAGCTTTTGCCAACGTGGTTTTACTTGCGTCAGTAAAAGTAGCAATTCTCTGTGACTTTTGCCAACGCAAATTTTCACTGCGTAGGAAAATAGTGTCGGGAAAGGTAAGTTTGTCAAAGATGGGGCTTTGCGGACGCAACTCATGCGTCGGCAATGGTGTAAATAAAAACTCAGACATTTCCCAACGCACACCTGTGCGTCACCATTAGGCATGATAATTGCCAACGCATTATTGTGTCACCATTAGAAAAACACACGTTGGAAAAACTTTCCCCCTCTTTTAGGGGTTTTTTTGTTGGCGCCAATGTGGTTTCCATAACTTTTGCCAACGCGGTCTTACTTCGTCGGTAAAAGTAGCATTTTTTGTGACTTTTGCCAATGCAATCCAAATATGCATTGGAAAATAAGGCTTTTGCCAACGCAAATTTTTACTACGTCAGCAAATAGTGTCGGGAAAAGTGCAATTTGTTGTAGCCTCTTAATCAATTTTAACCTTTTAGTCGCGGGAACAAGTCGTCGGCAGAACTATTATACTTAATACTTTTAGTGATGACTTGTTGTCGTAGCTAAAAGTAAAACGTTTAGCTGCGATTGCAAGTCGCGCTAAAACTACCACTAAAGGTGTTATATCTAGTACTTGTAGTGGCGATTTGCATCACGACTAAAATTTAAACATTTAGCCGTGATAACAAGTTGCCGCTAAAATTACTATACACACTACTTTTAGTGGCGACTTATAGTTGCCGCAAAAATTAAACTTTTAGCAGCGACTTAAGATCGCCCCTAAAACTCTACTTTCATATGTTTATTATAAATTTTTAGCGGCGATTTTATACTTTTAATGACAACAATTTTTAAAATTAGCAGCGATAAATCTTGCGGCTAATTATTAGACTTTTAGCTACAATTTTGGAGTTGTGGGTAAACATCCAACTTTTAGCCACAATGTTTTAAAATCGCGGCTAAAACAATTAGTGACGGCACTTTTACTCAGCGGCGATCAAAATATTGCCGCTAAAACTTTTAGCCGCGACTTTAAGACCTTTAGCCACGAAAAATTTCGCGGCTAAATGTCAAGTTTCTCATAGTGACATGTCTTTATGTATAAGCCTTGTCTCCTCTCTTTTAAAGAAAATGCTTTTTCTTTTTTTACACTTTTCTCTCCCGTCTTCCCACAATACCCATGGCTCGATCATTTTCAAACTATCCAAATCTTAGGAAGTCCATCTCGCTTTGATCCAGCTTTGTTGCTGGTAAGGGTTATTGGATTTTTCCCCCTTTTTTCATTTTTTACTTTTCCCTTTTGGATGGTTTGGTGCTGGAAAATTTTTATTTTTTCATGGAGAAAAGATAAACAGGCCTTTTGCATGTTTTATTCTTGCACTTTCATTATGATTTCAAACACTTGTTGACATTTTCTTTTGTTGATCCACAATATTACTCTTGTTGCCCTTGTAATTTGTGTCTGTTGAATCTTATATGGATGGAAGAGATTTTGATTTGGTTTTGTGCATGAATTGTTTGGTTTAAAGAAATTGAAAATTGGATCTAGTGTGAATTCTATTTCTTATTGACCAATGTGCCTTTGGATTTATGATTTGCTTAAATTGTTGTTGTATCATGTTGTGCCTTAATTAATACATCTATTGGCTGATTTGCACAATTATGCTATCCATCATGTATTCTTGTTCTTATGGAAGCGAGTGATATTGATATTTTTCTTGCTAATGATACCATTTTTTCAATTGATCATTGTCCGCCCCAACCCAACGAAAATCCTGGGTCAGCCATTGATTTCCATAGCAGTGTCTTTCATCTGAAATTGGATGTGCCGAAATGAATCAAATGCGTAGAACAAAAATTTACTAGCTTTCTTATTTATAGGTCAGACCGAGAAAAACCCTAAGATGGTGTTGCATCCGGATCCAATCTATGGATATGAAGATCCATAATAGGGACTCAGAGTTCAGAACCAGATGCTTGATTTCCAACCCAAGGATTTGGATTAAAGGTGATTACATTCTCATATAAAAAACATATTGGTTTTAAGGGCCTAGATAGGCCGTATTATATTCATGTTTTTAAAAATCTACTTAGCTTAAGTCATATACCATTTAATACTTACTAGTCCTATATATTTAGTTTTTTTTTTTTTAAGCATTTTTTTTATCCAATGCGCTCAGCTTCTTATTTCGAATCTGGATTTACAACCGAAATTGGATAAGTTGATGCCAGATGACGAGCACACGCCGCAAAAAGCCAAGTCAGTTCAAGTCCGAACTCATACTTTCTTATGGGTATTAGAAGGATTCCAGAAAAATAATCTGAAAAGAAATAATCTATGAGACACATTTTGGTATTTTGGGAAGGCTTGGAGCCTTGGACACATCGAAGATGTCGTTTTCTAATTGATTTTTTTTTTTTTTTTTTTTTTTTTTTTTTTGTCATCATCCCATGTGAATAAGCTCTTAAATTTTTTTAAGGTTGCCATGCCAAATACAATTCAAGTGCACAAAGTTTCTCCAACGACCTAGACTCCTCTTTTCCTAATTGGTAGGGCCATCTAACCAATCTCACTCACTCAAAATTGGGCCATCTAACCCTACCATCTAACTCACTCAAAATAGGGCCATCTAACCAGTCTAACTCACTCAAATTCGTGGTATATGATACTTCCCTCGCACATACGGTTTTACCAACACTATATATATATATATATTATCAGGGCTGGCCTTGATGGTTAGGGACTTACTTAGGTGAGTGTGTTGTGGGCCCACCACATATTGATTAAATTCAAGATGCTTGATTTCACTCCATTGGCTTATTCAATCATTTTCTAGAGCCAAACTCCCTTTCGAGTGACAATAGGCCCTAATAATTCTAGGGTTTTTGAGGAGAAGTCTCTTTTTTTTTTTTTTAAAGTTTTGTGTATCCTATCTACTTAGTCCACATAACCTAACTCGACCTAACCCCGGGTTCTTTTTCCAATTTCCCTTATCCTATTCTTTCCCAAACTCAAATCTCCATATAAATAGAGACTTCTCCCTCTTTTTCATCATTTCAAATCTCTCTCTCATCTTCTTCATTCTTTGCATTCGCTATCTCGCTTCTAGTCCATCTGCTTCTCACACGATGTCCCGAGTTCGACAGATTTTCTCTGTGAAAGTCAAAGAGAGGGTTCGTGATTATGAAAGAACTGCAAAATTTGTTAAAGAAACCAAGAGCATGGCACCTGCATCATCATCATCGATTTCTGAGCACCTGAGGTTCGACCATATCCATTTCTGTCTCTAAGCATCTGCAACTCTAAGCATCTACGAGTACGACTATAAACTCGATTGTCTGATCTTACTGAGGGAGGGAGAGAGAAAAGGGATTTTATCGTTCGATTGCTCTATGAATCAGCGGCTCAGGTATCCTACGGAGATCGAACGATTAAATCACTTCTCTCTCTCCCCCAGTAAGATCACACAATCGAGTTTAAAGTCATACTTGTAGATGCTTAGAGTTGCAGATGCTTAGAGACATAAATGGATACAGTCGAACCTCAAGATGTTCATAAATGGATGCCGATGATGCAGGTGTCATGATCTCAATTTCTTTAACAAATTTTGTAGTTATTTCATAAACATGAACCCTCTCTTTGATTTTCACAGAGCAAATCTGTCGAACTCGAGACATCGTGTGAGAAGTAGATGGACTAGAGCGAATGCAGAGAACAAAGAAGATGAGAGAGAGATTTGAAATGATGAAAAAGAGGGAAAAATCTATTTTTATAGAGATTTGATTTTGGGAAGGAATAGGAGGCGGCAAATTAGGAAAAGAACCCGGGGTCAGGTCGAGTCAGGTTATGCGGACCAACTCGATAGGATACACAAAATATTAAAAAAAAAAAAAAAAAAAAAAAAAAAAAAAAAAAAAAAACCTCCCCCTTAAAAACCCAAGAATTATTAGGGCTTATTGTCAGTCGAAATGGAGTTTGGCTCTAGAAAATGATTGAATAAGCCAATGAAGTGAAATCAAGCATCTTGAATTTAATTAAGGGACAATTACCGTACGGCGTGTCATAAACCTGAAAATAGCCCCAGAATAGTCCAAAGATCTATATTTACCGCAGAGCTGTCCGATCCGTAGGATATCGCACGCTGCGATATCCTAGGGATGTAGGATATCCTACAATCACTTGAACAATCCGTGTATTTATTTATTTTTCTTTATCGTGAGACCACCAAACCACCATCCAAACCGTTGAATAGCTGTATGAGCGTAAAAACTGATATTGCGCCGAATTTGAGGCATTGATCTATAACAGTTATCAAGAAACTTGCATGAAAAAAATGTGGCTTATAATTTATTTTTATAATTTGCAAAACGTGACTTTCTTTCAAATTTTTCGATAACCGTGATAGATCAACGGTTCAAATTTGGTGCGATATTAGTTCTTACACTCATACAGCTATCCAACGGTTTGGATGGTGGTTTGGTGGTCCCACAGTCAAGGAAAAAAAGAAAAAAACGGACTGTTCAAGTCTTCCCGCTTCTGATTGTAGGATATCCTACATCCCTATGATATCGCAGCATGCGATATCCTACGGATCGGACAGCTCTGCAGTAAATATAGATCTTTGGACTGTTCTGGGGCTATTTTCAGGTTTATGACACGCCGTACGGTAATTGTCCCTTTAATTAATATGTGGTGGGCCCACAACACACTCACCTAAGTCAGTCCCTAACCATCAGGGCTGTGTCCCTCATAATATAATATATATATAGTGTTAATAAAACCATATGTGCAAGGGAAGTATCATATACCACGAATTTGAGTGAGTTAGACTGATTAGATGAGTTAGATTGGTTAGATGGCCTTACCAATTAGGACCTTACCAATTAGGAAAAAGAGGAGTCTAGGTCGTTGGAGAAACTTTGTGCACTTAAATTTGGCATGACAACCCTAAAAATTTAAGAGCTTATTCCAATGGGATGATGACAAAAAAAAAAAAAAAAAAAAATCAATTAGAAAAGGACATATTCGATGTGTACAAGGCTCCAAGCCTTCCCAAAATACCAAAATGTGTCTCATAGACTATTTCTTTTCAGATTATTTTTCTAGAATCTACCTATAATAAAGTGTGAATTCGGATCTGAACTGACTTGGCTTTTTGCGGCGTGTGCGCGTCATCTAGCTTCAACTTATCCAATTTCGGTTGTAAATCCATATTCAAAATAAGAAGCTAAGTGCATTGGATAAAAAAAAGGCTTAAAAAATAAAAACTAAATATATAGGAATATTAAGTATTAAATGGTATATGACATAAGCTAAGTAGATTTTTAAAAACATGAATATAATACGGCCTATCTAGGCCCTTAAAACCAATATGTTTTTTATATGAGAATGTAATCACCTTTAATCCAAATCATTGGGTTGGAAATCAAACATCTGGTTCTGAACTCTGAATCCCAATTATGGATCTTCATATCCATAGATTGGATCCGGATCCAACACCATCTTAGGGTTTTTCTCGGTCGGACTTATAAATAAGAAAACTGGGAAATTTTTGTTCTACGCATTTGATTCATTTCGGCACATCCAATTTTAGATGAAAGACATTGCCATGGAAAACTTCCAACGGATTTGTGATGCCTATGAAATCTTAACTGATGAGGACAAAATGCAAATATACGATGTAAACGGCATGGAAGGACTTAATTCGCGGTTTTTACATGCGCTATGTCCCTCTTAAACATTGATGAGTACAAAAGACAAATATACGATGTATATGGCATGGAAGGACTTAATTTGGGGTTTTTGCATGCGCCATGTCCCTCTTAAACATTTAAGAGCTTATTCCTAGGTGATGATGACACCGAAAAAAAAATCAATTAGAAAAGAACATCTTCGATGTGTCTAAGGCTCAAGCCTTCCAAAAATACCAAAATGTGTCTCACAAATTATTTCTTTTCGGATTGTTTTTTCTGGAATCCTTCTACTACGTATAATAAAGTGAGAGTTCGGATCTGAACTGACTTGGGGCTTTTGCAACGTGTGCGCGTCATATGGCATCAACTTATCCAATTTCGGTCCTAAACCTAGATTCAAAATAAGAAGCTAAGCGCATTGGATAAAAAAAAAGGCTTAAAAAATAAACACTATATATATAGGACTATTAAGTATTAAATGGTATATGACTTAAGCTAAGTAGATTTTTAAAAACATGAATATAATACAGTCTGTCTAGGCCCTTAAAACCAATTTGTTTTTTATATGAGAATGTAATCACCTTTAATCCAAATCCTTGGATTGGAAATCAAGCATCTGGTTCTGAACTCTGAATCCCTATCCCTATTATGGATCTTCATATCCATAGATTGGATCCGGATCCAACACCATCTTAGGGTTTTTCTCGGTCCGACCTATAAATAAGAAAACTAAGAAATTTTTGTTCTACGCATTTGATTCATTTCGGCACATCCAATTTCAGATGAAAGACATTGCTATAGAAAACTTCCAACGGATTTGTGATGCCTATGATATCTTAACTGATGAGGACAAAAGACAAATATACGATGTATATGGCATGGAAGGACTTAATTCAGGGTTTTTGCATGCTGACTGCTGAGTGTGAATTATATATTTTTGCCATGAGGACTATTCCACTGAATTCTGGTCATGAACTTTGGTAGTGAACAAGAATTTTTCTTCCTTATCTTTGATGCAAATCAAAGATATATAGAACACAAGCTTTGATTGAAAAAATAAAATTAGTTGATTGTTCATGCCAGCAATCAAATTTCGCACCCAAGCTCAGAAAACATCACAAGTCCATGATATATGATAATATTTTTGTAATCTATACAAATAGCAAGAATGATCATAAATGTAGGTTCTTAAATAAGCAATTTTCAGCAAGATAAGGCCCTGTATTGATTAAAACTTAAATATATTTTTCTAATATCTATAACCCTATCAAATCCATATGTTGTAGTCTTAAGTAGAATAGGAACCCCAACAAGAAGCGTCTCTTAGCGTAGAATCATGTACGAATACAAAGAAATAGGAATAATGTTTTAATGCACGAATGCTTCATGGCTGGACATTTAGAACAGGGGCCCACTTGTGATTCTCCTTCTCAACTGGGGAGATTCGTAATGTTCTTTAAAAGATTTCTATTGATAACATTAACAAAGATTGTCTTCATTTGATGATCTTTTTGTTTTGGTTACATTAATGGCATGCCAATGAGAATATTTTCATGCTATTTTCCTGAAACTCCTGGTTCTCGTGGAATATTGAGGAACCTGGAACTCATTGATTTTTTCCCTAAAATAAGTGAGTGGTTGGTTGCTTTATAAAATTGTGAAACTTGAGGTTTGTATTGTTGGTTATTTAGATTTCGAGATCTTTGGCATTCCCATGCAATCAATTCTTGCAGCAAGAACCTGGGTCAAGTGAGCACGCCAAGGAACTTGCATGTACAAGATACAAGCAATCTTCCAGAAGGTATTCTTTTTTTTCTTTTTTCTTTAATATAAATGTTTGCAACATCAAATGAGGATTCATCTAAAAACAAATAAGGATTTCATATGTTGTTTGTAAATGGTGTTTTAATGTTGATACGGTTGGTCATCTTTTTTGGAAGTTAATGCACAGTGATTTCGAAGGTAATTAAAAAAATTGGAAGGTAAAATTATTATTATTATTCTTTTTTTGTAAGGCAAAAATTTTTTGTGGTTGTTTATCTTGGATTTGTTTCTCTTATGAACTGAGTTGAGAGGGTTTAGTACACTTTAGTGTATGAGAAATGATCATATGTTCGCCCTGTACCTGCTAACTCCATGACCTTTTTGCATGGGGCCCCACATGCTTGAATCCAGCCAACCACCATAACCTCTCTGACTATCACAAGCCCAAATTTCACTCTTGTAGTAGTACACCCAACAATTGGATTTGTCATGTCACGTGTAAAGTTGTGGCCTATTTAAAGATTGATGGGCAGTCACTGGGAGGGTTGGATAAAAACCTTTAGGAGGAAGAAGGTCTCTTTGAATTATCAGCCACAAATTATCGAGAGAGAGAGAGAGAGAGAGAGAGAGAGAAAGAGAGAGAGGGAGATATCTTTTAGGCTAACAGAGGTCTGGTCTGTGGGTTGGATTTGTCATGTGCAAAACATGTGGCCAATTGTTAATTCATCAGGGATAAGAGTCATTGGGCGGGTTGGATTCAAGAATAGTGGCTCTAGAGTAAAGCATTTGGGAGTGGAGTGAGAAATAATCCTGAGAGGCATTAGTTCTTTTACTAGCAACAAACACCCGTGTTAATCCCGGGTCCCCAAATAAAATTTATTTAGAATACTTCATTTTTTTCTAAAACACAATATACAACTTATATTTCAAAGTTAAATTAAAATCTAGAATAAATTATTATGAAAAATAAAATTTCAAGCATTTTATTATATTCACATTAAATATCTAGCACTTTTGTAAATAACAAATTTCAAATTTCAATAAAACAATATCAATGCAGTTTGCAAGACATATTTTTACATTATTTACTTGAACAACCCTTTGATTTTCTAACTTAATTAAGGATATGAAATTAAACATCCATCTAAGAAGCATGGATCAAAAAATCGGCCGATACCGGTTCGTATCGGCCGATACGAACCGGTATCGGCCGATACCGATCCGATATCTCGATGAGATATCGGATCGGGTAAATATCGTCAAAATCTCGGCCGATATCGGCCGAGATTTTGAATATATCGGATTTAACGATATCTCGGCCGATATTTTGAAAATATCGGCCGAGATGGTTTAAAACCTTTTTTTTTTCTTTTTTTTCCCCATCTTCATCTTCTTCTCCTCTCTTCTCATCTTCTTACTACCTATACCAGCAGCCCCTCTCCTTCACACATCCCCCTTGCATTTTTGAAATTCCACTTCTATTTTTGAAGAAAAAATTATCTAAGGTAAGAGAAAATCAAGTTAAAGTATTTTTTTTATGTTATTTTTTTTTTTTAGATGAAATTATAGATCATTTGGGTATGTTACTTTTGTAGTTATGTTGTTTTCTTCATTTAGAAGTTAGATCTACATACTTTCATGCTAGATCTACTCATACACATGATTTTGAACTTTTTTTTTTCATTTTTTTTGTTTATTTTCGGATTTTTTAATATTTGAATTATAATACATAATTTTTTGGGGATTTCATCATAAATATGTTCTTTTAATGATTCATGGTCATTATATGATGTGTAAATGATTGATCTACATACTTTCATGTTAGATCTATAGATTTAGGATTTTGAAAATGATTTTATTAAAAAAAAAATTTCTAAAAATAATTGTTGTTAGTTGTTAGTTGTTACTTTGTTAGCATATTTGTGATTCCAAAGGCTTAATGGCTTATTAATAGTGTGTAGATGATAGATCTACATCTACTCATAGTCATAAACATGATTTAAATTTTTATTTTAATTATTTTATTTTCGGATTTTTTAATATTTAAATTGATCATGATCATCAATAATGGCTGCATTATATGAAATACTGGAAAAGACAGCGAACTGCGACACAGACAGGACTTATAACTTAAGGTGACCGAGATTTTGATTTATTGCTATTACTAATGGAAAAAAATATTGTTTTCCAGCATTTTTTAATATTCTGGATTTTTTGGATATTTTTGCGAATTTTTTTGGATTAAAAAACAAATTCGCACCGCGATGACCGCGACGAACCGATATCCGCGACCGATACCGATATCATATCGGTTTTTCGGCCCGGCCGATACCGCGACCGAGACCGAGATTTTAAACCATGCTAAGAAGGCATAGTTTTAAATTTGTTTTTAAATTAATCACCTTACTAACCCTTAATTTTTTAATTTTCTTCAAAACTTGATAGGAAAGTACATTAGATGAAAAATACGACCAATAAGCATAATCTTAAAATCCAAATCGAAAGATATTTTGGTGCTTGAAAAACTAATTAATAGAAAAAAGAAAAAATCTAAGAAAAAATATAAGGGGGTTATGATGGTATTTTATTTTTACCGGATTGGTATGGAATCCTTTACTTTCTGTATAAAGTAAGTGTTTTTTTATCGTTTAGTGGAGAAAAGGATGTTTTTTTACCTTTTTTTTTTTTTTTTTTTTTTTTTTAAGGAGGAGGGAATTTTGAAAATGCGTACTTTTGATTTGACCCCTTGTCTGAAAAATGGAGGACTTACGTTACTTTTGCTAACCTAATAATAAATTGTCAAACAGGAGAGAATTTCAAGATGTTCATGACATTCACCTACATTTGTGACATTGAGGCTATCCAGCCACACTAAGTTTAGCCTCCCAAGTAAAAAGTGGAAACATCCTAATTCTAAATCCAACCTGTGAAGATTGAAGAAGCCCAATGAAATATTGAATAAATGTAAGCAGACCTTGTTGTCTTTAGGCTCCCATTGACCATGGTACAAGGTCATTCAATGACTGAAAGGCATTACCATCATGATAACTCCTAATACAAGACCAGACTGGATAAGGTGGTAATCAAAAGAGCATCTTCACTGAAGAGCAAACTTTAATATGTATCCAACGGTCTGTGTACATTCAACACATTGGACAATCAGACTTGTTTTAGGATTTACTGGAAGAAAAAATAAAAGAAAAGTTGCTAGGGGCTTAGGAAGCTAATAACTTGTCCATGGTAATAGCTCAGCGCATGATTTTCAATCCAACTATAAGTAAAAAATTGATGACTATAAAATTAGGCTTTACAAAAGTGTGAAAGGGCAGCATTGATCAAATATGGACCCATCAGATTATCATAGCCCTTCCAAAAACAAACAAGTTGAGATTGACTACATAAATGGGTTACTAAAATGAATTTTTTTCTAGATTAAGTTTGCCTTAAGCAATGTGAATACCACCACCTCCTGCAGATTATCTAAAGATAAATTTTGATAGCTTATAAAACCATGGGGCACTAATATGAGGAATTTACAAACCCAGATTATTTTCGTTAACAATTTAAAATTAACACATTTTTGGTAATTTGGAGCATGGACTCTACATTCATTTATTCCCTAGCAAGTAGATCATTGTTGGCTAACTAGCAACCTTTTGTTATAAATGTTTTATCCTCTGACAGGATACACCAATAAAAAGAACTGGGCTTTGAACTTGATAAGAGGATGGGTTTGGAACAATGCTATAACACTGCATCAGCTTTCTAATGTTATAATAATTTATTCATGGTCCCTTCACCAATAGTCTAATTTTAGAAGATTCCTTGACAAATGCACTAATATACCAAAATAAGAACCTTCTAAAATAATCATTTTGGAGAAAAATATACATAAATAAAGGTGCAATGACAATAAATTCTATGAAAACCCTTTTTCTGTCATTCCAAGAATTTCCTTATTATGCCAATTCCTCATCATTCTGAATTGGACGGTTTGCAGTAGATTTTTTGTTTTTTTTTCACAATTAGACTGCTAATAGTAGGCATGACAAAGGATCTGGTTAAACAGGTGACCCACCTTGCTCTTGTTATGGGCTGGGTTGGTAGTATTTCTTTTTCACATCTGAAGGCAAGTATGGATTTTAATATATGATAAGATTTATATTCGAATTGCAATAAGTGAAATCATGAAACAGAAAATAAACTGATTCTTAATAATCAGGAATCAAACAACACAAAAAAGATTTAAAAAAAAAAAAAGAGTTGTAATTTATTAAAAAAATTATACGCACCTTTTTCCCTATAGCATGCACCCAATCTGGTAATGACTTAATCTGTTATTCCAAAAAAAAAAAACAAATATGTTAACAAATAATCTCCAAATTTAATTTTCAGAGCTCAACAGTCCCTATTAGAAACTATATTCTAGCAACACCTGATTAAAAAGATCACATGGGGGCCATAGCCATTAAATAATGCCCAGATCGAAAGATCCCTCTTAACCATCCATGTGCATGCCATTTTCCCAAAGTTCCATCCAGATTTGACCAATCAAGAGCACTTTTCACCCTGACCACACAAGTGGGCCACAAAAAGGTGGGACCCACACAACAGGGAGATCATACACTGCTATTCGGGGAGAGTTTTAAAATAATTGCTTTATGCCTGTCAAATCGTCAACAGCTCGACCACTAACATAACGTTCCACTTCACCCGTCTCTTACGAACTTGAATCTAAACGTTAAAATATCGGAACTTCTAGACTCAAACTCCTTCATCACATATACAAGCTAGTGAGATCTTCACCAATTAACACATCTGACACATGTTCAAAACCTACTGCGAGAAAAGGATATTGTCAATCCTATAATTAGAACGAATCTCAAATTTAGGAAACAAACGATTAATTCCGTCTAACGTTACAGTCGTTAGAGTACTACTAACAACTCATAAATCTACTCACTTGTAATCTCGCTACTAATCCTAAGAATCAGGGTTTTGAACTGGCTATCTCAAATCTACAAAATTGTCAACGGCTAAAATTCTAATAAAATAGCCAACATCACATGTCTCTGATGGACTTAATCTAATCATATAGATACTTGTACTCCTCAAATAACATCATTCACTATCCATGCTATCTAAAGAAGTTGTCTTCTAAATTAACTGTTTTGTCTCATCTTCCATTCTACTATGATTAAAGGTGCTGCTAAATCCTAAGGTTAGAATAGATCTGCGTTCCAAACTTCAAACTACAGCTACTATAAAAACTTCTAATTTGTGTGTTGTACCACTCCTTAATTATGTTTCTTCAACTAACTATATCGGGACCTATAGGTTACAACCTTTTTGGTTTGCATCCACTTAGCCATCAATTATTCCTAACCCAAGTCATAACTTAGTATAGATCACAGTCCCTTCGTTATAGTCTGTAGGTCAATCACTAGAGCTATTTCTGACATTACTTCTATGGTATAGTCCATAAGTCTAGTAGGTGGCAATTTTAATACTCCTAAGGAACAACGTCTAGTAAATCTAACAAGCTACGAATAGATTCCGAGCTACTCAGGTGGTTTATCTTCTAGAATAAACTAAGAAATTCTCACAACCACTACAGCCTAATACTCATGCTTAAGAATCAAAGTTACCCGGTGAGTGAACTATTTCCTTCTTTTTTTAGACTTAACTTGTCCGTAACTCTACCGAAACTCTAAGTACTCAAGGTCCTAAATTGAGTGTCATGGGTTTACTAACACTGTATCAGCTCAATCACTAACATACGATCATCACTATCTGCGCTAATCCCATCTAGTTGAAAATCACTATTTTTCCCTCTGTTTTAAGTGTGACCTAATTCAATTCTCCTAAGACTAAATTAATCAAGTTCTCTAACGCTAGTTGGGGTAAATACTAGAGTTATCTCTATCTGGGTAATAAAGTCTATCTTCCTAATAATTGATAGTCCTAGCTCTTTCTATGGACAAGTTCAACAATCTCACAAGTTATTAAGATACCTCCTAACTATTTAGGTCGCTTAACTTTCAGGATAATTTACGGAATTGTATGAATCGCTACAACTAGTTCCTCTACCTCAAGGCTAAACTAATTGGATATTCAAACTATTTCTAGGATCCTCAATTCTACCCCTGTACTAAATCCACACATCTGTAGGTCACTATCCTTTGAAGTAATATGTAATTGTCCAAGGGTTTGCTAACTAAATCCTAGAGAGTACCTTACTAATCTACAACTAATAAGATTTTTCTAACTTCCTAGGGATAATTAAACTTTCGTATTAAAACTATGGAACTCCTTAACCTAAATCTCGTATGTCGAAATGATGTGTCGCCCACTACCACTTACCTGCCAAAGATGTCATTGGAAAGACAACCTGTGGTTGTACGGTCTAACTTTGGAAAACCACAGAGTGTGACTCAGTGATAGAGTGTGTGAAGCAATGAGTCAATCACATATTATACTCATAATTAATAATTACCATCTCACCTTCTTCCACAACGCACGTCTTGTCATTTGTTGAACCAGTCTTTGTTGTGTTGGCACTTGTTGGCCTTGAGTTGCACCCTGAGTTTCTTGTATGGCAGGCATCGGACGTTTGATCAGTTTAAGTTGAAACTGAATTAACTTTGGCAGTCTTATGCTCATTCGTGTGGTTCGGCGAGGTGGCATCTTCTGTAATTCGGTCTTACTAAATACACAATTCAATAAACATTCATAAACAACCTTAGAGATAAAAATTCCCAATGTCCTAGGGTTTCTAAGTCTTTTAGAAAAGACTTTTCATGCTCTGATACCATACTTACATATGTCACATCCTGGACCCGAGAAATCCCAGATTAGGGTGGTTTCCGAGGTGTGACACGCGTACTCCCGTGAACTCACATCTGTTCCGGACCAAATCAGAATTCACGAAGGAGAAAAATTACACTTTGCACGTGTGAGGATTACTCACTGACACTTGTCAATGAACATATATTTGCGGAAGTATGTACAATATCAATATCAAAGCCATGAGTGGTCCATTAACCAATCTGTTACATAACAATTAGTCTATAACAAAGCTAATAATTTAAATCTCTTAAATGCATTGTTTGTACACAAGTACTCTAATGAATATCTTCTAGATGCTTATCTCAAAAGAAACATAATCCTGATACAAATGCAAAATAGAACTAATCATAAGCATTACCTTAAGCTAAGTGCAAGATTAAATGGCTAATCTTAAACTCATCAATACCACTCTTGTACGTACTCCGGAGTCAAGCTAACAAATACCTTAACCGATTCAATCAATAGTCTACAGAACTATCAGTTATCCTCTTTGGAAACATGAATTCCTGTGACACCAAGTGTAGCACCATGAATACAACGATTCAACAATATATATGAGCAATTAAGATTCAATACATGTTATTCAAATTTCGAATTTAAAGACGAATAAATTAAAGAGACCAAATAATATCAACTAGGCACATTATGCAATATGAATAATTCATGCTTTATCAAATCAAGAATCGAATACTTACTTTCTAATTGGCTACTACATTTGCTCATCCTCTCCGATAGAGAGCAAATCTAGTTGGGATGTTACCAGTGACCCGGCCAAAGGTTCTCCTGGCTACCCGGTTCTGGAGTTCCGGTGCTCCAGACGACATACTGCAATAGTCTCGAATAACTAAACCAAGTTTAACCCCGTCGGGTATCATAAGGTCGAAGCTAAGTAGTGCCAAACCATTCGAATTGAATAATAATAAGACCGGCGTAAGACTTTTCTAATCAAATCATTTCTAATCGAATCCCTATATTTAATTCATAATCTTGAATAATTTTCAATCGAATCGAATCATATACTACTTCATTCAAATACACATCAATGTATGACAACATTTGCAAGGCAATTGTAGTATAATTTGTGGAATGACACGAACAGTGCATATAACAAGTAACTGAATATTTGAGGGCAATAAATAAGTCAATTTCAATATGCAAATGCAAATAGATTAATCGAATCAAGGACATTTACTAGCCAACCCTAATCTATTTATCCGCCGTCTCTAACCGTCCATTACAATGTAGTTTTAGATGATTCAATGCACGCACTACATCTCGTTGGTGTCACGTTGTGTATGTGTAAGATGCATTGAAGTCCTCTAAATCAACACCCATGGTGAAGTTCTAGATGAGTTAGATAAGTATATGAGATGATCTCAGCCAAAGATTTCCCATATGATATAATTCCATCAGACTATGATAATCGGCTAGGATTCCAAGTCTAAGGACTTACAAAGTCAATCCTTTACACCCTAAAAACCTTATTGGTTTAGTGTTTATGTCACAATCATCCTCAGGGATTGATTATGAAGAGTTTAGGCCTTTTTGAAGTGGAGTTGACTTCCTAGTTAGTGAATGGATTCTAATAGGGTCTAAACTAGGTTCAAAGTCCCTTTTTCAAAGAGAATGGATTTGGTTTATTGATCCAATTATTCAATTAGTCTCCCAACCTCTAATCATGAAGAGGGGTAGACTACTGGGTTTTACACTTTGAGAGCTTTCCAACGGTATAAAGAACTCAAAAATCAGGCATATGGGTCAAAAGTTATGGCCATTTCAAAATTGGTGCTGTTGGGCCCAACGGGCCGACCCGCTCAAGCGGCCCATGATCTTCTCGAGCGGATAGCGCTGCTGTGATTAAATGTGCAGAAACTGAGCCTAAATGCTCTGTTTTCGGGGGTTTCTTCTTCCTACCTAAAACCCATCCTTACAAGCCATGAATTTGGACCAAAATGAGTCTCCAAAGTGCTCACAAAACCCATGATTTATCAAACTATATTCTACATTAATTCACTACAAGAACCCATTTTTTACATTAACAATCTAATATAATGAAAATGGCTGAATTAGCATTCAATGGAATAATATTACTCAATCAATGAATCAGTCACATGTATTAATCAAAATTGCTCATTACTTGCCTTGTTCAGGTGCTTTCCACTCTAATCTTCTCTTCTTGCTCAAATCAAGCTAAAACCCCAAATCACAAGCTCAAACTAAGTCCTACAATGGTGAAATGCAAGATATGAAAGAATATTAATATGCATGTCATGAAAATGAGCCTCCTTGACTCAACTTTACACCCAAATTCAGAATGGGGCTTGAGGTCTCACCTATGGTAGCAATGAAGACTTGTATGAAGGAGCTTTTGACCATTCAAGAGTATGTAAAAAATGGAGAAGATGATCTTCAAGTGGACATGCACATCTCCTTAGCCGGATTGAGAGTGAGGTGAATGATTGAGTGAGAAACCTTGCCAAATGGAGAAGCTAAAGATGATTTGGGCAAATGGGTCCTTAGGAGATGAAAGTGCTTAAAAGATGAAGATAAACTTGAGGAATCTCTCATGTAATGCCTTCTATGGCTTGGATTGGAAGAATAAGAAGAGATGGACATGAAGAAGGAAAGAGGGAGGAGAGTTCTCAGCCAAAATGAGGTGAGAGTGAAAGGGACGATGGAGGGTTTAAAAGGGGAAAGGTTTTTTTGTTCCTTTTTGCATGCAAGTCCATTTCCTTGAATGAAATTTGGGACAAGGGCTTTGAGATTGTTTTGGGCTTGGAAATGAGTTGGACTGGGTCCACTTGGTTTGGATCCATGCATAGGATTTGATGCAGGGAAAGTGTTTGATGAAATGCACATGAAGACCCACTAAAGCTAGAAATACACATACATGATTAAAACTATAAAAAGGTCATAACTCTAACTAACTTTGGTCAAAGCCCATAATCAAATTAATCCTCCACAAAACCAACCAAAACACAAATTAGGCAATCAATCAAGATTAATTAAGCGCTAATCGAACCTAGGCGGGGTTGGGGTCTTACATGGAGAGAGATGGTAGTTTGAGGTTAGGGGAAGAAGAGAGAGAGGGAGAGAGTGTACCTGTCTTCACTTGTCTCATTCTTCCTCTTCCTCTTCATTCCTCCTTCCTCTTCCCTATCTTCTTCTTCTTCCTCTTCATTCCTCCTTCCTCTTCCCGATATGTTCTTCTTCTTCTTCCTCTCTCCTTCTGTCTTGGAAATGTGGGCAGACTCCCTTTAAAATGCTTCTCTTACATGTCCACGTCAGCGATCCGCACAGTAAAACGTGATTGGCTAGACTCCTCTCCGTCTGGCCTTCCCTACTGTGTTTTCATTCTGTGTTTTCTCTCTTAAAGTTTACAATAAATGGTGGGTCTTACTCCTCTTTACATGGGTAGTCACTGTTTGGTGGGGTCTTAACCATGGGGTAGTAAAATCTCCAACGGTGAGGTTCTTGTTTTCTAACTACTAATGGATGGGTACGTGCGTTGCACGTAGTCGTTACTAAAATGACATATTGTACGTAGTGATTGGGGACTCTTTCAGCTGAACATGTTGTCTGTTTCAAGCCATTGTAAACCATGAAGGCCTTTTGTTAGATGTTACATGGAGGAACTATACCTATCAATAAAATGAACATGATCAACAATAGAAATTTCTTAAGACCATACATTGATCATTCTATCAACTTAAGAATCTCATCTTCATTCACCATTCACCCACTTTTAATCGGGCCATTCATGCAACTTTAAAACTTCATACAACCTAACTCTAGCTCTCGATACAATCATCCTAAGTGGGTTGAACCATCTCTAATCAACAACTCATTGTGATATATGTAAGTGACTGAAAAGAAACTTTCATTCCAATCAGATTAAATAATTATAACTATAATTATTGGTTGAGGTGTAAGAGTTGTGGTGCAGGCATAATGGGTGGATGTGAGATGTTCAAGATTCAATATATACCGGTATTCCCTTCAAATTCGATACATTGACTATATAAAATTTATTGATTTCATTCACATTTGGAGTTGATTGTCTTGATTCCATTGGTGGTGACCCCATTAATTAGTGAAAAGCATAAGCTTTGGCTCAGAATTGCCTGGGGATTGACCATTAGTGCTTCCTCTCCTTTCTCCTAGAAAATTTGGTATCAAAGCTTTGGCCTTTAGCAACTTGGCCAAAAGATAACATCACTTTCTTCCATCTAAATTATGATCTACTATTGGTGCCTCTTCTCCTTTCTCAGAGAAAATTTGGTGTCAAACCTTTGGCCTCTAGCAACTTGGCCAAAGATCGCATTGCTTTCTTCCATCTCAATTATGATCTATCTCGTCACAGAACAGGATATCATTAAGTCTAAATAATTAGAAGAAAAGAGTTATACACCCATGTGAGCAAGAACTTCATAAATCACAATTTTTAAACCAGAATAAAATAATGGAACCTAAAATTCTAGGAAGCAAGGAAAACCCAACAAAGGAAACACTGATGTTTCATATGACAGATTATGTAGCAAATTAAAGTTTTACTTATTTCAAAACTGAGCAAATTAGTTTTGATGATAACAATATCAAAATGAAACAAGTGCAATAAGTTTTTCACATTTCTTCAATTTATCTGTTTTGTCAGAAAATTAGGGCCAGAATTTGTAATTGCAAAATATGAAAGGTCAAAAAACTATACCAATGATGGATAACTCCAATTCCACAATCAAATATTACAAGCAATGTGCTCAACCTGTTGATGGGAACTACATGCATTTACCCATGCACCAATCCCTAGGTCTACAAATGCAGCTGTAAACCTGAAATAATCATGTGCAAAATTCATGGTCATAATCAATGAAGCTATATTCCACCCCATCTGCATGGGGTCGTCTATGTGTTTCTACATGTCAAGTCTATAATGTATATAATGTGAAAAACAACAAAAACAACAACAGTAGTGGTGGTGGTGGTGGTTGTATTATTGCTACTATTATTAGTATCTAGGGCCCCTATACCTGGAATTCAATCAATGGTTGAGATATCGCAAAATTTGAATTTGATTTCAACTGCATTAGTATATCAGTAACTTTCAACTCAAAGTTGAAAGTACTAATATGCAAATTTGGTACAAGCTCATCACCACATTTAAAGGCAGAAACCACACAAAAATCCATCATCTAGCCAAATGCGGCCTCATCCGGATTGACTGACTTTGTCTGTGTTGGGAATGCTGATGAGGAAACTTCAAGAGCATATGGGAGGACGATTTGACGATATTCTCTCTTGTCCATGCAGGGATTGAAGACTTTGACGTCTTCTTTGAGGACCACCATCGTTCTGCTGCAGCAAAGACTCTGTTTTTTTTTGTCACTCCTTCGTTTTTCCTCTTTCCTTTTTGAGAAACAAGAAGGAATGGGAGTAAAAAAAAATTCGAAAGGCTTTCTAAAGCTTTAAGGCAGTGGTTAAAAGAAAAAAAAAAGGGCAAAAAAATGCATCTCGTAAGTGGAGGCTCACCGGTATTAGAGAAGGAAGCATTGTTACCTGCATAGGAAGTCTTCCAAGAACAAAAGAAGGAACCAGGAGGAGGAAGAGAAGAAAACAGGAGCAGAGGCTTTTTAATATGGGCAAGTGTGGGGCCCGTGAGATGCATGAGTTAACATTAAAATGTTAATATGCATATATAAGGTTGATTTAATCATTTGAAATTTGAAAAATCTATTCAATTTAAACATTAGAGTGAAAGAAATATAACGTTTATAAACGCTGAAGAATCACAATTAATGCATCAACATCCAATAAAAGTGTTTATTGTTGTTTAAAAACATGAAAATGAATAGGAGGAATAGGAGAAGATGCTACCAATGATGTTGGTTTTAATGATTGTGGCAAATTTCTTTGGTGACGTTTTTTCCCATTAGAAGTGCATGCACCATATCTTCCTCATTTTATTTCTGCAAAGTTACTTGAGAAAATCACTAAATGACAACAATTAAATGGCACATAAATGTAATTCTAGTTTTTTTTAGCATGCAGAATTCAAACACAATAGAGCTAGACAAGTAGTATTTCAATGGTAAACCAAACCAAACCAAACCAAGCCTTTTCCCACTAGGTGGGGTCGGTTATATGGATTTGAGGACGCCAATCAAATCTGTTTAGGGTCATGTCCTCCGTTAGATCCATGTAGGCAAGGTCATGTTTAATAATTTCTTTTCAACTTCTCGTGGGTCTCCCTTTCCCTCTCCGACTCCTAGCAATCTCCATGCTTTCACACATTTTAATAGGTGCCTCTGTTGGACGCCTTCTAACATAGCTGAACCATCTCAGTCGATTTTCTCTCATTTTATCTTCAATCGGTGCTATTCCTATCTTTGCCCCTAATCTCCTCGTTCCCTAATCCTATCTCTCCTTGTGATCCCGCACATCCATCTTAGCATTCTCATCTCCGCAACTTCCATCTTCTTAACATGATTTTGCTTTACTACCCAACACTCTAATCCATATAACAACGTTGGGCATACCGCCACCTTATAATACTTTCCTTTAACCTTGAGCGGGACTTTCCGATCACACAAGATGCCCGAAGCACTCCTCCATTTGGTCCACCCGACCTGAATCTTGTGACTTATATCAGTATCAATCCCTCCATCCTGTTGCATCATGGATCCAAGGTATCTAAAGTTTTCTTTCTCTACAATCTTTTATGTGCCCAAACTTACTTCTATGTTACCAGGTGTCCTACTTTGACTAAACTTGCATTCCATATATTCCGTCTTGCATCAACTTAGCCTAAACCCTTTAGTCTCTAACGTTTTCCGCCACAATTCTATCTTAGCATTCACTCCTTTTCTCGTCTCATCCACTAAAACAATGTAATTTGCAAATAGCATACACCACGGCACCTCATCCTAGATATTTCTTGTAATCTCATCCATAACTAGGGAAAATAAGTACAGGCTTAACGCTGAGCCTTGGTGTAGCCCAATCGTGATAGGAAACTCTTTAGTCTCTCCGTCAGTCGTTCTTATAGATGTCATGACTCTATCATACATATCCTTTATCGCCTCAATATATGCGACACACACTCTTTTCTTTTCCAGTACTCTCCATAGAATCTCCCTAGGAACCCGGTCATAGGCCTTCTCCAAGTCAATAAACACCATATGTAAATCTCTCTGACCTTCTTTATACTGTTCCATTAACCTTCTCAGGAGAAAGATAGCCTCCATGGTTGATCTTCCAGGCATGAAACCAAATTGATTCTCTGAAACGTTTGTTGTTCTTCTTAGTCTTCTCTCAATAACTCCCTCCCATAATTTCATCGTATGGCTCATCAATTTAATCCCGTGGTAGTTCGCACAGTTTTGAATATCTCCTTTGTTCTTGTACATGGGTATAAGAATACTTTTCCTCCATGCATCAGGCATCTTCTTACTCTTTAGCACTACATTAAAAAGCTTTGTCAACCAACTTATGCCATCCTCCCCCAAACACCTCCACACCTCAATAGGGATACCATCTGGCCCAACCGCTTTCCTATTCTTCATCCTTTTCAATACTTCTTTAACTTCTTCCCTACTGATTCTCCTATAGAATATATGATTCGATTCTTCTCTAGAAATGGTAAGCTGCCCCAATTGTATGTCACTACTACTGCTTTCATTAAACAACTTTTAGAAGTATCTCTTCCAACACTCCTTTATCTCCTCTTCCTTTACTAGTACTTTTTCATCCTCATCCTTAATGCATTTAACTTGGTGTAAGTCCTTGGTCCGTCTATCTCTGGCTTTAGCAAGCTTGAATATCTCTCTTTCGCCTTCCTTAGTGTCAAGTCGCCTATATAGCTCCTCAAATGCCTTTGCCTTGGCCTCACTAACTGCCTTTTTTGTTTCTCTTTTTGCTTCTTTATACCTCTCCAAGTTCGCTCCATTTCGATCATTTGGCCAAGTTTTAAAACACTCTCTTTTAACTCTTATCTTGTCTTGGGCGGCCTCGCTCCACCACCATGCCTCTTTCTGTGCGGGAGCACCCCCTTTGGATTCTCCTAAGACTTCTTTCCCTACCCTCCTAATACACTCTGCTACCTTATCCCACATAATATTTGCACTCTCATTTACCACCCAAACGTCTTCCTCTAACACTATTTCCCTTAATGCTAGTTGCTTATCACCTTTCAAATTCCACCATTTAGTCCTTGAGCATCTATACAACTTCTTTTTTCTAGTCCACCTTTGTAGCTACACATCTATGATCAACAACCTACGTTGGGAAGTCAAGCTCTCCCCCGGTATAACCTTGCAACAGTAATAAAATAAAAAAGTAAAGCTGAGGTTATTTTTCATTTAGAAGTGACAGATTTGTTCAATGTTTCCTATGAGGAAATAAGAATTAAAAACATAAATTTTCAATATTTATGGATTCGTTGCTATATAAGATAGGATCAATGTATAGTGCTATTGTATGATTAATAGTAGATCAAGCCGATTATAGACAGGTATTTAAGAATTAATAAATGCAAATGAAAAGAATGATTATTAGAGGCTTGTTAGATTAAACATTACATACTAAAAAAATACCAATGCAAGTAAGAGATATGGTTTAAACACATCATTTGCAAGTTTGTGCTATTCTGAAATCTAATACCCTATTGAGTCTATGCCTGTTATTTCTTTAATTTTTAATTAACTTTAACTCTGATTTTGGCAAACAAATAATGACATAACTAAAGCCAAAGAACTTATCATGATAACACCAACAGTGACTTGTAGTGATTGTTATAAAAGATTGAAATTAAGGAAGAACAAAATGAGATACTTATCATGTTAGATATTATACTATTACAGAGTAATCAATAGGATTTGCAAGTTGTATGTAATAACTACAGGCTAAGCAAAAATTATAAATTAATCATGTTACTTATTCTACTGTCATCAATCGTATTTTGCAAGTTGTACTTGGATGTATTAACTATAGGTGCAATGGCATAGATCATGAAGCATAGAATGTTAAAGCACCAAAAGGAGTAACTCAACTTTACTAAAGATAATTATTGAATGTCTGGTTTCTCCTCAAAACAGAGTGATTCAATACATTTAAGCAAGAAAACACTTTCTACTGATTTATGAAGAAACATCATATCTCAATCATGGAAAAAGTGCTTAGCGATCTCAAAAGAAAATCCTTAAAAATAAAAATTAACCCACAAAACCAATAGCATAATAGAAGATTAAAAAGAATGACTTAATCATTAGAAATTTGTAATGAGACCATTACTATAGAATTAAATACAATGTAGTAGCGCAGAACATGAGACTAATACTTAATTATTTTTCTGCAAAATGTAAAATTCTAAAATCAAAACAATGAAATCAGTTTTATCTTGAATTATATTTTATAAAGAAATTATAATAAGTTTAAGTGTATTCAACCAGACATGATACATGGTAGCTAAAAAAAGATCCATGAGTCATGTAAGCAAATCGAATCAGGTTTCAATCAAAGTTTAATCATAGTTAAGCCCTCTTAACTTTTTTCATTTAAAGAAATCATCACCATAATGATGCAGCAGCAATTCCACGTTATTGCAACAAGACTCATGGGCCACATGTGGGACCCATGAAATTCTAATTCTAATTGTTATTAGTTTTATTTTTAGCAAAGAATATAATTAGGATTAGTTTCTAATTTTTTATGCTTCCTGTTTCCTAGTTTGATTAGGATTGTTTCTTAGGGTTTAAGTTTCTTTTACTATTTATATGGCTTTGTAGAGAATTATTTCTCGGAGATTTTGAGATTAATAGAATTCCCTATTGTGGGTTTATCGTGGGAGAGTTGTCTTCTTCACGTGATTGTTCATGTGGGAATCCTAATTGTGCTTCGGCACTTGCATCCTAACCGTAGGATTGCATCACATAAAGTCGTTGAACATCCACCTCTCATTTCAATCAAAATGAGTCTAAGAGACATGACAATGGCTACTGCCAACAATGAAATATATCTAGGGAACTGATCTATTGAGATTATCTAACTACTAATATAACCAATGTTCTGACTTTCCTTTTCACTATAAAATGGATTTACTACAAAACCAAACCCTGATATAATAGAGGATCCTGTGTCCATTGTGTGAAGGTTAGAAATGAATACCATCCATACCGTAGTAATTAAAACCCTAATAAAGACAAGGTTCCATATCCAATGCCACCTAATATGCTTCAACCTTTACCTCTTTAATAATCCTTCGGTGGAGTTCATTTGACCATGAGTTCCTATTTATTCTTATGTATTCTATGCAAACCAACAGGCTTATGTCTTTACGAAAAGGGTTGTTGCTTAGTTGTTTCAGACACACCCATAAAATTCGATGCAAATATAGGCAAGGTAAGATTCTTGAATTATTCAATTATATTACAACATTCTATTATATGTATAGTAGAGTTATTAAGTCTTGATTGGAAAGAAATATGAGATTATCACGAGGCAAAGTGATCCCCTCCTAAAATCTTCTTTTCATTTTTCCAATCACAATTAGGATTTAGGTCACGAGCATACAAAAGATAGTTGAATTAATTAATATAAATTGTGCATGAATACAATGCGAAGGAATCAATATTAGCTCTGACCTAACAATAAGAAACCATACCTAGCAACCTATGTTTGTATATTTTTGGCACAGTGTGGCATTGGCAAGCAAGAGATAATGGAATAAGGTCATGCATTTCTTAAGTACAGTAATATATTCAAATATTTAAATGGTAGTTAGGGATTATGAAACTAATAAATGAAAAAAAAAATTGATCTAATTCTTTTACCAACATCAGATATGTGATGTTAGAATAGGCTATCCAACAGGACATTAAGACAAACAGTCTTCCAAGAACAATCCATTTAGCTAGAGCCCATGAATGAGTATAGTCCACTGATTCGGTAGTCTCATCTGTTGTGATTCCATTTTACTGTTTCTATCATGTTATATATATAATGTTGGCATCTGATTGATGGTCTGGAAATCAGTAGGTTTTTTTTTTTTTTTTTTTTTCTTTGCGTGAAAAAAAAAATTTCAGCAGTTGATCTAATATTGTAGCAGAGACTTGAGATGCCTACCACATTGGATTGTTGGTTTGTTCCATGGAATGTTCCCAAAATCCAGATTTGTTAAAACAAAATGTTTCATACGAAATGTTGATCATAGTAGAAGTGCTTTTCTCCTAATAACTCAAGAATGGATAATACAAGAAGTCTGAAGTTGTCTAGAGGCTGCCATCACTTCATTAGATTAAAGCAACAGCTGGGCAGCCATGATCATGCAGTGAAGATCTCTAAAGAAAAGAACACTTTCTACATTTCTACCCAAAAGAAAGACACGCATACACATACACTTTCTACATTGCTTATATGTGAAAAGACTAGTAGGAGTAACCTAGAGGCTCATAGAGATTTTCCCTTTTTCTTTTTATTTTTTTGAAATTCAAATAGTTATGAGTTCTTTTTTCCCCTCTAATAAGAAACTCACCTTTTTAATGCCAAATGAATCATGAATGTGGAACATTGTTCCTAATTCTTGGTTCCTTGATAAAAAAAACTCTTGGTTCCTTGATATGATGGTTCATAAAATCAATGCTATCAATTAACCCAACAAGTGTTTATAAGATGAAATTGCTGGATATAAGCTGGTCTTAATATCCAAGCATGGTATAGAAGAAGATACTCTAGCAACCATTCCTATATGGTAATACACAACAAATTGAATATCTATTTAACAGAGGCTGAAAAAAGCTGTGTTAGATAGTGCAGTCTTTTTTGGAGCAAAGTAGGTCCATTTAACAACTGTTTTTGAAATGGGATTTAATGCAACGTACATGTGTGTACGGTGTACCTTTTGCAACTGTTTATAAATAGTAATACACAACAAATTGATATCTACTTAAGAGAGGCTGGATAAAATTTGTATTATATAGTACACTCTTTTTGGAGTAAAAAAGGTCCATTTAACAACTGTTTCTAAGAAGGGATTTAATGTAACATGGGTGTGTGTACCACTTTTTACTCTATGACACATTTGCTAGGTGTGGGGTTATCAGGACATGGGTTACACAACTGAAGCTGAACAATTTAAAAAATCTTTAGTATATGAAATTCGAAACCCTAGATCTTCAAAGATATGAAACTGGAATGTCCTAGATTTTGATTGTCATCTCATCATTTTGGCCTTATTCCATAAAAAGTCATCTAAGTTTCGATTTCTATTAGACTTTTTATCAAACACATCATGTTCAACTTTTTGGAGCAAAGAAGGTCCATTTAAATGTTGTTACTGACATGGAATTTAATATAATGTATGTGCGTGCCCAATGGAAGTTCTATTTCTATATAAAAGAAATGAAGTCATTTTCTTTCTCGAGTTAAAGCATTGTTCAAGCATGGTAAGCAGTCGTTGATAGAATTCCTGATTCTTTGGATAAGGGTGACGGTGAAGTTTCACTATTCCCTCCCACTTTGTGATTTTTCTTTTGTTTTAATAAGCATTATGATACTATTATACCTGCGTACTCCAATCCTGCCTACTGGAATTTTTTCTTGTTGTATACTTTTCGGTTTAGCATGTCACTAATTGATAAAAGAATATTAGAGAACAAGCAAAGATGATCCAAACCAATTTAACGAGAAGATAGAGTTAATGTGATATAGGCGTGTCTCACCTTTCACTCCATGAGGAAAAAAATTAGTGGCCTCGTATATGGTGCTCCATCATAATAAAAAATAAAAAATAAAAGATCTTGAAAAAAATAAGTACATACCCTTGAGTGGCAGAGCAAACATGAAGAGAGTGAGCAACTCACAAGATTAACTGTTTAGATACATATCAATGAACCACATGGAAGTATAACATCAAATTTTTAAACAAAAACACATTGATTGGGTATTGGATAGAAACAACTATTCCCATCTTATATCCAAAATAACTAAGTACATGAAGCAATCAATACACACATTCTTTTTTGTTTTCTTGGTAGGCATACACCTGTCATTTTTACTGTTAAAATTATTATTATTTGGATTATATTTTGATTCAGGTATATATCTATTACTACTGATGACAACAAAGGTGTTAAAGGCAAAGGAATAGGAAGAAAAGTTATGGATAAGCTCTACCAAACTTACAATGCTGAGCTTCAGGGTAAGCATTTTGCTTATAATGGAGAGAAAAGCTTGTTCACGGGTATTTGATTGAAACAATTATTCCCATCTTATATACAAAACAACTAAGTACAGAAAGCAATCAAGATATAGAAATTCAATCTACACCATCGAATTCAAACATTCTCAGTACAGAATCAATCCAGTAATAGAGCAAGTGTAGAGATTTATGATGCAATAACAATATTTAATCATAGTTTACAATTAATACTAAAGATGCAACCATTCAAAAACACAGAAATATTTATGAAATGTGTTTTCGCCATCTTCCATGAAACTCCAAAAGTATCATGTGAAAAAAAAACAGAGTTAGTGATAGCTCTATCCAAGAAGAGCAGAATGATATATAGGCTCCCAAGCCTCTCTTTCTAATAGATAAGAAACATTGAATTAGTCTCCTCTACCCAATAAACCAAACCAAACCAAGCCTTTTCCCACTAGGTGGGGTCGGCAGAGGCGGACCCAGGATTTTCGTCTCGGTGGGGCTAAACTTTTGCTTGAATTTTTCATATCAACAATAATAAAAGAAAAAATGCATTCCATGTAACTAGATGCAAAATCGACACTTGATTTGTAAATAAACTTTTAAACGACAACACCCAAAGCGCGAATCCTCAAGAAATTAGCACACAATTTGACAAGCAAACTACAGCAATAATAAAGAAACTCTAAAGAAGTAATACACATTATCATGTAAAAATCGGTACCTTGTTACTATTTCCTTAAACTCCAAACAATTCCTTAATCATATGAATCCAAATGAGAGCACCTGTATTTATAATTTATAGATGAACATTATCAGCATAATCATAAACATCATATTACGGGCCAAGAATAATGTTTCCAAAATGAAAAGAAAACAAAAAAAAGAAATAAGTAGTTAAAGCTTAAACATAGATCAAGACAATTCGATAAGACTTGCTCACATCTATTCGAAAGCAGGACATAGAAAATATGGACAATTCTAGATCATTCAAAATCTTAAAAATAAAATTTAATTTACATATTCCATAGTTTTAATGATCATATGTTTTATTTGTAAAAAAGGTCCTACCATAGGGGAGAAGTTCATAATTCCCTCCATTTATCAGAGAAAGAGAGACAGAGAGGAAACATATTCTTCTCAATAACCCTTTGGTGTGAAAAAACAGGGCGATGAGCCGATGATGAAATCATGAAGAAAATACTTGTCTCTGCTACTTTCGTTTAAAAATTAAAAACGAGAAAAGTGGATTGGGGGATTTGAAACCAGAAAACACTTGTGACGCTAATTTACCATCACGAGAGTAAAGATGTTCTTTCATTGACCATCTCTTGAGGTGTTCAAATTGGGTGGCCCATTTTCACACCATTTATATGCCTCTTTTACATATCACATGCATAAATCAGTGCCGAGAAACATGCTTGATACGTAACCATTGTACATATTCTCTAAAGCACTAAAATTAAATCAACTGTTTTCAGTAGACATTGACTGATGTAGCTCTCCTCCCTGTTTATGCCTCCCCTTCTTCTAGATAATTGACAATCTTATTTGCCTTCTTACCACCTCTTTGTATGAAAAGATACATGCTCAAATACCAAAAATATAAACCATGTGTGAAAGTTGAAACCATTGCATGATAATGCACTTATTTCTCCACAGCAGAGTAACCCCCTGATTAAAATCAAATGATACATGTAACATATTGCTTCTTCTTCTACTCATGTCCATTGGTCAGAGGCTCATCTGTATGTACCCCAAATCACGACAAGAACCCACACTCCACAAAAATACGACTCGCATACCACATGTTTGACGCTATGCACAAGAGAACGAAAAAAAAAAAAATACCACACACAGGGCTAGAATCTTAGGAACTATACTAAAGAGAGATGGAAATGGAATTCACCTCCACAGACCGCACCGTTCCGAAGTGCTGGAAAATCACAAAAAGCTCAGAGTCGTCGAAGATTATGGTTTGCAGTAACATTCTTTGATGATATCATATCAGTCTCGCCTGCATTTTTAGGCATCTGGTCATTTCATTCCTTCCTTAAACATATCGTTTGGAAATTGGAAGTCTGAAATCATCACTTCCAATGAAAAAAGAAAACTAAAACATAAACCCCAATGTGCAAAGGAGGAAGAGAGGAAACTGCATAAACCCTAGCCAGGGAGGGAGAGGGGGAGAGAAGCTACAGAGAGAGGGAGAGAGAGTTACCTGAACCTGAACGGCTTATGTTGAACCGTCGAAGCCGCGAAGGGTCGGAAGAACGGAAGAGACGAAGAGGGAAGTTCGAAAGAGTCAAAGACGAATTTATATTTGATGTGGGGCGTGGGCCAAGGCCCAATAGTATTTAAAGGCAATTTTGGAATAATATGAGCGTCGGTCCGCTTCTGGAACGCTAATCAAATCTATTCAGGAACATGTCCTCTAACCAATAAACATAAACATTGAAAAAAAAAACAAAGGCACAAGGCATGATATTACTTCCCAAAGATAAAACCAACATACTAAAAAAGAAGAAGAAGAACTGGAACATGAAAGAAAACCCATTATACAGAGCATACCCAAACACATTCAGACCCTAGAAATTTCATAAAACCCAATTAGGCAATTTAGGCAAATAACTTTGAGAGTGGAATTTCCATCTTTCAGAGTAGATGTGACTATATAAACATCAGAAAAGAGGGGCAAAAAAAAAAAAAAAAAAACAGAAGACAAATTATAATTGATTACCTCCCCACGTCTTACAAAGATGGAACAAGAAGAAGATTTGGAGGGCTCTGAGTGTGATGTTATTCGAAGAGATGAAATGAAGCAGCCATTCTTTTGGCGTTGAGGAATAAGAAAGGTCTGGGAAATGGGAGCGGAAGAGGTTAGGGACGTGTATCAAACAGATGGCCTTGGGCAAATGAGATAGGCTTGGGCCTACTATTTGTTGTGAATTCATGCACAGTTTTGAATGTCATAGTTGGGGACAGGTTAAGATCTTAGGTCCATGAGCTAAGACTAATTTTCAGCCCCATAGTTGGAAGACTAAGGCCCAGGTTTACCTAGCTAATTTGTCCCAAGCCCAGCCAATCTACATCACTAATGAAAATGGAGGGCTATATGAAAAGGTATTAAATTAAAAAGTAGAGATGTATGACTAAATACTGAAATGAAGGGATCATGAGCTAAGACTGACTTTCAGCACCATAGTTTTTTTTTTTTTTTTTTTTTTTTTTTTTTTTTAACACCAGCCATTAAGCTATAGTAGTGATCCTAGAGAGGATCATTATCACAAATGCATGGTAATGTATGGCCCCAATATGCAAAGATTTTTACCATGATTGACACAAATTTCCAATGGCCCAATCATAAGCGCACCTGAGGCCTCCATAAATTATATGATCAAAATCTCATTTATTGTATATGGCTGAATCTGGTCAATTCATGAGAGCCTCCAAAATAGACTACTAATTCTACCCAAAAATAAAAAAAGGCCAATTTGCTCTAGCCTCTCATTTTGATTAATTTAGGGCTTATAATTGGAATCATTTAGCATTCTGCTCCAATTTGGGGTTACCCAGGCTGCCAATCCAACCTGAACCCAACTTGATAATTCACAGTTTTAGGTTAATCCTCTTCTCTTTAAATGTTGGGTTAGAGTTGATATTTCCAACATGATAATAAGTGGGTTCAGTTCAAGTTGAGTACACAGTTGCTAACCTACTCAATCTTACTCAAATATACCGAGTCCATCTCAGTTTAGTCCGACTTGCCAAACACCTTCAGGGTCCCCGGAGCAGGTTCAGACAATATATTTGACTTTTGGGTTTGGTTGAGATTGAGATTTATTAGAGTCTTGGCTCATGGTGATTCCAAATATATGGGCAACCCAACACCAACCCAATCCAACCCGATCCATTTCCTTATCTTCTTATAGTTTAACTGGTGTGACTGATTACAGAGCTTTCAGTGGGATTCTAATGGTTACAAAATAGCCTTATCCAGAACAATTTGATTCCAGTCCTGTGCATGTCCATACTAAAAGAATGAAAAAGTACCCCTCCACCTATGCCTTTTCTTAATTGGAACACGTAGGAGAGCTTTAGATATTATCCAAGCTTTTGTCCTTTCTAATGACTCAACACAACCTGCTAATGCTCTCTCTCTCTCTTTTTTTTTTTTTTTTTGTGTCACTCACACCCCCATGTCTAGTCCAGAGCAAAAGCCCACAGCTGACATCTTTAACTCAGATTTCTTCACTGTAGCCATTGGCTGTTGTTGGGGTTTTGGCAAAAGACCAACATCTTTCACTGTCACAGAAACCTCAGCTCTGCTTGGAGATCTTGTCATTGGGAGACCATTTTTTTGCTTCTGGGTTCTCAATGTCCCTTTCTTTTAGCTTTTGTAGCTTGGCACTTGTCCTGCTCTTGGATAGATGCAAGCTGTTGGGGAGGGTCCACACTACCAACTAAAGCCAAAATGCATTATGCTTTGATGCAGGGGCTGTTGAATGATGCAACTGTATGCTTGACTGGATCTTCAAAAGGAAAGGAAAAGCAAAATTTAGATTTTATGATTGGATAGATGATCTGCATGTTGGTGGGATTTAGATATGATCAAGTATCTTTTATCACTCTAAGGAGATTTTGGTGGTGTTTAAATATGGGAAAGTAAAAGTATTTTTTTTTTTTTTTTTTTGGTATAAGAAAATAAAAGTTAATATTACCAACTAAGTTGAGAAATCAAGGAGACGTGGAAAAACCTGATGTTTTTTTTTTTTTGGTGAAAGGAAAAAACTAATCTTAGAGATGAGCCCAGGATAAGCCACTCTTTCCACTTTGTGGGCTCTTCTCTTTCCGATTGTGTGGGTCATCCTTCCCACTTTGTGGGCTTCATTTTCCCATTGTGTGGGCTCTCTTTCCACCTTGCACGCTTTCTCTCTTCCCACTTGAAATTAAGGGCCTAGTGTTTCAACAGAAAGGAGCTTGCCAATCCATGCGCCTCCTCCTCCTTGTTTGGTGCAGTGAAGAAAGGGCAGGGAATTCCGGCAATTTATGCTACTTTTCCTTGCTGCTGGGGATCCGGCAATTCCATCTGTTTCGTCGAACACACAAACACACCCTAAAAATAAAATAATATTTGGGAAATGCCATGCATTGGCATTTATTTTGAACATCTAGGACTTTCACTAGCTAGGTCTCACAGTCTCACTGTGGAGTTTAGTTTTCACTTCTTTTAACTCTGGATCTCTTTAGTTAAAGCCTTTAATGATCTAGATTAATAAAGAAACTATACCATATCATAAAAATCTAAATATACTGGTAAAATGAGAATCGAGGGAGTGATGGAACCAAAAAAAAAAAAAGTTCTCTGGAGCCTTTATGTAAAAAATAAAAAATAATAAAAAATCTTTAGAGAGTCATACATTAAAAAATTAAAAAAACCATAAATTCCCTATAACATGTGTGAATTCCCTAAAATTTGTACAAGGGCAATGGCCCCACCTTGCACAACCCGCTCGTGCCCCTCATTAAGGGCTAGGATGCAAGAGAGCCCAGACACGTCAAGTTGATCTACATACCCAATGATCAATCCCCGGATACATGGGTACAATGTGGAGTTGTCAATCAACTAAGCATACCCTCAGGCCTCGGCCACAGTCTTTGAACAATTGCTTATCATGAAGTGATTGGCGGTTTTCCTTTAAAAAAAACTTTCAAAAAAAAAAAAAAAAATGGCAGTTTCCCCTTTTCCCTGTCAATGTTCCGTGTGACTTGAGTTTTCTTGGTTTCACTTGTTTGAATGTAAACATAGTTCAGGTAATCCAAAGGCCTCTTTGAGGGGAACTATAGCTTGGTTCCAATACTAATTTTAATTGTGAGCGCTATAAATCAATAACAGACTAATAAAGGCATATTCGTTTGCGGAGAATTGAACACATAAGAATTCATGGTTGATTAATAAAGGATAAATATATAAAGAGGTGGGAGCTGAAGGGTATGAGGTGAAAACTTCGCATTCCTTGGGTTTGAAATACTAGGTTGATGCCTAAGTAGTCATCTTTTTTCATGAAATGATTCCGATGGACTCCTCCTCAATGGCTCCTCTTCACGGACGAGTGCCATATATGCACTTATTCTAAGCTTGAATTGTTTATTAATCAAGTTGAAGATGTAACCCACGCTCAACTTGCAAGTTAAAAAGGTGAACAAAGCTCTAAACATAATAATAAAATGCAAGAAAAAGAGAGAGAGAGAGAGAGAGAGAACGAGTAAAAGCTCATATTTTACACGAAACTAGCTTGAAGGTAGCCCCAATTGCTATTGGGGAGTTGGACTCGGAGCCAACCCATAAAGGGAAATTTGTGACATCATATTACGTCTTATCGCCAAGGCATTTCAAATACTTTATTTCATGCAAGAATTTAGAATTTTAGACTACATGAAAATACACTTTTAGCCTTATAAAATTTTAAATTTTAATATTTCAAATGCTAAATTGGGGTTCAGCATTTAAAATTTTATTTTGAAAGACAGCATTTAAAATTCTCAAAATTATGTGAGATAAAAATTTACGCAATTCTTTCAAACAAACAGCCGAAAAGCATTACATGAAAAGGGGAAATATATGGACCTTTTTTTAGATACTACACCAACATGCTTTTTAGATACTGCACCAACATGCCGCAAGTGTGACGTTAGGGTTTCTATTATTAGTGGCACGACAAGATCTGGACAGGGTAGATTTGCTTCCTATTGATAATAATTCACCTAAACTTTGGAGAGTTCCATGCATGGAAGTTATGTATCATTTTACCTTTCTCTTTTTTTTGAGTGATTTGACTCAAAAGCTATACTACTCTACGGGTGAGAAGGATACTCTAGAGTAGTAGTGTGTGCCATATTCAAGGAACATTGTATCAATATGATCTGTTTGGGTGTGCAACATTCATCTCCCACAAAAGTCTGGTTTCCGATTGTGACGCCCCGGACCGAGACCAAGCCGATCAAGTCCCTAATCTGGGGCCGCAGCGTGGCGAGCCAGAAAATTTTACCCACGCTTGTCATTTTCCCATAAATTTCCGCGGTGAAAATTCACAAAATCCATAACCAATCAATCACAACATAAAGAATAAGTGTGTGGAAGCATGTAGTAAACGTATAATCTAAATCGAAAGCAATAAGAATATTCAAGCCTTACATCAAAATGAGAGATATATACATAGGCATAATCCAAAGTTAGTTCAAGTTTAACCCAACACACAAGTAAGTTTAGAGTTTACAAATTTTCTAAATAAAAAAGCCAACAAAGGCTAGTAGACAAGTCCCCAAAACAACACCCATCCCAAAATGTGATACGCGTCCCATCACCCAACCCGATGTCTAAATGACATCATTGGGCTGCCACTCTCGAGCAATCGGCGGCTCAACCGCCTCCTCCTCATGCTCCGCCTCAAATGCAGCAGGGTCGACATCTAGCACCAAACAAAAGAGTATTAAACATGACGGTCTGGCAAGCCAATTAAACAGATAACGGAATGACAAGTGTTTGCAAAAACATTATATAAGTCGCAATAGTACATTTGAAGGTCTAAGAATAAGCAACGATGAAATAAGGAAGATGAATACCAAATTAAATCATTTTACAATGAGAACATTTGAAAGAGTAATACAATCCGAACAAAACATTGGCAATCCACATTGAGCTATATTCTCCTATTACCTAAGAAACAAGAGCAATCAATAACCGTCGCTGTATAAAATGGCCGGAGCAATCATTAACCGTTGCCATAGAAAATGGCCGAAGCAATCAAAATCCGTCGCAGAATGAATGACAAACAAATAAAGTGTCCAAGCTGCAGTTAGTGAAATAGTTGAGGATCCAAAGCCGGGTGATTAGCCCGACTAGGTGACCCAAGTTTAGTTGTGCCGACCAAATCCGAATCGATACAAACCAAATCATCGAAATACATTTTAAATTAATAAAAGACTACTCTAACAAGGTACAAACGGACAAATACGTACGAATTAAACGAGTAGCCTTACCAATATTTTTCAAACGTGGCGAACCACTCAAAGTTATTACAAATCAATTTATAAGAGAACATATAAATCTTCTATCTTGGAATGAAGTAATGCATAGTGGTTGTATGGCTTACCAAGGGTCATCTCGTTATGCACTTAGTTTTCCAATGTCAGTTTGTGAACGAAGGGTTTCGTGCCTGTGAAGATCTACGACGTTTGAGAACACAAAGTGCACATCAAGGCTTATAGCAATTCCCCGGTAATTCGACCATCGAATAATCCTTCTTATTTCCCCTCAGATTTCATTATACAAAGTGTTTGAGGTTCATATTTCCCTTGTTCCACCTTAATGAGTCTTTAGGGGAGGTCTGCATCTCAAAACAATGCAACAGTGTATAGAGAACAACCCCCAGGACAGAACCCACGAGCGGCCTTAGATTTGCTCGAGCGGAGCTGCTCCAGAGGCTCGACCGCTCAAGCAAAACCCAAAGTTCACTCGAGCGGGCGAGTTTTAGTCTTGCCCTTTGCCAGACAGTGGCCATGTCCACTCGAGCGGATAGCCCACTGGCTGGACTCAACCATTGCAGAAATTTTTGCTCTTTTTGCATGTTTTCTGATTCATTTCCCTTATTTCCAATACCATTCATTTCCTACAACAATCTGAACTCCCCAGCACATCACACAACCTCCATTCAACAATAACCATCCCATTCCATTGTAAAGAACATAAACAAAACCCCCACATGCCCCAAAGCTACAAGTGGCTGGAGTTATCACTTGTGGGTCCCGAATGAGATCGACGAAGAAGAGTAAATCAATCGTCGAAATATCCAGTTTCCAAAAAGTATATTTTCCTCATGATTTGCAAATATCGAAATTCATGCACAGATTCGGTGTGAAAAGTATGTTTGCCCTTTTTCTCGAAAAACGTGATTTCTGGGTTTTGAACACAAACGAAACAGACATTAAAGTTGTAGAGTCGGATACGACAAATCAAAACAAGTCGAAATCTGAATTTTTCGAAATAAAAGATTAATTCCCCAAATGGACACGCGTCACACAGCCACCCCGGGCCAAGACAAATCAAGCTCAACGGCTTTTAAAATTTTCCAAAGCTATATAAAATTCTAATCTAGCTAACACCCAAACTAATCGTCCTCTAATCCCACTTAGAGACTAATCACGGCTAAAACAACAATTAAACATACTAAATTTGGGTCGGGGTCTAACACTGATCCCAAGAAGCACAAATCAAACAAATTAATATTTACTCTTTTTTTTTTTTTTTATCATTGAGTCAATTGTGTTGGTGGCTACGTAAAATTTGATTTTTTTTTTTTTTTTTTTCATTTCAATCCATCATGAGTCAAATTCTTAGATTGGTTGCACTTCTTTCAATAAATAATCAAAAATATTATTTAATCTGATTCTCTTATTTAAAAGTTTTAGACATAAGGAAAATTCTATATGCACCCTCCATTTTTGCTGAGCACACCCACATTCCTTCTTCATGTGTAATTTTTTTTTCTTCTAAAGGTAGGTGTGCTCAGCAAAAATAGGGATGCATATAGAATTTTCCTAGACATAATTGATAGTACTTGCTAGGACAGAAGGTTGTGGTTAATAAATGTATTAAGATGCCTCTACAATTATAATCAGTTCTTTTAAATTATCGGGTCTATTGAGATCTTGATAGGGCTAGATTTGACCTTATTTACCACGTTCATGTTGTAATTTACTATACATCAATCAACTAATGAAATGTGTAATATCAACTTATCGTCAATACTTTTCCAAAAAACATACATCAATCAACTGATGAAATGATATCAACCTATGTCAATTATGAATGTAAACTATTAGTCATTGCGTGGTTATCCACTAATTATTATGATTTGATTATATTTAGTCCTAGTGCTTTCATTAATCTTACTTTAACTAAATCTCTGAGACTCTTAATTAAGCGGCACCTGTCTATCAAAGAGGATAAGAGTGAAGAAAGTGAAGAACACAGGGACTCAGAACCTATAAAAGGAAATGATTTAATAGATTAAATCCCAATAAAGCTAAAGTCCATCAATGTGTACACGTAAATCTTTCACTACTATGCTTCTCTCTTTCATCTTCTTCTTTTTATCGTCGTCATCGTCGTCGTCATCACCACCATTGTCTATCCACATCTTAGCTTACAAAGGCAATATTGGTGCTAACCATTGTTTCATTTTTTAGCTAAAAATAAAACCATTTCAATATAATTGAAGCTTTACATATATACATATAAGATAAGTATCAATTTTTTTACTTACCATTAGAAGATTCAATACCAATATTTGGACATGCAGTCATGTTCTTATCTACTTGGAACCGTAGTTTAAAGGTCTGAGTCGCATGGCTAGGAACCATAGTTCAAAAACTTGAGTCATGGAAACTTAGCAGGTGAACTAGCTAGGTTCAATGGCAACCAAGCATAACAGGCCAAACTGAGTATGCAAAAAACTTGGTTAAACTTGTTGAGTCACTTCTTTCAATCCCCATCCAGAAACACCAAAATGAGCAAAGTAAAAAAAAAAAAAAAAAGAACCCAATTTTGCTAGGTTGGTATATTGGCAAGGAGCTGTAAGCCCAAGATTGATCCTTTGGCATGCGTGTGATTCGGAGGTTCCAAGACCACTCAACTTTAAGAGTTTCGACAGAGAACTTTCCATGAAAGTAAATGATAAATGAATGAACCTTATCATTTGAGATTCAAGAGAGAACCCGTGGAAAGGGTGTCTCATTTCAAATAGCTGCCAGAGAATTATCACGAGACAGATAAGTTATCCCACATGTACAGTACGACTGACTTAATCTAGCAATAAAAAATAAAATAAAAGACATGTCATCATTTCATTGTTTATTGCTTTCTTTCATTTTCACTGGTGGATGGGGAGATCGAGCTCCATCAAAAAATAAGAAAAAGTTTTGAGAGAGAGGACAGTGACCATCTTTTCTTTTTGACATGATGTTGTTACTAAATAAAACAAACAGTAATCACAACAGTAATAAGTTGGATCCTCTACTTTTTCTCTCTTCTTTTTTTGTTGCAGAGGCAATGAAAATGAAAAACTTTCCAGGAATGTCCAAAGAAAAGTCAAGAAGACTTTTATAAAAGTTGGAAGAATGAGAGAATCCCAGATTGTATGATACGAATATGAATGGGGCCTCCTTTTTCCCTATAAAATAAGACAAGCTTCCAAAGTATCATATCCGCCCACACGACGACTGTGCACGTGTCATACTTGCTGTCGAATTATATTTCCAAGTGTATGTCCTACCATATAAGAATGAAATGGAGTGGATGTAAACATTCATATGAAATTGGAAAATGGTCAATAGGGCCTAAGTGACAATTATGATGACGATGGAAATGGAAAAGTACTTTAAAATTTGATTCAATAGAGAAAAGGAAAAAAATGGGCAAACAATTACATGAATAGGATTACAGTTTGCCACCACACTTATAGTTGAGTGGTGTTGGCACCCCGGATCGATTGGATAATTCTCACTTGCAGCAGTATCAAATGTACATAGTAATGATAGTGTTACTTTCATATGAAATCGATTTCTTCTTTTCACTAGTCTTAACTCAACCATATGCTCTTATTTTGACAAAGAAGTTTCTACATGGTCCTGATTTGCAACTCATCTTAGAAACAACAATTGCATTATTAATGGCCACACCTAATGCTTTGTGGGTTTGTTGTTCTAGCCAGTTGTAGGCTTCCAATTATCTTTATTTTGTTTTTTTTTTTGTGTTGTGGGTGGTTGTGCTCACGGTACCTAAAATCTGTTTCACTATTATGTATTTTTGTCTTCTCCTTAATATATACAAATCTTAACTTGAAAAAAAAATCGATTGCTTCTAGTATGATTGCCCGTGTATGATTCTCTTTATTTCAATAATAGAATTCAAATTTTATATTTATATATATTAAAGTAATAGGGAGCCCCACTCTGGAGAGTGCTACATCAACAGTTTTTTTTTTTTTTTTTACAAGTGCGCAATGTCAGCATTCCGAAAAAATGACATGTGGCATCATAAACTAAACCCTTAAATCTCTCTCAAAACATCATTTGTGGGTCACTTCATAAAAGTCCTAGAATTTTCTCCAAATTTCTACCCTAAAAGTGCTCTTATTCAAATTTAGACTTTCTTTTAATCAATCAATCTTTATCCCTTACCCTTCAAATCTATATAATTTAGAGTCAACCAAGGAATAATTGATTTCTTTAATATTTTAAACCTTCAACTATTAAGTGACAATTATTAGTGGGCAGTATGCCATACAACCAATTCCGAATTCTGAATTTTATCTATGATACTATCGAATTGGGACCCACGCCATTAGAGCAATTTGTGCAAAATTGTCTCCATGGTTTCGTATTTTATCTTTTATTATATTCCTATAATGCCTTTCAAAAATATACATCCTCAAAATATTGACCCCATCATTATTGGGTCCCGCAAATATCATGCCTTTCAAATATATATTGGTAACCATTATTTCTATAAAATCATCAAAATATTTTATCATATTAATATTAAATACATGTTTCATCTAATGGTAACTTTCATTAAAAAAAAAAAAAAAAGAAAAAACTACACATGCCAAGTACTTTGCTTTCCCGTTCTTTCATAATTGAGAAAATATGACATTTTTCAATCTTTTAAAATTGGGGCGAGCAAGTTCAAATTCAAACTAGAGTTGTAGGAATCTTTAACTTATCACTTAATCAGGATTTTGAGCCTCTCCATTCCAGTCATCTATTCGAATTGTGGGTCCCAACTTGATGATGAGAGAGTATGTACTTCCTATGTCATAGCTAAACAACGAATCGGAATACTTTGAGTGGCTTTACGTACGGTGACCGCGAGTGGACCACTCAGGGTCCGGCATGTTACCGCAGGCAGCTCCTGCCGAGATATATGACAGATTGCCCGCTTGCATTACCCTTGTGACGTGGCGAACTTTGAATGGTCTACTCACGGTTAATGTGGGATTTTCCCTCACCAAATGTAGTGTAACTTATCAATTTAACCTATGCTAATATGAAAGCTGAAAGTTAGCCTCCATCCTATCAAAGTACTCCCTCTAAATCAAAACCCAACAATTTAAGCAATAAATCCAGACTCATTTGCTTACTATGTTCCTAAAAATCTATTCTATCTGTAGACCCTCCAATCTGCTAAAATTCCTCTTGCCAGCAATCATTCTTCTCTTTGTGCAACACATTAAGATCCTTTTTAAATTCAAATCTTTTGAATCCCTCAAGAAATGTAATAATCCCTACATTTAAGGATAAAATTTCGCAACTTATCTCTATAAGATTGGATCTAACTTCTAAATAAATAGAGTCGAGAATGTTCGAGAATGAAAATATATAAGCCCCCCTTGGACTTTGATTATTCTTTGTTTTGGAACTTAATTTCGCTTGATTTCTTGCTTATTGGGGTACCTTCATAATTGTGATTTTCGATGTTCATCTCTACAGGTAATTTTAATTATTTTAAGTTTACATTTTATTTATATAAAAAAATCAACTTCTTTTATCTAAATATTATGTTCGGCCGTGCCGTGCCATGCTGTGTTGTGCAACTGCAAAATCTAAATGTCGTATTGGGCCGTGCCGTCTTACGGCTAGGACCCCCTTGCCCAGTACGGCCCGTGATGAAGGCTGTGCTGGGCTATGGCTCGAAAATTTTTGTGCTTACTTTGCGGCCCGACCCAATTTACACCCCTAGATGAGACACTTCACACCGAGGTCATGCTTCTAGACCCGGCATCATCTTTATTAAAGAATAAGTGTATGATTGATTTCATATATATTGGCTTGGTGCATGTACTTAGCTACTGCCTTTTGATATTTTATACTATTAGTTGCACCACAAGGACGTGGGATGTGGCTTCCAAAATGTCATCAACATTTTAAATAACCTAGATTAGATATGTGGTACATCTAAACATAGCTGAGGTGCATTGATATCAGTCTGACGCAGCTAGGGCTAGTATAGTTAGTGGGTGGAGAGGAGGCATATCTAGCTTTGGAAAGGCATGCAGACTTTTAATGGTCAAGAAAAGGAAAGCCCTTTTGCAAAAGATGATTGCATTTTAGACTATTTTTATCAGTCAATGGATTGTAATGGAGTATGCAAGAAGAAAAAGGTTAATTAAACAAGTGCAGGTTAGCATTAACAAACTCATGTGGTCCATAGTAGGAAAACGAATCACAGCCTATAGTAAAGACCTTATGTGGCATCATGTACACTAAAATATAAAATAATGGTTCCCAAGGGTCTAGATTCTCTCCCATTTCTAAATTTTTAATTTTTTTTAAACTCCAGTGAAGGGAACCGGGACATAAGAAAGAGTCTTCATACATTGGCATTCAAGTGAAAAAGTAGCCCCCACACACACATGGAGGAAAAAAAAAACCCAATACATGCAAGAAAATGGGGCATATCCAAGGTTCAAATCCTTAAATAACCAGGTGAAAACTAACGGTTCTCTAACATTCCATAGATGAGTAGAATTTCTAAATAATATTTATTTTGTTTGGAAATTTTTAATTTTTGTTAGACTTAGGACCTAATTAGATGCTAGAAAAGTGAAAGTGGAAAAGCATTTAGCTATGGAAGGCCCCTTTTCTCATGGTGGGATACGTAGTTGTTCGGTGCAGCGTCGGGTATACCCAATAGACATACACCATGTATGTCAGGAATTCCAAAGTGCATTTACATCGCTTCAAAACTACGTTGGAGCCTATCAAAAGAAGAAGAAGAAAAAAAAAACAATGTTGGAGATAATGAATGTGTTTTTTTCTTCCATTTTTGCCTTTATAAGCTTCTTTAAGTGAAGGGACCTGACTCTGATCACTTCCCTTCGGATCTCCAATTTTGCACATGCTTTCCTATGTCGCAGCTTTACACAAACAAGTCCTGATTTTGTTGCACCAAGCCCGTGAAAAAAATAATGGATTGGGGACATGAATTTTTACACCTACTTTTTCTGTTTATTTAGTGCGAGTGTAATTTCTCATTTTCACTTTTTCTCACACTATTTTCCGCGAGAAAGGATTTCTAAATGAGACCTCCCCGTTTTGGACTTCCATTTTGGGAAATAGGAACCGTCTGTTACACAAACAAGCTCTAAGAAATCTCTTTGCCCTTGTTTGATTGTATTTCTAGTAAAAAATTGGAGACCACTTAATATGGTTTTCTCTACTTGATGAAAAAAATAAAATTTCCATCAACTGAGAGGAAGCACAACTTTCTCTTATTCAATCTTTATAGACCCCCAGGCCCCAACTATGAAAAAAAGAGCTTGCTCCCACAGGAAGAAAAGCTCTATGAAAGAAGTTTGCTCTCACAAGAACCACAAACCCAAGGATCGAATCTTAAGCGGTTAGGGTAATGTACCCAACCAACTAGGCAATCCTCTTGTTCAATCTTGAGATGCTCTCTCGACTTCTTGTTTTCTCTCATGAACACCTCTAATGAGTAAATAAAAGATATAATTTCTCTAAATGCCAAGGCAGCTAGTTGACATGCAGATTATCAACCAATTGAGCAACCCCTTATTTTCTTTTGGGTAAAAATATCACCTTGATGGAGTCGATCCCATGTAAGATTATGGTACGATTGACCTTTTCCAACAAATGTATTTAATGAACATGCATATATTTGTATTAATCACTTTTTAATTAAATGGTCCTTTTTTTTCCCCACAAAAAATGGTCCATTTAACAGTAAGACCAACTCCAATCGAGGTAAGATTCGAGATACAAGTGTTTATTTTGAATAGGTAGGCCCAATGTATAGGTCCACCCCTTTAACTCAGGATCCGGACTCCTGGTAGAACTTGTATGCCTTACTTTCTCTATAGGGTCTAAAGACATAACTTCACTTCTCCGTAATTAAATATAAGGAATAGGAAGATCCTACTGACCCCATATTTTTCCATGTGTGTAGGTAGGAGTGTAACGGTTCGGTTAATCGTGTTTTTTGGAAAAATCGTTAATCGAGTCACGGTTAACTGTATAAAATGGTTCGGTTATGGTTAATTGTCACTTAATTTTTTTTTTTTTTTTTTGTTAAAGAATAAAATACTTATTCAAAAGTCTTAGATAACAAATTACATAATTCCAAAATACTAAAATAGCATTAAAATGTTCACATAGACAAATGAAATAATGAAGTGCATTTTCTCCAACAAACACATCCTTTATCCATCACTTTTCCCTCTTTCATTTTTTGTTCTATCGATTAGGACTCAAAAAGTGAAAGGGTTTATTTAAGTTATAAAATTACACAATACCTATTTCTCTGTTTTTTTTTCTTTTAAATAAGGGTGTAACGGTTCGGTTAACCGTGTGTTTTGGAAAAACAGTTAACCGAATTGAATTTTATGGTTCGGTTCGGTTAATAACCGTGATTGAAGATTAAAAACCGAAACCAAATCGTGAAGCACAATTTTTCGATTTTAATAACCGTAACTGAAACCATGAAATACGATTATTAACTGTTGGTTTGATTGATTAGACAGTTTTTCAGTTTTTTTACACCCCAATGTGTAGGATTGAAGGCATCTTTGTTATTTTCTATTATATATATATATATATAATGATCTTAAGAAATTTGGCATCTAAAAAACTACTGTGTGAGTTTTGCCATCATCCCCTTTCTCGAGTCGGGGTTGGGTCTGATTTAGGTTAATAAATAGTCGGAACCAATATCTTATGCTAGATCCGAATTTCTACATTTCCTATCCATTTCTCCCAAAAAAAAGAAGAAAACGTACAATCCCTTTCAGATTTGAGAACAATTTGGTAGGCTAATGTTTTTATATTCCAACTAAGGGGCTCATTTGTGAGAGACTTGCACATGCAAGGTAATAGGAACTCACACTTGCAAGGGGTGGACGACTCAGCAAATGTGAGGCAATAAGAACTCACAAATACAAGGAGAACTAACTTGCACGTAGGAGTTAATACAGACTCCCATATGTGCGAGGGCAGGGGTGGCTAGGTTCGAAACTTGGTCACCCCGATGAATTCCTAATTTGGTATGCTAAAAATTTGGATCTCATTTGGCCCTACTTAACCTAAATTATCATGTTATATAAGTCTTACCTTTGTTTTAACTTGAATTTATAAAGCTATGAAATGTAATACAATAATACATCTTTTGTATTCATTATCTTTAGATATGGATAAGATCCATCCCTACACTATTTGGGTTCCTCTCTTGGACCCTAAAAATGTGGACCTGATCCATTTGGCCAAACTTGGACCCACAATGACATTTAATGTCAAGTCAAAGTGGTCCCTGAGCCATTATATTCCAAACTTTCTGGGCTGACAATATGTCGGCATGAGATGCTTTTTCTTTCTTTGTAATTAAGCTGAAGCAGAAAGAATGGTAAGAGGTCAAAACCCAAAAGGGCTTAAGAAAGCTAAATGAAATTATGACTGCACTTAATACAAGTAATTATTGCTATCCAATAATAAGCCTAAATTAATCATAGTACTAATGGTGGTTTCCAAAGCTGCCAAGGCAAACCCCGGGCCTCATTCCCGTGTGCGTCTCCCACAAAGCTAGACATTGTGGCAGGCGCAGCCCATCGCTTGTTGTCGTGGGCTTGTGGCATTCATTGCTCGCTATTCGGCCCATCCAAACTTCTTAATCATGGGTTCCACTCTGACAGTTTGATGGGTCATTTTTTCTTTTTGCTGTCTCTCTTAAATAGTCACTCTGACACAAGTGACTTGTCTCAACTTATTCTGATGGGTTTGATCCAAGTTGAGTTCATTGGATTTGGCTTCAGTCCGGTTTAAAATTTTGGCTTTCCCTGCCAACACTATATTCTTTGTAACTTTTTTTTTTTTTTTTTATTAATGAAATATTTTTTATATAAATAATAGTTTAATAAACTTTTTTCGGGTTATATTGAGTTACTGGTCTAAGAGTGTTCATTAAATTTGAAGTCCCAGAATCAATCCTCGGGCATTTTTGTAAAATTAGGGTGCCAACATCATTCAACTGGGAGTCCATCGGTGGTTTTTAAACCTTTTTAATCCTACCCAACTCGCTCTTATTAGAGGTAACTTCTACAGTAGATCCATTGATATGATTTCTGTTGCAAACCATATCAGTTTTTACACAATACACATTTTCAAATGATTAAAATGATTATAAAGATAGCTCTATGAATCTAATGGGGGTGAGTTTGATGGAAGTACAAGTGTGAGTCTAGAGGGTTTGGGCTTACCCTATCTGTTTTTTTTTTATTGTTTCTATCGCAGGGTTGGACCCCTTTGGGCTGAGCTAATCCCTCCGGGCCCAGAGGAAAGCCGGATAAACTCCTCTATAGCCCCCTTATGTCCTGTTTCGAACGTATAACTTCCGGGTGCAAACCGTGGTCCTAGGCAAACTGTACTATCCTATCTATCATAAGTCGTAACAAATTTATTGCAATATTGATCATATAGTCAAATTTTACTTAAGTTAAATTTCTATTAGAATAAAATTTGAAAACATAACATTTCAATGGCGATTCGACTTGAATGACTCGTGAGCCCCTTGTGGAATTCAGCTCCTTCAAGTAAAAGAAATATCTAGTGTGTAATCAATGGTTCATAGGATCCCCATTCCCAATAATGAATTAGACTATGGTGAGGAAGACTCACAAGTAGGAGTCCACAATGCACAACCACGGTCAACCTAGAATGTCTCCATTATAATCCTTGGTGATTAACGCGTGTCCCAATGTCTTACCTTTTCCTTTTGCATATGTATTTGAATCTTCTCTCCTAGGTGTTGAGATTCCACTCACCAATCGATATATATCTATATTTCCACTTCCACCTTAGCCGAGATAATGTAGATCACATTGCGAGAACGAGATAGCCGAACATGTCAGTCTGATTGAAAAAAAACAAATGTCTTGACCTGAATGGCTCGACCCGCCCGGGGCCCCCTAACTCTGCACAGACAATTTGGTTGATGGGGTTGTGGGACTTGGGAGGTATCGTTTGTTTGATCCTTATTTCTTTGTCAATTGTTTTCTGAGGCTTGATCTGAAGCCAGATCATTCCACCTACTTCACTGCACCATAGCTTAGTAGTACATGAATAATTCAAGAAATCTGCTGGCCTAACTACAGACAGGTGCAGGGCTCGTACCCCAAGGTGGGGGCCTAATAACATGGATGTAAAAAAGGGTTTGATAATCTGATTATAAAAAAAATTAAGTTGACAAAAATAAGATTTAAAATCATTGTGTTTAATGCTAGGATTTTTTTCCCCCTATGGGAGGGTTCCTAACTAGAGTTGTATATGGCTCGATTCCGGTCCGGATCCATGGTGGACCAAGAACCAGATTCGTTAAGGAGAAGGTGGAACCAAATTCAGACCCAGAATCGTTTCGGAACCTATTTCTTGACTTCGGAACTGAAACCAGAACCATATATGGGGCGGGTTTGAATCCGGGCTCAGGTCTAGGTAGAGAATTATATTAAAAAAAAATCATTTTTATGAGTGATTTTTGAAAATTTAGGTAATATGTTGGGTCTTGAGTCCACGGATTTGAACCAAGTTGGAACCAGACCTTGACCAATTTACTTATCGGGGCTTAAATAAAGACTTTGACTCGGTTTTAATGGGTCGGAACCTTCTGGTAATTGGAGAATCAGAAATCCATTTACATCCTTATTTCCAACCTTTTAAGCTAAACTAATCCCTCCGAACTTATACGGAAGCCGGGTAAACTCCCATGTAGCCCCAGTGTAGTAGTGCAGTTTTGAACCTACAACATCCGAGTGCAAACTGTGGTCCTACCCCAACTGAGCTACCCCTTAGAGTTTGTTTAATGCTAGTCCACCGGTAGATTAGTGGTAAGGCATCTTTCTGGTATGTAGAAGTGATGATACATCATTTTTTCTGTAATTCGAACTCATGGCCGATTGGCTTTATATCGTATTAATTTCTTTAGCGAATCATTTCTATCAAAACACTGAGGAGGGTGTGTGGAATTCCCAATAACACGTAGGGCATGTTTGGTAATGCGAGGAATCTATATATCTTATTCACTACCACTAGAACAAGGATTCCTCACTGGGATTTGCATAGTTGAGGATTTCACATTGATATTGGTATGTATCGATAAATATAGATGAGAAAAATAGGGTTCGGTGTGCAAATTCACTGTAAGGATTTTCAAATCTTATGGGGAGTGGTTGGATCTGAAAATCTTATCAAATAAAGATTTGCATTCGTCTAAATCCTCAGAAATTTCCAATTGCTAAATATGAATTCACTATAACTTTAGGAAAACCGAAAATCTTTTCCTTGAAGATTTAGTTCCCAAACATGACCGTAGGGAATTTCAAAATATTTGGGACACTAACCAACATTTGGTGACGTTGAGGCAATCCACCCACACTGAGTTTAATTAGCTCCCGAGTTAAGAGTGGAGACATCCTAATATAAATGACTCTTGAGTTGATCCAAGGTGAAGTCAAGATTGTCAAGATTGAAGAAACCCATTGAATGGAAATCTAGAAAGTCCTTGATTACCTTTAGAACGTTATTATTTTTTCCTTTGTGCTTCCATTGACAATGTTGCCAGATCATTCAACGACGGAAAGGTCCCAATCATGATAACTATGGGCAAAGAAATCTTTTCGTGATGTGAATGGCCCACTTTTAGTGGGACCCAGACTTTCTGTCATGGTAGTGAAGAAAGGTTTCCTCACCGAAGAACAAAACTTTCCTATATGTATGTATCCAATGGCTCGTCTACATTGACCTTGGGTTCGATCCCTGCTTCCTTCCTGTTTTGTGCAGGGGCCATCCTTCCACTTTATGCAGGCTTCCATCCTGCTGTCTTGTAAGGATCCCCACCCCATGCTGGGTACCAAAAATAAAAAATAAAAAATAAAGGGGGGGGGGGGGGGGGGGGGGGGGGGGACAATTACCATATGATAGGCGCTTAACCCCATATTTACCCGATAAAAGATGAAAAAATGAAAATTACTGGATATCTGTTCGTCCAAAAAAGGACACCGCGATTATGGTAATTTTATCCTTGACCGTGCGTGCGATATCTTAGAGTTGTAGGATATCTCGAGTTTCGATATCCTAGACTGAAAAATTACTTTATCTTTACAGTTTCCATAAGAAGAATAAAAAAAAAAAAAAAAGGTTTATCAATACTACATGTATGAGCTGTTTTTTTGAACGCATTCAGAAATGATATGGGTATATAACTTAGGATGTGGACCCACATACCTTAAGAAGATGGAATGGTAAAATCCCATAGGAACCCACAAGTAAAAACGGATAAGATGAAATAGAGTTCTTCAAATCGTGATGAAAATATGTGATTTTCGTTTGGGCGGGAGTAGGTAACAATGAGATATCCTACATTCATAGGATATTGAATCGTGGGATATCCTCGGTAAAGGATAAAATCGCCACAATCTAGCGTCCTTTTTCCATGCGAGTAATTATCCGGTAATTTCTATTTTTTCATTTTTTATCGGGCAATGTCGGACTTAGTGGCATCCGTACAGAAAAAATGTTTACCTTGCTGGCTGATCGCTTTCACTTCTATAATTGTACTGGTAGAAAAAAAACCCAACCAGCTAGCATGGTCCAAGTTTCTAGTAATAGCTCAGGAATCTAATGACTGGTTTTAGTAATAGCTCAGCTCAGCAGGTTGAAATTAGCAAATAGAGGGGCCATTTTTGTTTTTCTGCAAATGCCCTTGTTTTTTGTTTTCGGAAAACGTGATAAGTCTTAGATCTAATTTTGACTAGATTCCTTTTATTTTTGACTTTTTTACTAGCTTTAGTAAAAAGCTAAAAATGCATAGATTAATGAGATTTAAAGTTATGACTTCTCACCTTTTATACGAGCATAAGGTCATAACCCAATCTTTTTGAGGCACAATTAGTAACACTATAACCAATTTAGATTAGACCCCTTTATGTCCTTTATAAATGCTATTAATTCAAATAATACCGATAATTTTAAATAGTGTGACAGTCATCAAAGAAGCCCAATTATGAAAAGGGTATAAGTATCGATTGGAATTTAATACCCTAAATACTATTTCTCCTGTAAGGATGATAGCATTAAACTTGCAATCTTAAATTAGAAGAGCTAGTGAAGGTCGGTCCAAAGTTGTGAACCACCCAAGTAATTGTAAGACCAGAATAAGGTAATTTGATATTTGTACCTAATTGAGACCGGTTCCTATACCCAAAGGTATAAAGCCTATCGAATTGCATTTATAATATCACATTAGCCTGATGGATGCCGGTGAAGACATGGGAAAGTCCGATCATGAAATCATTTACTATTAATTAAGACTCTGAAGTAACAAAGTTACCTTGAAATGCTTCACAATATATGTTGTCTCCCATTAGATCCAATGAAAAAGGAAAAAGAAAAGTAAAAGCATTTTGTAGATATAGTGATGTATTTTTATACTATTAATTGAAATTCTCATTTCTAAGGAACCAACATATTTGAAATTCATATTCATAAGCATTCCCAAGGTTATGAACTTGCCTGTAAGGCCCATCTTGAGTTATGCCAATCACTAGATATGATGAGATTGAATGGCCTAATTCTCAACGAGGGGTGACTCGTAGGGTTGCAAACGGGTATCCGATTCTCCGATTACTTGGAAGTTTCGACCCGCAAAAAACCGGGTTTGTAACCTATTTTATGTTCTGATTCATAAACGGGTCTGGGTCCGGAACCTAATTTAGGTTCTGATTGATAAATGGGTCTGGTTCCAGGTCCATATAGATTCCGACCCATGGACCCGAAACCTCACATATGAGCATTTGAAATTATAAATTGTACCTTAAAATCAACTTTTTTTTTTTTTTTGTGGATATTTTTATGTATAATACTCGATAGTAGATTTGATGTACTGTTATAAGTTAAATAATTTGCTTATCTTAAGAAAAATAAAGAATAAAGAGAAATTAGAATCAATTCTCGAACTTGATTCCAATCCTCTAGGTGGACCCAGTTCCAGAACCGGATCTGGACCCAACAAAACATGTTTAGAGTCAAAACCGAATCTGGAATCGGAATCGTTATTTAGAAACAGATCCGAGTCTGGAGCCACTACGATTTCGACCGAACCGTCCTAGGCCTCATATGACTTGAACTTATAATAATAATATCTGATTAGCATTTCAAATTTCTGTGGTTAAACTTTAATAGAAGTACATTTCTTGTGGCTTCCGTAATTTAATGCTATCAAGTACATGCACTTAATAATAAATTAGGTCACATTTGAAAAGTCTTAAATCTTTTAGAACCCCAACCCATTCAACTTCATTCAGCCTCAAATGCCATCTACCCTTGACAATAATCACATGTTCATACCCGTTATACATTCCATTCATTTCTTTCAACAGGGGAGGTGGCTCCCACTCATCACTTTCGAATAGAAAGGCCTACAATTATTGAAAGTCGCATATGAAAGCAAATGGGATGATTTCAGAACTTCAGATACCTGACTCCTATTCTTAGAATCTTACTCATGTGTCATACTCATTACTTGCCAAACTCTGTCCTTTGTAATACTCACGGATTGGTCCCACTCCCACGAGGCCATGACCTCTCCTAAATCCAATATGCTGAGTCCAAATCCTTTGTGACAGCTATTAGATAGGAGCCTCGTAATATATTTCTAAATTCTATCGTAGGGCGATTTAGTTAATATAATTCAAGATGAATTTCATCCCCTTTACTTACATATATGTTTAAGTAAGTTTCAATTTAAAAAAAATGAGTGCCACTGTTTTGATTGACCATGACGATAGAATCTATCGTAAATGGTCCGGATTAGGCCTAAGTTTGGTGTAATACCCAAAATCTCAAATCCATGTGCCATTTTCCTGCCCTTCCTGTTTAGTCACCAAGCAGCCGCAGAATTCCTTCTTTGATCTTTCCACTCTCAACTTGTTCCACACTTGTATTAGAACAGATTTTGATTTCTCGTGTGATGGGAGAAATGAATCTATCATTTCCACCCCCCACCAACCCAAAACCAATGGCATGAGAAGTTTCAAGTTTCAACAGCCAAGCTGCAACCACACATACATTTCATACATAATATACGTGTGCGAAACGAAGTCTCCTCCAATTTTTTACTAGTTTCCAATCCATTTTCTCAACTCTGTGTAGGCCTTCTTCAACTTTAAAAGGTACCTCAGTTAGTTGATGATCACGGTCCCTCTGGACCCAAGGGATTAGTCCAGCCAAAAGAATCAGAACCGTCCAATAGTGAGGGAGAAAAAAAAAATAATAATAATAAAAGAAAAATGTAGGCCTTCCCACACTAAAAGGCATTCATTCCCACACGCCTTCCAAGTGTCTGACTTGAATCTCTTACTTTCTCTCCATTCCCCTAAATTGTTTGTACACTATTATTAAAGAAGGATGGGACCACTTCTTAAAGAATATCTCGTCTACTCAAGATTTGCATACGGGACGGGTCAAAGCTTCATCATGAAACAAAATCACGTGTTTGATTTTGTTATGGGTGGAAATTTCGTCATATCCCCCAATTTTTTTTTTTAATCCGGATCCTCACAAGCTTTAACCGCGAGAAATACTGAGTTAAATGAATCCCACCTATATGGAAACCTAATCATTCAAAATAAATGCCCTCCTATTAAATGGGGTTTTCAAAATTTTACATTAATTCTAATTTGTTTCACCCTTATATCAATAGTTTTCATATATATTATCAAAAATTTTAGAAAAAAAAAAAAAGATTTGAGAATATCCCATACATCAAAAGAGTTGCAGACGAGTATCCTATTCTCCGATTACCCAAAAGTCCGATTACCCAAAAGTTCCGACTAGAAAAAAACTGGATCTCAAACTTATTTTAAGTTCCAATTAATAAATGAGTCCGGATTAGGAACCCAACTTAAGTTCCGATTGATAAACGAGCCTGGTTTCAGATCCATATAGGTTCTGACCTGTGGACCCGACATATGAGTCATTAACATTGCAAATTGTACATCAAAATTAATTTTTTCTTAGGCATTTTTATGCATAGTACTGAAGGTAGAAGAATTGATACACTGTTATAAGTTGAATGATATGTTTATGTTAAGAAAAATGAAGAATAAAGAGAAATTATAATCGATTTTGGAACTAGATTTCAATCGGAACCGGGATATATAACCAATAAAACAGGTTTCAAGTCAAAACCAGATCCAGCACCGGAACCAAAACCATTATATAGAAACGGCTCTCGGTCCCCACTATAGTTTCGATTCGGAACCGTCCTATTTGAAACCCTAATCAAGAGGGCATTTATTTTTAGTGATTTTAATTTAATTATACATTCATTTTCAGCGGTTAGAATTTAATTATGCATTCATTTTCAGCTGTTACAATTCAATTTAAGTGAAAAGAGCTCAAGCCTTCCTTTTTTTCTTTTTTATTGAAAAGGTTAAGAATTTTTTTTTTTTTTTTTTGGAAAAGGATCCGAGTTCCGGGGCAGGAAATCTTTTATCAAGGGGGCCCACATCAGAGTTCCACTTAATCCCTCTCGCGCTTCTTCTGCGTCCGAACCTCAGAGACAATTCCGACATCTCCACTAAAAAACTTTCATTCCTCTCCCTTCTCTTCTTCTTTCATTCACATTTTACACTGTCCTCGCACATACATAAGAAAGCCGCTTTCACTTGATTTGATTTGCTTCTTCTCCGATTCTCTGTTCTTTATAATGATCTCTCTATTGAGGATTTGAAATTCTTGCATCTTTGATCCGATTTCTTTGTGAGGTTTGGTTTCTCGATCTGTTGTTGGTTTTTTTTATTCGGTTGTTGAGTTGTTGCAGAAGAATGCGGGTTGGTAGAGTGGTTTGGCTGCTGGTTCTTGTTTGCTGCTTGGAAGCGGTGATTGGAGCTGCTTTGGATTCTCGGCAGCGGCTTCCGCGTCAGATTCTTTTGGATACGGATGTTGATACCGATGATTTCTTTGCTCTGCTTTACCTTTTGAAGTTGAACAGATCGGAATTCAATGTCAAGGTTTGATTTTTATGTGATGAATGTCGTCTGTGTTCTTTGTTCAGTTGAAATTATGATTTTAATGCTGTTATGAAAGAGCTATAATTTGTCGATAAGTATTTCTGCGGCCTCTACTGATTCCTTGAGATTTTGATATGATTGGTTAACGGAGAAAATTTAATATAGTATGGTATCATAGCCAACTGGTTGCGAGTTTGAATCGACTTGGTGCTGAAATGTGGTGTTGAGAAGTATTTCCGCTGCCTCTACTAACGCCGCGAGGTTTTGGTAGAGGATTGGTTAGCGGAGGAAATTTAATATAATCTGGATAGGTGATTCATAGCTTTGAGAGTTGAATTGATTCAGAATTCACAGCTTCTGGAGTTGAATTGGTTCATTAACTTCCATCAATGAATCAGCTTGTGATTTTTTTGTTGTTGTGTTGAATCATGTAGTGGGTTAAATAGGTTGAGTACTTACTATGTTCTTTAACTACTCGAGTTTTGGTAACTAGGATTTCATGATTTCATTGCTTTTAATCTTGTGATGAAGTTATATTGGCTTCATCATGGTGTGAAATTTCGCTGATGATGGTATTTACTACTGCAATTTTAAGTTCTGAGACTCAGTTTCTGTAGGTTCACCTTGTAGATTTTCTTGAATGAAATTCCTGTGTCTTGTCTCGGTGCCATGAGTGCTTATATAGTTTCATGGGAATGTTATTTATGAAATGGTTGTTTCTCTAGTTTCCTGTAGTAAGTTATGGGACCTTGGTTTGATTTAAGTTTATTGTGCAAAGTTTGGTAGTCATTTGAAGTTCATTACACAAGCTTCCTTTCTTTTCCTAATATTACTAGTTGAGTTGTGCTTTTATGGAAGTTATTCTTGATCTTGGGAGTGTTGAATTGTATTTGTTTGAAAATAAACAAAATCGAGTGCTACTTGGATCTAGCTGGTGTTGCAGAAATGAATGGCTAAGATATATGTAATCACAAACACAATCAAATGATATAACATAAAAAGAAGCCTGTAGCCTCAAAGCAATGAGATAAATGGTGGATCTTTGTTTGGGTGCTCGGATGGCACGGATAATTCTCGGCAATTTCCGGTCTATTCCTTCCTCACACACTGTTATATAGGCAACCGAATGATTCCCTAACTATGGACTCTTTTATTTCAAATTTGAAACTATGCATCATATGGGTTCCTTATTACAATTATCCTTATTGTAAGAAACCTTACTTACTATCAAAGCCTTATTTATCCTAAAGTAATGGAAATACAATTGTGTTGTTGTGGGACCACAATAACTCTGTCCACATTTTGTTTGACATTGCAAGCATCATTGCTATTAGCATCTAGGAAACAAATCCAAACTCCAAAGAATGAATCAGGCAGGTCACAGGAGAGAAAAATGCAGATTTCATTTTTCCAATGGCCATTTTTGATACCTCTATATTACATCATGTTTAATCAAATTCAAACATATTAGAGTTAACTGCCCCATAGCTACATCCTATATGACTATTTTCATTAAAATTGAGTTGTTTACTGCCTGCTACTGTAATTGCATATGTTTCGAGCTCTCAGCTCCGCCAGCTGCTAGCAGTATGTGCCATTTGAAGCTGAACATGAGGTGCCTAATTTTTTCTGATATTTTCTCATAAGGTGTATGATTAATTTTCTTATGTAATTGGAATTGTTAGTACCATTTTATTTAGTGTTGTAGTAATATCAATATGATTTGTCCATGTTCTCTTATTCTTTTCTAAAGATAAACTCACTGCAGGCAGTTTCCATCAATGCAAATGCCTGGACCAATGCTGGTCATGCTGTGAATCAGGTGTATGACATACTTTACATGATGGATCGTGATGATATTCCAGTTGGAATAGGGGGTGAAGGAGGAATATTATCAGATGGTACAATACTCCGAAATGTCGGCGGATATCTTCCTATAATTGAACAGGTACATGAAAACCCAGGTCTTTGTTTCCAAAGAAAGGTGCAGTGCATATTCTGAAAAGCTTTGCATATCTTCCTCAGATATTTTTATTTATCTAATTGCTAAATGTTTTTGAATGCTTTCTTGATTAGTAACTTGGCGTATCATGCTAATGTCTTTCCATTGGAGACAGTAAAAGGATGTTCTATTTACTCCATAAATGAATCCAGTTGTTTTTATCTACTCTGGGTAACATTTTGATATCAAAACAGGGTAATTCGACAGCAGGTGGTTGTCGTTACAGACAATTTATTCCTCCTGGACAAGGAGGACGGTTAGATATAGATGCTAATTATGGCTTGCGAAGAGGCTTCCTTCCACAGGTATGAAATTCTTGGCTGCCAGTATTTGTTTAATAAATTGTTTTAGCTTGTAGGTTATTAATCAAAGTTGCATGATCCTATGGATATGGACTGCCTACAATTAACTACCACTAATTTAAAATCTCACATCTACTCTAAGATCTGAGATTTTTCTTTATATGTTACTCTCTTTTGTTTGCTAAAATACCCTCCACATATTAGGTTTCGGTTTAAAGTGGGAAACTCTGCATCTTCATGTTAAGTAGATTGGTCTTCCACTTCCTAGCAACTTAAGCTTTTGGGATGTGTTGGCTAGTTGGACTTGACGAGCCATGCCAGGTCTCGAGTTCAAACCCCAGGGAAGGCGTTGCTCCCCCGGGCTGTGTGGGCAGGCACATCTTACATGGGTAAGTATGTGTGTGTTGCGAGTTCAAATGGCTTACGAAGGGGTGGGGTGGGGTGGGGTGGGGCAGTTTTTTTTTTTTTTTTTGCTTCCCCACTGCTTAAGCTTTTGGGATATATTGGCTAGTCGGACTTGACACTTCATATAAAATAATTGGAATGTGCTCATTGTTTCCACGACAAGGTTTACTTTCATGTCATCTTATCTTTCAAAAGAAAATTTAAAAAGCAGATGATACCATCTTTTCTAGTTATAATTTCTATTGCACTATCACAGAATTTTCTGCCCACCATAAATTATTTGTTTTTGATTTCTCCTAATCAGACTACAATGTGCTGTCTGACTTGACGTGTTTGAAATGTGTTCTTTTATTTCTCCTTTAGCAATATTCTTCTTCTCGCAGCAATGTGAGAAGATGGTATCACACAATATTGAATGACAGTTCCGTCTTTCATGCAATGCTTAGCTGTGAGCTGATGCCTACTGAAACTTGGAAGTCTAATCATACTCATCATCTCAGAATACATTTGAATACTGGAAGATTCCTAAATCTATTTATGCTGTTTCATTTTATTGATTCATACATTAGATAGAGTGTAGCTTAACTTGTGCTCTACATTCATTACAAAGAATTGACACCCACCTATCTTGTGATGATTTCCAGGGTTGGTATGACATCTTTTAGAATGTTACCACTTTGCTTTCCTCCAGTGATTTCTTTAATCTTTATCCCTCATTGTACAATATTTCCTATAGAATGTCATCACTTTGCCTTCGATACTTTCTGCCCCCCGCACCCGCCCCCCCAATTGCCACCAGGCCCTTACACAGTCATTCACACAGAAACACACTCATATATATATATATATATATATGGTAATGTTCACATACATGCTTATGGTGCATCCTTATGGTGAGAACTTCAAGCACGCCCACCTTATGATTGATCCCAAACTGTTCACACATATGGGAACCCCAACCCCCCCACCCCCAATAGTCATCCACCCCGGGGTTTGCACTCAACAAATGGACCGTATCGTTGATCGAGGGTCAATTTTCTAAAATATAAAATTGTTAAATTTGTGGGGCCATGTATCAAGGGGTTAGAGGCATGAGATTGACCCCATTTTGATATCTAGGTCCATCATGAGTGGATCTTTCCATCCCCCTCATGTCCAATGATCTGTGGGCTCCATAAGCCAAAATATAACAGAGGGGGGGTGGGGGGGGTGTGCGCTTCCTGAGAGAGGGCTTCCTTACACAATTTCTAGCAGGCTAGTCATTAGGTTTTATGAGGGATCGCTTCTCGGATCGTTGGGTGGTGATCGAATGGATAAACCAACAACTATAACTTTTATACAGTCTGTCAATAGAAATCTTCACACCAGCCCCATATTTATGGGACAAGGCTTAGATGATGATGATGGTGTTTATCTCAAACTTATCATGAATATGTGGATATCTTCACTTTATTGAGAAATTTTAGTTAGTTTGATTCCACAGGAAGGTATCAATATAGGAAGTGCATCTTATGGTTTGGGCTTCCTTCTAATGATGGAATTCATTATTATTATTGTTGTCATTGTTATTATTATTATTGTTGTTATTGCTCACAATAAGTTGAGCACCATACACCTAAATACCTAGTGGGGCCCACCTTATGGTCCATCAGGGCCCCCTCGGTTTTTTCTTTTTTTCTTTTATGTGGTTTTTTTTTTTTTTTTTTTTGGGGGGGGGGGGGGGGGGGTGTTTTGGAACTCGATAGGCGTCTTTTGGCCAGTTTCCTTTGTAAGAAGCTGGTCATAACTTTTACTTTACCCTGCTTTTTCTAGTACATCCATTGCTCTGCTGCCACAGTGTTGAACTTGAGATTACACATTATGTTATAGGCAGGCTGGTGTCACTACTTTCTAGATAGATAATCTTATGCTTTTAGGTGTGGTACAGATGGCGGTGATCGCCTGATTTAACTCTGCGTGTAGGCCCACCTTTGGTTGATCAAAGTTGCTCATATTAGAGACCACCTTCTGTGAAGGAATTTGGCTCGATTTCATTCCAACCAGAGTGATATGCACTATTGGGTTGATTATTTGTAGAAAATTTAACTACATATTTCACCCATAATCAATCCAATGGTGTGCATTCTCCAATTAAAGTGAAATTTATGCAATTGCCTAAACACAGTGAGGTGTGACATATGAGTGAGCTGGATCACATAAAGATCCATAAAGTTTAAATTTGGTGTAGGTTGTTGTCTGCACCTTACTGACAACGTTCAACACTTTAAAGTTGAGTAGGTGTGACCAAAAACTTACCTAATCAAATAATAAAATTAGGGGACAGAATATCTAATGTTGAAAAAGTTCCAGCAGTTCAATCCAGTGGAGAGTGTAACTCTAAGTGGGATGAAATTGGTGTGCATTATATGAGAAGTTCTCACATGACATGTCTCTGTCATAATGTCTTCAATAGTGCTGAACAGAAATTTTGTTTTGGTCTCAACATTAATTGGTGTGTATATGAATACTTGAACAGACTCTTTGAGCTGAACCTGGTAACCTTAAGATAACATCTTTTGGTGTTTTTTCCTTAAGATGTGATTGAGGTTATGACCCTGTTGTTGAAGCTTCTAATTCGAATTCATGTGTTTGGTCATTAAATCAGGGACACAGGAACTATTCTCCACTCCGGCAACCTACTGCACAAGAAGTTATGGTTGATGCAATATCTGCTGGTCCTATTACTGTGTTTGTTATTGGTGCACATACAAACTTTGCCATTTTTCTTATGAAAAATCCTCATTTGAAGAAAAATATTGAGCATATTTATATTATGGGTGGTGGTGTGAGGTCAAGAAATCCAACTGGTTGTTGCCCTAAGAATGCAAGTTCCTCTTGCAAGCCTCGACAGTGTGGTGATCGTGGTAATTTGTTTACAGGCTACAAAAGTAACCCATATGCAGAATTCAATGTCTTTGGAGACCCTTTTGCTGCATACCAGGTAAGGAAATAGGATCCAACTGTATTAGTAAATGGCCATTGCAAAAAGGACACCTCAATTATTTTCAGAAAAGGAAATGTGCCTCATTTGTTTTTAGTCCCTACAATATTTGTCCAATGAAAAGAATTTTCTACGATAGGTACTTTCTTATTTTTACTAACCCTTCTGTTTTAACCATAAAGGTGGTATTACCTAAATATGCAATAGTTCATCTAGTTGATAAGATAAATTGGCAAAGCAAGTGGTTGAAAGACATGATATGATTTTGCGTTAAGGAAGTTGCTTGGTTTCTAGCCTCTGGGTTTTTATTAGGCTGTATTTTTTTGTTGCTTTGTGTAGGTTTCTCTTCGCGTTTTATAACAGTATTGATAAAAGGCAATGTATTTTTTTGCTCTGTGTAGGTTTCTCTTTGCATTTTGCATTTAGCCTGTTCTCCTTGTCATTAAATTTACGTTTCCAATAAAAGAATTTATATAAGACAGGGCAACTAGGATTTGGAAGGCACTGCAGTGTGTGCATAAGTCATCAGTTGCGTTCTATCTAAAACAGCTTAATTTTTTGTATTGGTAGCCAAACCAGTGCATGTTCCCTGTATAATTAATTATGATAGTCAATTTGGTTCTAGTCTGATTGTTTCTATATGTTTCAGTCTATGTTGGCCTTTAGGTTTGAGATGATATGATCTTACACACACTCCATAGATTTGCATGGGCTTGTGAGTTATTATGAAACTGCTCAGTTGGGGTTGATAAGTGATTATGATGAGTTAGAATTCAATTTAATTTGGTAGGTGTCAATTGTGAGTTTTGGCCTTGTTCTGAAAATTGAAATTGTATAGAAAACCAATCAAGGGATGAATTAAATCGTATCATGAATTGTGTCATTGAATTGTAGGATTTTTTTTCTTTATAATAAATAGTAAAAATTTACTCCATCCATCTACTTTCCATCTATAGCAGCATCCATACAGTGACAAATAAGACTGATTCAATCATATGCATATACATTCACTTTTTATTTTGGTAAAGACATTGCCCTGTATCAATATATCATACATGATAGATGCTTGAATAGTTAAATATATTTAATATATCAGTATTTGTGGGGAAAAACAGACTAGTTGCAATTTTTTTTTTCTTTTTAAATGAAATATAAAATATAGTCCAAAGCATCAACATTATATGGTTGGGACATGTACGCTTAAGCAGTGATTAATTAGAACAATGAGGAAAACTAAAGAGAAAGATTGTAAAACAAAACCCATATGTACAATTGCACACTCTAGTCACATGCCTATTTTTTACTTAATGTCTAAAATATCATCAAAATCCCACAATTCTTAAGTTGTTTTGTTGATCAATAGATAACCTTTTTCCCACAATTCTTAAGTTCTAATATTAGCCATTTGCATGTGACTATTTCCAGCCCAGATGAATTGCCTAAATGTTAACATTCATCAAAAGAAAGTATCAAATTCTCAAGATTCCCTCTTGAATAGTAAGATTTACTTATAAATAGGATTCGTTGTATAGATACTAATCTTTTTCCTTATGATTCCATATGGATCATAAGATTTGGATACGAAACCTAGGCTTTTAACAATGCATTCGAGTGAACTAAATTATTAGAGAGTCACGTGTTTATATGGTTTCTTTTTGGATTGAATTAATCAAAGCATACTACAACCTTCAAACCTTCACTTCATCCTTGAAGTTTTGTAAATCTTGTTGATTCTGAATGGGATCCTTCATCCTATAGATATTCTTTCCATTTCTGGCTGTTCTGGCCCTTGTTTCTAAGTGTCTTCATAAGTAATTTTGTAACAAGCATTTCCTATCAAATGAAGGGGTTGAAAATGTGTCTTTGATTCTTAGGAAAGGGGATTCTTCTTTCCCTTTTTTGATGTTTATTTCAGCCTTTATAGAATAGAAACTTGATGTTTTTTCTTATTGTAAAAACAAAGCACCCATTGAATGAAGTCTTAGTTCTAACTATGGAAATGTATCAAATATTTCATTTACCCACCTTTGGAATTTCCTTGTATGAATATTCATTTAACTAATCTTTGGATTGCAAAGAGAATAGTTAATGATTATAAGTTATAACTCAATAAAGGTCCACTATGCTCCTTCAAAGGATCTCCATGTGCTAACACCAGTTATCGTTTCCACCAAAATAACACATTTTATGATTTTAATATGGAAAAACACGTGCAATATTATGTGCTGCAAGAATTTGAGGTAGGAAGTTCTTTTTCAACTTTCTTGTCAAAGTTGTAAGTTACACTTGCAAGGCAATATAAGTAATGAGGCATTGCCTACTTGTTGTATGAGCACCCAAAAAAGGAAATGTTTTCCCTAATACTATTTATCATAGAAGTTCCTTTAGTACAGGACATTTTGGATGGCTATAATAAGCATTCATGGATGTAAAAGGCATTTTCTATTTTGTTGCAGGTGCTACATTCTGGAATTCCAATCACCCTAGTTCCACTTGATGCAACAAACACAATCCCCATAACCGAGGAGTTTTTTACAGAATTTGGAAATAGGCAGGATACCTACGAGGCTCAATACTGCTTCCAATCCTTAAAAATGGCTCGTGATACCTGGTTTGATAACCAGTTTTATACGGTAAATTATTATTAATCTTCTGAATAACTGAATCTTCTGACGGCATAAGATAAAGTGAACTTGCATCTAAATCTTGACTACTTTGATTAGTCTTGTTAGTTTAATGATTCAAATTTTGTAATGACTTGATATGAACTTCTTGCAGAGCTATTTCATGTGGGATTCATTTACATCCGGTGTGGCTGTATCAATCATGCGTAATAAACACAACCCCCTTGGAGAAAATGAATTTGCTGAGATGGAGTATCGGAATATAACTGTAGTCACTTCAAATAAGCCATATGGCATATCTGATGGGTCAAATCCTTTCTTTGATAGTCGTCTGGTTCCGAAGTTCAATCTACAGAAAGGTGGAGTTCATAGTGGTCATGTTCAGGTTGGCCTTCAAGATCCATTTTGCCTTGTGAAGAATGGAAAAGGGAAATGTCAGGTATTAATTTACGTGGAAAGAGCTAAGAACTTTTGTATTTCATATTCCTGTTTTTTTTTTGGGTGATGGTTTCTTCTTATTAAACCAGTCTTAATTTTCATCTTGCTTCATTTGCTATTATTTCTAAAGGAAAAATAAGATAATTCATTCATGATCTTGCTTTAGCGACAAGTATTTTATTCATCCAGCTTTATCAATAGGAATCATGGTTGTCTTTCGACTTTGCTTTTAGAAGTCTCAAACAGTGAATGTCTTGATATATTGAATTCAAAGTGTGATATACTTTTGTCTATATCAAGAGTTTGTTTCGTCATGTTTATGACCATATTAGTTCTATAGTTGAAAGTTAGAATATCTGTTTTGATCACATCTTGTTGTGCTAATTTAAGTTTATACAAATAGGATGGGTACACAAAAGAGGTCGATGGTCCAGATTCAGTTCGTGTACTAGTTGCGAAGAGAGCAAAACCAAACAGAAATAATGCCAGCCCACTGGATAGAGAATTTTTCAGAAGTTTTCTGGATGTAAGTGCTTCTGTAATGCTTTAACAAATTGATTAATTATTGGGTTTATTTTCAGCTCATGAGGTTTCATTTGTTTTTTTTTATTATTATTAATAACATGCCTTGAACCCACAACCTCAAGGTTGCAAAGTAATGGGTTTATTTTCAGCTCATGAGGTTTCATTTTTTTTTTTTTTTTTTATTAGTAACATGCCTTGAACCCACAACCTCAAGGTTGCAAAGTGAGCGCTTTCTAGTGCGATGGCTGTTCGTGAGATACTTATAAATTCCCTTTATCTCATTTTAATGGTTATTGTATCCTTGATTCCTTGTAGACCTGATGTTCAGAGAGGAGGCTTTCTCTTATTCCTGATTACTTTGACTGCTGGTTGGATATAGTTACCTATTTCCTATTACTTCTGGTCATCAGCCTTCTCTCCACATTTTCCTATGAAGTTAAAAATATTTGTGTTAGAAATTTCTTTGAACAGTTTCTTTGCTCCTAGCCATTTTATACGGGTTATGGTATCGCTTTGGGTAATATTAGACAAAGAACCTCAGTTTGCAATTGTTACGTTCTATATCTGCATGCACTTGTGTCTGAACTTATTTATTATTTCACATAGAAATCCCTATATTGCTTGGGCATCTTTGTGGGATCCTGTACCTGATAAGTGCACTTCAAGTATTGAATATTTGTAAAACTTGAGCCAAGATATAAGTTTTCAATTCTAGTAGATTGTTGTGCATATTTATATGATTTTTTGAGGTGTGGTACTATTTGTATTCAATAAGCAGCAACAATTTATTTACTCCTGTGACATGCAGGTTCTGAACCTCCCTCAGCAAACTGGACGGTTTAATTTCACCACACAATTTCCTTACTACAAAGAAATTCTTTTTCGGCCGGATTTTTCTAAGGAGAAGTTGGGGATACCTGTTGTCTTTGACATGGATATGAGCGCAGGAGACTTTTTAGCTCTTGTATACCTCTTAAAAGTGCCAGTTAAACTGATTGATCTTAAGGTAGCCAAACAAATTTTACTTCTGGTTTGACTGGTTATATTTTCCTAATATTAATATATGGATTCTTTCATTAGATAGTGGCTTCAATAACATCGATTTCTCATTTAATTATGCTTGGTTTAAGAAATCAAATTTTCTTGTTTCATACTTACGGTATTATCTTTTCAAGTAATGTGTTATTTGCTCTATATGCTGAAAAGAAGTAACATTTTATTGGCCAATGCCAACCCACTATTGGAGCAGTTGAGAGAGAGAGAGAGAGAGAGAGAGAGAGAGAGAGAGAGAGAGAGAGAGAGAGAGAGAGAGAGAGAGAGAGAGAGAGAGAGAGAGAGAGAGCATGTTATCAGCTCTGGTGCTTTTTTTTTTTCTCTCTTTTCTCTTAAAGAGAGAATAGCATGTTATCAGCTCTGGTGCTTCTTTGCTTATCATATCCTTTTTTTTTTTTTTCTTTTTTCTCTCTTACCTACAGGCCATATTAGTTAGTGGCAATGGTTGGGCGAATGCTGCAACAATAGACATTATTTATGATATACTGCATATGATGGGCCGGGATGACATTCCAGTTGGTCTAGGAAGTTTGTTTGCGTTGGATCAACCAGATCCTTCTTTCTCTGCTGTTGGCGACTGCAAGTACATCAAGGCTATCCCACATGGCAGTGGAGGATTTCTTGACTCTGATACACTTTTTGGGCTCTCTCGTAGTTTGCCTCGAAGTCCTAGAAGGTAGAAACTGCAATGGAAATGTCATTTATAGACTCATTTTAGATATTTTATAATTGGTGATGTTCCTGTCAATTTGTCATGGTCATTTAAAAATCTCGAATTTCAATAGAATAGAAAATTCTGAATGATATGATGCACTTTTGGTATCATGCTAACTAGTAACTTTGTTTCTCATGTTAGATAGCGTGGATGCATTTACTATCAATATCGTACTGCTTGAACTTCCTAAGCTTTCCAAACAGATGCAAAAATGTATAGATTTTGAAATTGGCAACCAGCTAACATCAAAACTACTTCAACTATTTAAATTTTTTTTTTTTTTACAAGTTTCATATCAGAAAACTCATCAGAATTTCGAGCTGTTCACTTTTTATTAACATTAAATTTTCAAATTAATCTAAGGACCTTGTGTGGGAGTTTTTCACATTATGATGCAATCATTTTATCTTTCAAACTGCTTGAATAGACTCAAATAATTGGCCATTATTGTCAATATAAAAAAAGGTCATGTCCTAGTAATCAAATTACTGTATGTACATGCTTTAGTCCTGTTACTTACAAGTGCCAGTTATTTAAAATTTCTTCATAATATGATGTTCTCCTGTCTTCTTAACCAATGAGATTGTATTTCAGGTATACAGCAGAAAATTCTGTGGACTTGGGAGCTCCCAGAGATACTGATCACCCTGAACTTAGACAACCATTAGCATTAGAAGTTTGGCATTCCATTGCAAAAGAAGTGGAACCGGGCCAAAAGATTACTATATTGACCAATGGGCCACTCACTAATTTAGCTACCATTCTTTCTGAGAAGAACTCAAGCTCTTTGATTCAGGTCAGTTTCCTCTTTCCCCTCAAAGTTGTAGGTTTTTTTTTTAATAACAGTAAATTGTATTTCACCAAAAAAAAAAAAAAAAAACAACAGATAGGAGTAAGCAGAGAAAGCTCAATCCAAACCAGAACTCAGCAAAAACAAAATAGGGGACACAAAATTAAAGCACCAAACATCAAAAGAAATAGAAGTGCGAAAAACTCTCTCCCCAGCAAGAGCATTTGCCTTGAAATTTGCCTCCCTATGAAGATGGTGAAATAAAGCTCCAAGCTGATTAGAAATGTCCTGCACTTACTCCACCGAATTTGCAGATCTCCAAGGACGACATGCATTCCCAGAGACCCACTGAATAGCTGACAAATCACCTTCAAGAATTGCATTGTAACCACCCAACCTAAGTAGCTCATGACATCCGATCAACAGATCAAAGACTTCAACTTCATTAGCATTCAAACAATCCACAAGCACATAATATTTTCTAACCAGTGTACCATCACAATTCTGTATTATTCCACCAATACTGCATCGCCAAAGAGCTTGAAAATAACTACCATCATCCATCAAAATTTAGCTTTAGAATACTAGAAGGGGGTTTAATCCATAGATCTCTTAGTACAACTTTATCATGCCAACTTCCCTTAAAGAAAGAAGCCCAAGATCTATTAAGATCATCCAAAGAAACACAAGCAGATACCTTTTGCATACTAACCCACTCAAACATTGTCCAAACAATGGATTGAGCAAGCTCCATCACATTCACTGGTTTACTTTGATTCCTGAAAACTCTGTTTTTCCTTTTCCTCCAAAGCTTCCAACAAGTAGCATAAAGAACTAGCTTCCAAGGTCTTTGGCACTACCCAATTCACGTCAATCAGTTTAATATTAACAATCCAAACTTACCATAGGTTATGGATAAAACTAAATTGACCAAATGACGTTGAAGGAAATGGTGAAATATGTACTCTTCATTCAACCATTGATTGAACTAAATTGGAAATATATGTCCCTTTCTTCTATTTCCTTCTGTTTGTTAGAGATTTCTGCTTTATTTCCTATTTCATAACATATTATTGGATCTTTTCTTGCAGATTTGGATTGTTAGTGCTCTCGTTTTATTAAAAAAAAAAAAAAAAGGGTTCCAAGTTCATTTGAAAAGTAACATATAAAGAGCATTAGAAAGTAGAAATGAGTCACCAATGACATGCAAACCACCTTTAAACACTCTCTTTGTTTTCTTCTATGTCCTTCTATTTTTTAGAGCTATGTGCTTTATTTCCTATTTCATAACATATTATTGGATATTTTCTTGCAGATTTGGATTGTTAGTTCTCTCGTTTTATAAAAAAAAAATGTTCCAAGTTTGTAGGATCTCACGCCCCATTGAGCTACCACTTATCCCAAAACCAATTGGTGATAGGAAATGGCACAACAATAGTTTTATGGTGAGGGTGAGGGCTCGACCACAATTATGACCGCTTAGGAGTGAGAGTGGACGTTGACCTCAACAATCCCTCCCTTAACGGCACACCCGTTGCGACTGCTGTTGCGCAACTCGCAAAACGCGTGTCCCATGACTCGAACACCCGACTTACCGGGCTCTGATACCACTTATAGGATCTTACACCCCATTGAGCTACCACATATCCCAAAACCAATTGGTGATAGGAAACGGCACAACAATAGTTTTATGGTGAGGGCTCGAGCTCGACCACAATTATGACCACTCAGGAGCGAGGGTGAACGTTGACCTCAACAAAATTCATTTGAAAAGTAACATATAAAGAGCAATATAAAGTAGAAACAAGTCACTAATGAGAAGCAAACCACCTCTAAACACTCTCTTTGTGAGATTATCAGCCAATGAGTTGATTCTGTTAGTTTTAACAAAAGCTATCTACATTTTTCCTCCTTTACACTCAGTCTGGCATATGGTAGAAATAGCTTCAAAGGATTCTTTGATTTTTTTTGCTTGGGTTGGCTTTCAAAAGATGGAATCATAATCCTTTTTTTTTTTTTTTTGTGTGGGGGGGGGGGGGGGTGGGGGGGTTGAATATATATCCATTTCATATTCTATTTTCGTTTCCGAACATTGCTTAGAAGAGTTCAGAATTGATTACCTCAAGCAGCTTGATGTGGTTTTGCTGGGGTCTACTGTACTGATATAATTGAAGATGTCTCTCCTTGAGTACTTCTAATGTTTAATAAGAATTATTATATGGGATGATTGCGTTTGGATAATGTGGTTGGACCATTATGATTGTGCTAGGGAGATCTGTTAAGATTCTGATGTAAGTAGGAGTCTGGCCAGATTGTTTCAGACCAATATGATCCTAAACTTGAAACTCCTGATTATAAGGAAATGTCAATTGATATGGTTTTGGAATGAGCACTGCAGATAAAAAAGAGAGTAAGAGAAAACTAGTCTACAATGTACTAAAGGGTTACAAGTTAAAGGAAGCAGCAGGACTCTGCAGGAGCAGAGTGGTAAAGACCCTAAGTCGAGTGTTAGGGAAATAATATGATAATAGACTGGAGTTGCAGTAAACATGGCTTTCAATGAAGTCATGTGGAAAATTAGTTCTTAAGATGTTGACCTAGATGGTTGGGATAAGACTACATTGACAGTATATTGATGATATGTAGATGAATTGATGAGCCTGAGGCTTAGAAAGGAGATCTTTTATCATGTTGTAGTGTATAGGGATGCGTGTTTTAGGAAATTAAAAATTCAGTTTGGAATTTCACCTTTATGGATTTCCGTTCTGCTTACTTTCCTCGTCTCAATTTCACCAAAATTTCATGATGGATTCTTTGACACACACTCTGACTGATTTAATACAAATATACAATTTTACGAAAAGGAATAATCCTGATCGATCTGCTGTAAGTAGTTACTATAGAGCATTTATTATTCATAGGTATTTAAATTCTATGCTAACTACTAACATAACGAAAGTTTTCTGTTTTTGCATGGCTAGCAATAATTAAACATTTGAAACAAGATTATTTAAATTAATACTATCTTTTGAAGTTTATACTCACACATGATTCTCTTGGAGATGGATTGCAAAACAAATTTGTATTGTAAGTTGTAACATATACAATTATGCACTTCAGTTCTTTTGCTTTGGCTATCTCAAGTTTTATGCTCCCATTAAATTACATATTGATGACATTACTTACTTCCTTTGCAGAATGTGTATATAGTTGGAGGGCATATAAGCGATAACAAAGGAAAAGGGAATCTTTTCACTATTCGTTCGAACAAGTATGCCGAATTCAACATGTTTCTTGATCCTTTAGCTGCAAAGAGAGTAATAGACTCTGAAGTCAATATCACACTCATTCCTCTCAGTACCCAACAGAAAGTTACTTCTTTTCCTGCCATTTTGAAGGCGTTACAGCAAACAAAAAAGACACCAGAAGCAGTGCTTACCCGTCGCTTGCTTTCGAGGTTGTACCATTTACAACAAAAGCATGAAAGATACCGTCACATGGTAAAGTATTTCTATAATGATTCTTTCTAACGGATAGCATTGTAAACGGGTTGGTTCTGGTCCGGGTCCATAGTGGACCCGGAACCGGAACAGTTAAGGAAAATGTGTAACCGAATCCGGACTCGGAACCATTTCGGAACTAATTTCTTGGCTCCGAAACCAGAACCACATATGGAATGGGTCCAAATCTAGGTAGAGAATGATATTAAAAAAATATCATTTTTAGGAGATATTTTAAAAAAAATTAGGTAATATGTCGGGTCTCGAGTACATGGGTCCGAACCAAGGTGGAAATGGACCCAGACCCATTTACTTATTAGGGCCTAAATAAGGACCCAGGCCCAGTTTTTAATGGATCGGAACCTCCGGGTAATCGGAGAATTGGGGACTCATTTACATCCCTACTAATAGACCTACTTTTCATGCCAGCATTTCATGAATTGCCACATGCAATGTTCTTTGCCGCTTCACAATTACTAGCAACAAAGGCCCGTGCAAAAAATTAAAATATATTTAAATTTAGTATTTTGTTTGTAATATTATTTGATAAAAATAAATTAAAAAATATATATATATTATTTCACGAAAAATAATTAAATTATTTATAAAAATTGGATTGAGACATTAATATTATATAGCTTTGAAAGTACTATAAAAGAATTATAAGAAAGAGGATAATGATACAATATTTGAATTTTTTATTTAAATAAAATAAAATAAAGTATTTCTAATTATTGCTAACTATGTGTGGATTCGTGAGTTCGAGTTTACTATAAAGCCAAAAGATTAAGAAAAAAAATTCCCCCAACTTATTTACCAAAAGAAATAAAAAAAAAAAGGCAATGAAAAGAATAAACAAAGGGAATTTTGCCTTGATAATCCAAATTGGATTTGTGATGTTTGTCGTTGCAGATCCAACACTATGGCGGTACTCATATAGTAATGCCCTTGCATGGTCCAGTTCAATAACTATAATATTTTAACACGAATATAACGTGACTTCCATATTTTTTCTAAATTCATAATTGAACAAATGATTATAAAACTCATCAACTCAAGAGTAAAATAATAAAATATAACTAAAAAACCCAGCATAACCAAAATTCTGCTGCAACAACATTCTTATTGAAGCATCCATGAGGCATCACAAAAAAATCTACGATATTGATCGAAGAATGATATTAGATGAAGCAATGAGATTATTATAACATGAGAGAAATACTTACAACAAAGGATTGTTAATGTTTGGATCAATATACTATTCACTCCTTTAGAAAGATATGGAGGCATGAGAAGGAGTTGATGAAGAGGAAAGGACATTTCTTTTGTGTAAATAAGAGATAGGTTAGACGATAATTTCTTATAGCGTAAAGGAGTATTAATGAAAGGCAATAAGAATAAAAGGGGTATTAATGAGAGGTGATGAGCATGAAAGGAGTATTAATAAGTAATCAAATGAGTACTAATAAGACATAAAATGAGTATTAATGGAAAAAAAAGGAAAGGGTTGAGTATAAACGTCGGGAAGGAGTTACACATGTTGGAGAAATGGTTCAAATAATGAGTGCAGATAGTGAAAATCAATCAATGACTGCTATTAAGAGGTTGTCAAAATCATAGGAGAGTCAAAATTGAATTTGAAATTGGCAATTGGATTCAATTCGCTTCATATATATAAATTTGTTTTCTTATTGTTTTGAAGTTCTCTCCTGACAACAGTTCAAAAGAACTAATCAACTTGGAAACTCACTTAATTGCATAATTGCATTGGCTCATAGTTCAGCTAAAACTCAGATTCAACTCAGATTCACCCACAAGTTTAACGACTTTATATTAAAAAAAAATTGACCCCCAATCCAACAGTCCAGTCCATTTGGCAGGTGCAAACTCCGTGGTCTGGTGACTATCAAGGGGAGTCCCATATGTACAGGTTTGATGGATCATAAGGTGGGCCCACTAGAAGTTCTCACTGTAAGGATGCATCTTCAGAATGTAAAGGAACAGTGTCCTATATGTATCAGCATTATCAAATATTTAAAGTATACTAAAACTCAACAAAAAAGAGATATAATATTTTTTTACAAAATCAGAGGGAAAAACTAAAGTAGTTAACAAAGAAGAAAATATATTTTCTTCCTTACAAGCCTGCGTTTTTGGATGATGACGTCTTTAGTGGTTCTCACTTATATTATTTATCCTTTGCAGAGTATATTTTTGGGTGAAATCCTTGGCGCAGTGATCTTGGCCAATGATCATCTGTTAAATCCAACAATGCAAGTCAAACCTGTCACTGTCCTGGCTACTGGGGATGTATCTGAAGATGGGCAGATTGTGATTGATCGGAATCATGGAAAACTAGTGAATATATTGGAGAATTTAGATCTTGAAGCATATTATGATCACTTTAGCAACTTGTTAGGTAGTAAAACACAATCTGCTGTTATTGGTAGCTTCTATGATCAGAAAAGAATTTGGAGTAGACTAAATACGACTGAGTAAGGCCATGTCAGAGCCCTCTGAAGATAATGTTCTTCCATAATATAATTGATTTTTTTTTTCTATTTGTCAATATCCATTGAGCTGTGGAAGATTCATTTGCATCAGAGATTGGTTTTGAACAGAGAATCTTGGATAGCCCAAGGTCATCAAAAGGTATGTTTTTATCATTTTGAATGGATAGTTTCTGTATTGGTAGTCTTTGTAGAAATATTGAAATCAATGAACAAGAATGAAAAAGAAAAGAAGAAAAAAACTAAAGATTGAATTTCTCACATCCTTCCTCATTTTTCTCAATGGATCCACGCCAGATACTGATACTAATACTCTAGGAACTTGTATTGTGCAGTGATGATACTGATACTGGTGCTGTATACTTCATGGATTATTGTAACTCAATTTCTTTAACAGTCTCCTATTGTGATGATACTGATACTGGTGCTGGATACTAGAATTTTTTTATACCAATAAATTCTCTCTCAAGAAAGCATCATTTGTTTAGTCTATTTTCCAAGGAGTCCATCTCACTCCTGCATACGTATCTGTTATATGAATAAATGATGTTAGATGTTTTCTTGATATTTTCCTTAATGTAGACCTTTGATCTTCAAAATCTAACAATGAATGTGAGACTGTGTTCAAAACTAGAGATGAAAGTATAGTTTGTTATTGTATTGTTTTGTGTTCTGGTAAAAAAAATACCAATTACAATTTTAATGGTTTTGGCTATCTGAAATTCCCTCTGCAAATCCATTGGCAAATTAATAATAACATCAGCTTGAAGTAGGCTGAAATGTCGTCAACAGACCCGCTAACAATGCCAATTCTGCTTTTTGCTTAGTACCATTTTGGTTTCTTCAATTATAATGATTCAAGTCTCGAGGAGTTAACATGGCCTGTTTCTTTACTAGAATTTATCACAAGAACTTGGTGTATTAGGGTTTTTTTTGTACATGATGTGATAGCTTGTACACTAGCATTTGAAATGCCAATGTTTCTTTTACTAGAATTCCGAATTCCAGCCATCTAAAAGGCCACAAATGACCTGTTGGAGTTCCTGGAATTCCAATCTCTTACCCTTTCGTTGGAATTTCAAATGCTCAACCAAGAGGAGGGTTTTGGAATTCCACTCCAAGGGATAGCTTTAGGAGAATTCTTGGAATTTTAGTAAAGAAACAGAGGCCCAAGTCAGTTTTCTTCCATATATGTAATCATGTTTCCCATAATATGTCCATAATAATATAATATATTGGCTATGAAGTTCAATGCTTAGGTGTTCTTGGGCTAGGTCGTGCCGGCTAAGGCATTTCTAGGCACAGCCCAGCTTTATAAATACAGGCCTATACCTTTGCCCCAGCCCGTCAAGGGTAATAAGTGCCTGGCTTGATTCCAGTCTGCCTAAGAAATGTCAGGACCGAGCCCACCTATTTTGTCAATCGGGTCAGGCTGGGCAGAGTTTTCGATGACCTGTTTGTGCTTTCTATCTCTTGTTGGGCTTTCTATAACTTGTCGGGCAAATCAGTCACTAAATTACAAGCACAACTTGTTCAGGCTTGGCTTGTGTCTTTCTATCACTCAATTCAAGCATCGCCCAAATATTAGATCCAGGCCTGACCCGAGTACTAAAACCTATGGTCCAAACTTGGCCCAATGTGGCCTAGGCCCACATTGCTCTTGGGGCCCAGCCTATAAGCATCCCTATGAACACTGAATATATAGTTTTCTGTGCCTCAGTAACATTGATTTGATGGTCGCCACTGTGTATGGAGGGTGACTTAAAATTCTGATTGATCAGAAGATAGTAATTCCTCTGCCTTGTATCTCTATAGTTGCATGATTTTTTTTCTGTTGGCAAAATCTATAGTTGCATGATTAGAAAGGAGGTCAAGTGTTCAAGGATCGGTATACCCTCTTCACCAAAATTCCCCAAACTTCTTTCAGATGGGGAGATTAACTTCTTCAAGCATACAATTTTACAAAAGCAAAAAAATAAGAACAAAAAAAGGCCTACAAATAGAAACAGGGCTTGGACGGATTCCTACTAATTGTTATTTTTGATTCATTGCCTTGGGGATTTGAAGCTGCCTGTGAGTGAGCCAATGGAAAACTTGAGCAAGGGGCAAATCCATGAGATAAGATTTAAACCCATTTTAAGACTATTAGATTTTATAGTTTTTTTTTTTTTTTTTTTTTCTCTTTTTTGGGTTAGAAAGTTGTATTTTCAACAGAAGGGTTTATATCAAACGGCCCCAAATTATTAAGGCTCTAGGGATTCTCCTGCTAAATGGTGGAACCACAAGTTTTTATAAGATTCCATCACTGAAAGGTGGGACCCACCATATCTACAACATGCACGTGAAGAATGAGAGGTGTCATGTGTGCCCGTGTTGACCACGTCGTTGGTCGAAGCTAATGCATTAATTGGGTGAGTGAGATTTATCATGATTTCATCATTTTATTTTAGTTCACCAATCTTATCAACTTTGTCTCTAATCAGCCTACGACCAATGACCATCATGATCTACCTGATCATGGCCATCTTGGATAGGGAGATAGAAAGCCAAATGTACGTTTTATAATACAAAAAAATGAAATGAGGAGAGCACCCTATTGAGCAGAGGTAGGGAAATTTGAGGAAGAAAAAATTCTCCTTTTTCACTTGTATCCATCAAGCTAAAGATAGTGCATGCAAAGTGCATCAGATCTTGTTCCAAAGAAGCGTAGGGAATTCATCTTATGGGTAACATCAGCTCCATTTGGGGAGATTTGTTAATTTGTTTACACTTGTTTCTATGAATTTGGCTTCTGTTTGCATGTTGTAGCTCATTATCTTGTAGCTGTTATCAACTCCATTGAGTTTAAAAACTGGTGTTGTCTTAGAAAATCAGGTCCGCCTTATAAATACAAAACAATGTGTCACTCCCTAATTGGTACAAACAGGATTCCTGTTGGATTCAACTTGTATACACTTAGATGAAGGTACCACCCAAGTTACTATAACCAAGTAAAAGTAATCTGGGTTTTAGGCAAACTGAGTACAAGCAACCAAATTCTAAGAATCCAAACATAAGCAAAAGGAGCCAAAACCGCAAGAACAGTATTACTACGAAGAGAAAGAAGCTTAACAAAGAAATCCAATCAGAATGATGATTTCAATCAACCAAGCTATCTATGGTTTTCAACTCAATCAGATTCTGAAGCAATCAACTCAATTACCCTTCACATGGCAACACAGGACATAGGACACGAATACAGTAATACTGCAGTAAAAAGTGCACCTTTCAAATGATGGCCATTGTCAACAGACCATATGTATCTGGGTTGCATCCATTTTTATTTCATAGAAGTCCAGTTTATCTGAGATTGAGGTTGATGTAGAAGGGGGAAAATAGCTCGCGTGAAAAATCAACATGAGCCGTGGTAATTCAACTGAAAATAAATTCCAAACATTCGATTATCCATATTTGGCAAAATTTCGAGTTCTTATCAGTAATTGCTAGTTGTTGAGGGGGTAGTTCAGTTAACTTAGAACCACGGTTTGAATCAGGAGGTTGTGGGTTCAAAACTGCACTATCACACTGGGGCCACCGGGGAATTTTACTCGACTTTCTCTCCTGGGTCCGTAGAGATAATTCAGGCCCAAAGGACTAGGACTTGTGTCATCAAAAAAGAAAAAAAAAAAGTTCTTCAAATTTTTTTATGCAAAGTCTATTACAAGATCTTGCCTCCTGTCTGTTTAAGTTATTGTGACGAGATATGGTCAAAGTTTGGAGATGACAACGGTCTGGTTCATACAGAATTTTCCACAACACATTAATTTGTCCCACTCTCATCTCCAATCTAGAACAGTTTTTAAGTCAATAACGATTCACGACACACCCACATGAGTTTATATGAGGGCTATAACAGTGTCCAAAGACTCTGAAAAAATGAGATCAATTTGGTATATATCCTCCTGATATCCAATTTTCCTTTTTTTATTTTTAAAAAAAGGACTTGTTATGGAGAAATAATTTAAATTTGAAAAAAAAAATTGATGGGACGGCCCAAACACTTCATAACGACTTTGGAGGGGCTCTATTCCATTATATCACGAAATAATTAAATATTATGTGATAATCATGGAATAATTTGGCAGCAAATTTTCCAAAAAAACAAGAGGACGATCCACAATATCACAAAATAACTCGACATTTAATGTCAATTGTGGAATGGGGCAAATTTGTTTAAAAAAGAAGATAGCGCGGGGGGGGGGGGGGGGGGGGGGGGGGCTTATGAATTTCTTTGGCTTTCTGTTGTTTTTCTTTAAAAAAAGGTTTTTTTTTTTGCTGTAGAAATTATATAAAAAAGTTAATTCATTTCTTAAGATTTGATCAATGTTTAATAAATTTCAATATATATATATATATTAGATGGAAAATCCATAATAACCATGTTTGATGATAAAGAGTTGGCCCAACAAACTTTGCTAATGTATCCTATGTAAACCGGCACATATTGTTAGCTTCCTTTTAGCCATTATTCAGGGAGAAGAGAAAAGAAACAACTTTTATAAGTAACGATATCATCACCCTTTTTTAACAGATGGACCCCAGAATTTTAGATGAGCTGTAACGTGCCTATTTATTAAATCTCATATAGAGATTAGCCTGAAACCTTTTTAAATTGGAATCGAAATACTAATTAACCCTCAGTTAACATTTTCGTTTTCAGCCTTTCTTTTTTTTTTTTTTAGGGCCCCTTGACTTCTTTGTTTTAATCATTTGTAGCCATTAGGATGTTTAGTAGTTGTTTGTATAGTTTCTTATCACCAATTGGTTTTGGGATTACTTGCCAGCAACGTCCATTCCGTGATGTGTGTTTGTGCGGGCAAGAAGGCCCTATGTCGCATTGTTGTCTGCGTCATTGCACTGTATTGTATAACATAATCCTGAAACTCCATTGTGGGGCCCATATAGACATAATTTGGACAGTTCAATATGAATCTCATCCCCTCTACTTATATATGTTCAGTTCATCCCCCTCCACTCACATATGTTCAAGTTTTGGTTCGAAAGGACGTCCAATTAACAACCATGATGGAAACATAAATGCCCAGATTATGTCTATGTTGTCTGCCTCACTTAAATGAAAATCGCAAGTCCGTCATTGCAATAAATTGTATCACATAATCCTGAAACTTCATTGTGGGGCCCATATAAACATAATTCGGACAGTTCAACATCCCCTCCACTTATATATGTTCAAGTTCTGGTTTAAAAGGACGTCCAATTTGACAACTATGATGGAAACATAAATGCCCAGATTACGTCTATGTGGCCACACAATAGGGTCTCATGAAGAAATGTATTACACGGCTCCAGTGTTCGGCTTCCAGTTTTTAAACTAGACGATCCATGTGTCATTTCCCGCCCTTTTTGTCCAGTCACTAGGGCTATTAACACAACCCTTTCACAAGGGGGCCTGGACCCTGCTCGCCCGCAAAAGCCCTCAATGCAAGGATTTTTTTTTTCTCCTAAAGCCCAAAGGTAGGGTAGGGCCCTATTAAAAAATCCGCAATCTTGAGGGCCGAGCTAGGGTTTGACTTATCCTACACGAGAAGGCTCGGCCCGGCCCGGCCCGGCCTAAATATGTAAAATTTTGAAGAGTTTTTATAAAACTACTTTCAAATTTTCAAGAAGTAAGTACCTATATATTCATTTATTTTTACCTACAGTGATTAGAATACATAGTTTATTGCAACAAAAGCTACGCAGTGTAGATATCTTTTGTATAAATGTGGCTTGAAAAATTAAGGAAAATCTTGATAGATATTGAGAGCAATATAATAAAATATTTGAAATGGCCATACTAAGAGTAATGTGTGATTTATGAAACACCTACCACGACATTGTCAAATGCGGATAAAGTTAGTTAAGTAAAAAAAAAAAAAAGTGTTACTAATCTTGAAGATGAGTTTTTAAAGTTTGAGGAACAGATGAAAATTTTAAATTAGATTGTTATTTTGGAGGAGCAAAGGAATAAATCCACAGATTTTAATATATTGGATTGGTGAAAAGTTAATTTAGCAAAATATCCATTTATTTCAAGAATGTCTCGTGACATTTTAGCAATTTCAGTTTCTACAGTTGCTTCTGAATCAGTATTTAGTACAGGAGGAAGAGTATTTGACCAGTATAAGAGTTATTTAAAATCCGAGACTAAAAAAGTCTTAATTTGTGCACAAGATTAGATACATTCGCAACAACACAATGATAATAATGCATTAACTGATCTCTTTAGATATTCTAAGAGTAGATTGAATAATTAAATAAAGAAATATTTTTATTTATTTTATATGTATTATATCATTTATAGAATTATTGTTACATGCTTTATGTTTTACATTATATAAATTGTTTTATCCCATCACTAGCCTTCCAATAAAAAAAATTATTTTAACTCCACCATGTTGTCATTTGCATTATATTGCCGGTCACTAGCTCGAACAAACAAGAAGGGTTAGCATTAAGTTGGAAGTTTGTTGTGGCATATGGGTGATTTTTTTATTTTTTATTTAAGAAAAAGAATCTTCTTTTCTTTTGGCTCTGGCCCTTGAGGGTAGGGTAAGAATCTAAAATTATAAGTCCCTTGTAAAAGTCAATGACTTTTGCACGCTTAAACTCGACCCCCACATATGGGATAAAATAAGACCCGGCCCTTTGAGAGCCCTAGTAGTCACCCAAGCATCCCAAAATTCTTGCTTTGAACTTTCCTTTTTTTCTCTAGTATAATTACGAAGGATACTTGAGCGGATTTTGATTTTTGATGAGAAGAGAGAAACAAATCAATCATTCCACCTCACCAACTCAAAACCAATGGCATGGTGAAGTTTCAACAGTCAAACGTCAATCACCCATACATTTCATGCATGATATACACCAAAGAAATCTCCTCCAATTTCCTACAAGCTGTCATCCCTGATCTTCGGGGCAGCAGTGGACTTTCCTAGGGTGGGACCCACTTGTTAAAGAAAATCTCAGCTGCTCAAAAAATTGTATATGGGATGTGTCACATGTTTGATATCGGGGTACAAACTCTTTGATGGGCGGAAATCTCATCATATCTGTCAAAAATTTTTTTTTCTTTTAATTCAGATCCTTTGAGGCTAATTTAATCCAAGAAATCTCGACTTAAAGGAGCCGTGGGATCCACCTATGGAAATCTAGATTGTTCAAAATAAATGCCTTTTAATTATATATATGGTGTCATCAAATTTTAGATTAATCCGAATTAATTTCACAATTAGATTGATCATTTGTTTAAGGGAGAATTTCAAATAAGGCCTTAATCTTTTACCTTATTTCAAAAAATGACATAAGTTTCAAAACTTTTCAAATGAGTCCTTAAACTTTCCACTAAGTTTTCAATTAAGGACATCCATCCAACAATTTAAAGATATTTTTTGCAACTGTCTCAATTTTTTTTTAAAATACCCAAATTACTCTTCATTTTAAGCCATGACATGATTCTAACAACCACCACATGCAACCGATCGCCGTGGGGGCATTGGCTATCCCAGATCACCATGAGGACACTAATGAAAAAAGGGAGGAGAATATAGAGGAACTAAGATGATTTTATTTCAATGAAGGATAGTAATATGGGTAGTTTAAGAAATTGAGGGGAAAAATCTGTTGAAAAATAGCTATAAATGGATGAATGTCCTCAATTGAGAAATTTTGGAAAAACTTATGGACTAATTTAATTTTTTTAAAAATTATGACCTTTTTTGAAATAAGATAAAAAATTAAAGCCTTATTTGAAAATGTTCCTTTATTTAAAATTATAATTAATACAATCTTATCTATATTCATTATTACGTTTTTTTTTCAAATAAATACATAAGATTTGAAAATATATAAGGTATTTATTTTCCGCGATTCGAGAATAATAGATGAGCTAGCCCCCACTGTTGAGATCCACTCCTTTTTAAGTCGGGATTTCAAGCCATCCAATCGAGCCTTCCTTTTTTTTTTTGACAAAATCTAAATACAGATACATTTATGCTGAATGCAGATGCACGGTTTTTTAAACTTATCAGTTAAAATTTTTAATTTGACGTGAGACTGTTATAGTGTCATGTCCACTTATAAAAGATTCATTGGAGACAGTGAAATCATAAAGTGTACGAGGAAAGTCTTGGAAAATCAATGCAAGTTGTCGACCATCACTAGCATATGACTGGCGGTAAATTTGCAACGTACATGACAGCTGAAATTTGAGGGCGATGATCAGAGGTTAGAGGTTAGAAATTATTGATTGGATTGATATTGCACATCCAACTCATCTTTAAATATGGCATAGAATTCACTTGAATATTTAAAAATTCAAAACAAAGGGTAAAGGGATTACAATTTATTTGAATCCAAAGTTCATTTGACACCTTTTAATTTGCAAAATTTTTAAAATGCTTGAAAATAAATATGACATTTGTAAATGTCAGAAAAACCTCCAACATTGCAGATTTTTATAAAAAGTTAATAATAAAGAAGCAGACACTTATATTTAAGTAGGGTTATGGTTTTCTAATTATGTCTTGCATAAGAACATCCCACAAAGATAGCTAATAGGTAAGATTGAAATGGGTGTCCAATTCTCAGATTACTCGAAAGTTTTGACTAGTAAAAAATCGGGTCTAAAACCTATTTTAGATCCTGATTCATAAATGGGTCCAGGTTCGGAACTTCATTTAGGTTCCTATTGATAAACGAGTCCGGGTCCATATAGGTTTCGACCCGTGGATTCAGCATATGAGCCTTTGATATTACAAATTATACTTCAAAATCAATTTTTTTCTGAATATTTTTATGTACAAAATTAGAGGTATTAGATTTGATGCACTATTATAAGCTGAATGATATGCTTATTTTAAGAAAAATGGAAAATAAAAATAAATTAGGATCGATTTTAGAACTAGATTCTAGTCCTCTAGGTGGACTCGATTCCGGAACCGGATTTTCCTATCGGAACCGAGTTTGGAACCAACTAAACATATTCCGAGTCAAACTGAATCCAAAACCGGAACCGTTATTTAAAAATGGGTTCGGGTCCAGGTTTGCCATGGTTTTGATTCGGAACCCTTCTATTTGCAGCCCTACTAATAGGGCTTATTTGGGCATTAGTGGAACCAAGGGGGCTGGGTTGGTTATGGCCTCCCAACAATTTGATAAAATTCCTTATATTTTTATAAAACTGTTGTATAAGGTTTATATATATTGCCAATTAAGTTTTTCTGTTTTTTTACATAGTGGCCCCTCTCAAGAGTACTTTGGCTCCACCTATGCATTTGGACAAAATCTAAACACATATGCATTTTTGCTAAATGCATATGCACGTTTTTTAAAGCTTGTTAGTTGAAATTTTTGATTTGACGTTTGAAACACATTGTTTCTCCCTTTTCATACGAATAATAATGGGAAATTTGACTTTTTCATTTGAAAGGGACAATTAAGTCAAGGTCTTATATGATGGGAGGTTTGTCAAATATTTTTTAATTTTTTTATTAAAATTTTTTTTACTTCATTTTTTATTATTATCATGGTCCGGTTAATGGGATTTGAAGAAGGAGATGGTAAATTTTTTTAATTTTATATTTTTTTTAATTTCTATGATTTTTTAAAACCTAAATTTTTTTTTTTTGAGGAAGTTAGAAATTAATGTTTATTGTAAAAAAAATTTCTTGGATGAATTGGTAATATTATTGATTGGTGTAGCTACGAATTCTTTGAATGGGTGAAGGAAAGAGGGTGGCATGGTGGGGGAGAACGTGAGAAAATGATGGCTAGTTTTTCGTGAAAACAAACTTTCAAAACCCAAAGTCTATTTCCAAGCCCAACAAGAAAAAAGCACCCTGATCAATGCGTTAGTCTCTTTAAATGCCACGTGTCTCGTTTACCCTCGCATAAAAAAAATGTCCGACGGTTTCTTGCATCCTCAATTTGCGTTTTGTATACGGAAAACGAACATCATAAACCACACAGACGGCATGTTTAGTCGCTCCCAACTCTCACTGCTTCCGCGCCACGTGTACGGTACGATGGAACAAAATGCTCCGTGGGAGACGAAAGGGACAATCCCGTTATTTCGGTAATTCCCAGTGGCATTTCCGTTACGTTTCAAAATGTACTTTAAAAGTCAAATCCAAAACATCAATCGACAATCTCCAAAATCCGTGCATCTGTATGCAGTAAAATTGCATCTGTATTTAGATGCACCCTTTTTTTTTTTTAGCAAAAAGAATCTTCCCAAGGATCTAGACTTCTTGTGCAGAAAATCTTTCAGCAAGGGCCCCACATCAGAGTTCTTGGCACTTATTCCTCGCTCTTCTTCATTTTTCCTTCCTTTCCTCGTCACTCACTTTCATTCCTTCTCACTCTCTGCGCACATACATCGAATGTTAGTATACTCTCCTCTCTCTCTCTCTCTCTCTCCTATTCCTCTACAACCGTTTACAATGCAATAGAACATGATAGATTGAGAGTCTTTCATCATGTTTTCCACACACTCATTGAGATTTACTCTCCTTTTCCTTTAACTCCACTGTTACTATTCCTCACAGACAGCAAATAAACAGAATAAGATAGAGATATTGAGGTTTTGAGATTAATATGGTTTGCAGATTGAGATTCTCTGTTCCTTTTCTCTTTCTGGAAATAAAAGATACTGAACAAATATATTTGTCTCTATATATGTATGTATATATATTGAGGTTTTGAGATTAATATGGTTTGCAGATTGAGATTTTCTGGGGCTTGTGAGGTGGATGGAAAAGTTGTGAGGTTTGGTTTTTTGTATCTGTTGTTGCAGAGGAATGCGGATGGGTAGAGTGGTTTGGCTGCTGGTTCTTGTTTGCTGCTTCAAGGTGGGGATTGGAGCTGCATGGGGTGGTCGGGGGCTCCCGCATCAGATTCTTTTGGATACGGATGTTGATACCGATGATTTCTTCGCTCTGCTCTACCTTTTGAAGCTCAATAGATCGGAATTCAATCTGAAGGTTTGATTCCTCATTGACAAATGTTGGCTCTGTTGTTTGTTCAGTTGCAATTATGATTCTGAATGCTGCTGCCTGTACTAAAGCTTCGAGGTTGGGTAGGATTAGTTAGCCAAGAAAATCTAATATCGCATCCGAGCTAACCCATAGCCAAGGAATTTCTCTCAAGGAGGAATTTGAGAAATAATTTAAAAAATAATTATTATTTTTTTGATAAAATAAGAGAGTTTTACGGAAAAAATCCCGAAATTTGAATATTTTTTGTGAATGGTCCCTGCAAATTGTACAACATGAAATCAGCGACGATACCATCTTCCAGGAAAATTTGTGCTAGACCATTTTCACCATCCTCACTCTGCCTTGGCTATCTGAATCATCAAGTTTAGCTAGAGTTTTCTTAGAATTAGGGTTGCACGATCAAGGTAGATTCAGGACTCGAATCTTAGATGGCACAATTGGAATCAGTTTCTCCCTGAACATAAAAAGGATCTCATTTTGTTCTCATTGAAGGTGAGAATAAGCTCTTTTGTCTTTGGTGCAATTAAGAATATAAGTTATTTCGTCCTTTTATGCCGGTGATTGTTGCATGATAAAGGAGAAAGCTCGGTTTGTTTATGTGAACAGAAATATGCCGACACTAGTAACTCGCGGCTACCGAGATTCAGCCCAGATTCCGAGTGATATCGATGTATTGATCACAATCTTTTGTTTTAAAGGGGTCTCTTGCAAAAGAATAGGTTTGCACATGGAGAGATGGCTGTCACGAGTGACACTAGCGTCGTCCCCGTTAGAGACGAACTTGTTTAAAAAAAAAAAAAATGAAACAAGGCCTGACAGACCTTGTTTGTGTTGCACAATTTGTAGGGATCTTTCGCAAGAAATGGCTAAATTTCGAGGTTTTTCCTTTAAAATCCTCTAAAAATAATAAAAAGATAATATGAGTTAATTAGTTAACATAATATCAAAATATTAAGATAATGTATTTAGTCCAGTGTAACTCAAGAACTAGTTCTTAAATTAACCCCAAAAATAATAAAAATGATGAATTTGTATAGCCCTCCATATCCAACAACATTCAATAATGTGCCTAGAAAGATTTGAGAAAAATTGTAAATTGCATGATTTTAATAAATGGGAAATGTTGCTATGAGAGATATCTCTCATATGAGCATCTCTCTTAAAAAATATACTTGTAAGCACGATATAATAATAAAAAAAAATCAAATTAAATAATTCTTTTGCATGTCGTAATATGGGTTTGATATTCACATCATTCGGATGTAATTTACTTTTTAATTATCAAACCTTTATAAATGTATGTAATGTTGATACTGACGACATTAGTAAATTAGATATAGTATTTTATAATACATAAGCTTGTGATAATTAAAATTTGAGAAATCCTTTAATGGGGCAGGAAGTCCATTTGAGCTCTTCAGATTTTTATTAAGTGGGCCACATTGTAATTTGTAGGTTCTACTCCTTCGAAGTAAATTAGTGGAGAAAGAAGAAAGATAAAACATCAAATGGAAATGGTAGCGGGTTGGATAATTTTAGTGAGTTGCCTTCTAGATAAAAGTAAATGACTCAATTGCCCTCATGTGTTTTGAAACTTCTCTACTTCAGAGTTTAGAGTTATTGAGGGACAACTAAGAAGAAAAAAAAATAAAGTTGGGGAGGGGCTAAGAGAATAAGATCAAGAAAAGCATGACTAACTTTCAAGATTTCCTCTTTCCTATTTTAAAGGAAACCAAGAAATTGAGGGGCTTGGGACTATGTGGCTTCGCCACTGCACATTGTGAGTTTGGAATAGATGAGGAATGACTTAAGGTGCCGAAATGTGTGTGGCCAAAAGTCCAAAAGTGGAGTTGGTAAAAGCCAGTCGGACCCACTAATCCAACTCGACCTGCATATGACCCGAAAAACCTACGGGTCGATCGCGGGTCAAACTTTTCTGACACACATTTAAACATGTCAGGTTAGGGTCAACTTGTTTAACCCATTTTTCCTTTTCTTGCAACTAAAACGTATACTCTTTTTCTTGCAACTAAAACATATACTCATTACTTAATTCTATGGAGTGTATTTTTGTATTTTGATATGAGTGGTTTTTTTTTTTTAATGAAAACTTTATTTTATTTCTATTTGTATTTTATATTTGTTATTTAAAAAATAGATAATATACTCATGGTATAAATAACTCATGCATTCACTTTCTTTTTTCTCAAGTAGGCCTTTTTGTTATAAGCTTGTCTAAGAATATTTTATGTAATCCTCTCTTAAGAGGATTGTATATACGAAAAAATCGGAACGGATATGGCACAAATAAAATAAAATAATCAAGCAATGATTGATACTAGCAAAACATGCACTTGCTTAGCACGAGCAGTGTAATTCATAATATTAAAAATATACAACACAAGAATTTTATACAAAAATGTGAAGTATAATATTTTTATATAAGATATATTTAAATGGAAAGAATTTATAAGAAATTTAAAATGTGACATTTTCCTATCAAGGTATGGTTTCGTAATGAGTTGGTCGAGTTCAATGCGGGTCTGGTTATTGGTATGAATTTTACTGAGATATATAAAAAGTTACAATAAAATAACATGATGGGAAAAATTGATTCATGGCTTAAATCTGTTATGAGTTTTTGGACTTTGATCGATTTAGGTCTATGGCTGCAGGTTTAGGCTTTGGGTTTGCCCTAACCCCATGTACCTTTAACTTATATATTACTTAGTAAAACTTTCAATGTGAGTAAAACTTTCAATGTGAAGTTATGGTAGTGTAATTGACAATAGGCAAATACATACTATTCTTTAGGGAATGAGCCCAGTTGCTATCCACCACGGCTATTTTTTATTTAAAATGAATAGAAATTCTTCCTTTAGGGCACTTGACTTGACCATACCAGTCACGGGTCGGGTCGGATATAGGGCAGAGAAATTGCCATTCAGATGGGCATAAACATGAACCCATCCAACTCGTTGTCATCTAGTCAAAAAGAATATTCACAAGCTGGAAGTTAGAGTACGCAACATCAGTTGGCAACACAGTGTGATGATGAGATCCTATACAAAAAAAACCTAAACAGCCAAAAAAGTCCATAATTCACCAAAGGGACACACATCTGCAACAATCAAATTATATGTGCCACAACCTTTCCAAGCGAGCTCCTAAGACTTTGCCCATGGTTCAAATAATGCAAAACTGGATTTGTCATAATCCAATTAGTTACCAATCATTAAAAAGTGACAAATTATTTTGGAATTTTTACGGAAAAAATATATAGAAACTCAGTTATTGCCAATTAATGATAGGTATTTCTACTTCTTCCAAAAGAGAGCTGCTAAATTTCAGGAATCTAAGTCACATAGGGAGAGAAAAAGGGAAAGCGGGGCGGTGCTGGGCGAGAGGGAGGGGGAGGGGGAGAGAGAGAGAGGGAGGCTGGGTGGGCGGCGGGCAAAGAGATGTAGAGAGAAAGGGAGGGAGAGGGAGAGTAAAGAGAAGGGTTTTTTTTTTTTTTTTAACCAAGACACATGGAAAGACCAAACAAGTGGGAGGGAGTCCACACACGCGGGAAGAGAAAAGCAGGAGCGCTGGAGAGCAAAAATCAAAACGTGATAACCCTAGGCCTAGTACCCAATTAAAAAAAAAAAAAAAAGAAAAAGAAAATACAAAGTATCAAATTCGACAGTAATTAATTGTTGTTTAGTCATATAGAATGGGCATCACTCCTATTAGAGTGAAACCTTGTTAGGCTTAGACATGATGAATTTGATGTTGGACCCACTTATGACTAGAGCCAAATTTCTTTAAGAATTAAAAGGTGGGAGAGTGATTTAGAGAGGTTTGAATTTTAAAGGTAGGTCCAGATGCTCAAATTTTGTGAGTCTTGCCTCCAAGAGATCCGGACTCATAGTGCAAAGAGCAAAGAGATCTGGTTTCTAGTTGTTAATGTGCATAATGTTTATATTTGTTCATGTACAAGTCAGTGATACTAATGCTATATATTCATTCGTGGGGCCCAGTTTTGAAATCTAGACTACTAAAGATCATTGGCCCACCTTGTTTAGCCCCAGCAGGGACAATTTTATGCCAGTAGAAGTTAAGCTCACAGGGATATATATATTGAATGAATCTAAAACACAAGATTAAAGTAAGGAAAATAAATAATAAATAATACGCTTTAATGTGATTGATTGATGCTGGGCCCACCTCTGATTGGTGCAAAAGTTTTTCGTCACCTTTTAGGATGTGAAATATTAATCCTACCCAATCAAAACCTCTGGACTAAAGGGGAAGGAGAAAAGAGGGAATGATAGACAGAAAAGTGGAGGGGGCTGCTTGGTTTTCCTTTCTTGGTGAACAACAAAGAGAACTTTGTTCATGTTATGGAAATTGTGTGGCCCGACTGCCATTGGGCCTACGTCAGATCGAGCCCGGCATTATACGGTGGATGAACTCCCAATAAGTCTTGATTTGGTTGAGTTGGATAAGGATCAAACTCTTGGTGGTAGAGTTTGGATCAAGTTCAGACTCTCGATTGGCAGAATTTCCATGTTGGTCAGGAGATATGGAATTCCGGGAGGGGTAGAATATGTAGTAGTCGTGACTCCTAGAGATTGTTCTATATAAGGAAGATGAGAATCCTTGCTTGATTATTCAGTAGATTGGAGAGCATTCGCAGCGAGTTCGTAGGTCTACCTTACAACAGAACGCAGAAGGTTTTCCGGCGAATTCGGTTCCGATACCCATTTGGGACCAGTTAGTTCTTTCAGTTCATTCAATTACTTAATATCGAGTTAAATTAAAAACCATGGGCCGGTATAGTAGGGTATTAAATGACAATTAAATGATTTAGTTTGAACGAAAGAATGTCTCCATTTCTCCACAACCAAAACCATGAGCTCAAATTACTTAATATTAACGATTGTATTAACTAATACTTAGTTAAAATCCATCAGCTTTCATGTATAAGAATAATAAGTGGAGAACAAAAAGGGAAGGAGATGGGCAGACGAACTGGAGAGGAATTATAAAGCGAAAATGAAAGGAAGTAAAAGATGGTCAAAAATAAATATTTGAATACAATCATTTGATTTCTCAATTGGAATCAGTCACTTTCAGATTATATATATAATTAGTATATGAGGAATCATATCCAAACTCCAAAGCATCAATCAGGCAGGACACAGGACCCAAAAAAAGGCCTATTGCCTTTTTCCAATGACCATTTTTTATTCCCTCCTCTGTATTACATCATGTTTAATCAAACTGCCCCCCATAGCTACATCCTATATGACTATTTTCACTAAAATTTAGTTGTTTACTGCATGCTACTGTAATTGCATTGTTTGGAGCCGTCGGACCCACGTATTAGGGAATGGATGCAGCCGCCCCACCCAGATCTAAAAAATGCCATTCAGTTTCCATGGGCCATCTGGGCCATGCACCAATGAAACAAAACCAGTTGCCCCACCCACCTCAACCCAAATGGAAACCACACTCTCTCTCTCTCTCTCTCTCTCTCTCTCTCTCTAAATTTCCCTGGATGGGCAAATTCCTCTCTCTTTCTTTCGAGCTCTCTTTTTCTCCATGTCTCTGTTTTGAAAAGCAAATTGCAATGAGTAGAGGTCAAGGATCTATGAAAAAAGATGACTCGGGTGTTGGACGGCAATCCAAATTGGATTTGCTCAATAGACATGGGGGCAAACATTGTGACAACTACTATCACATGATACTTACAAATCCTTAATTAAATGATATCACAGAGAGAGAGAGAGAGAGAGAGAGAGAGAGAGAGAGAGAGAGAGAGAGAGGAACTTACTAGATATATGTGTAGGCTTGAGAGGTGATAATATGGCTGAGTAGTTTATATACTTTTATATAACTCTCTTCTATCTTGTGCTTCTATCAAGTACATATAATATCAAATCTTGTAAAGAGTAGTGATTTCTTGATTGTCTAGCTACACAAGTAGTGACATCTCTTCAAGAGCCTCTTTGCAAAACTAAGTCTGTCCTTCAAGAACTCTATTTACTTTAAGGTTGTTCTTCCACTTGACCCTACTCAACTTGGTTGCAACTTGCATCATATAATGATGTGTTGCACACTGCTTTACCTAAGGCCCGCCATTGGCCATTTGAAGCTGAACATGAGGTGCCTGACCTTTTTTTTTATATTGTCTCATAAGGTGTATATATGATTCATTTACATATGTAATTGGAAAGGTTGTACATTTTATTCAGTATTGTAGTAATATCAAAAGGTTTCGACTATGTTCTCTTATTCTTTTCTAATATGAACATACTGCAGGCAGTTACCATAAATGCAAATTCCTGGACCAATGCTGGTCATTCTGTGAACCATGTATATGACATACTTTACATGATGGATCGTGATGATATTCCAGTTGGAGTAGGGGGTGAAGGAGGAATATTACCAGATGGCACCATACTCCCAAATGTGGGTGGATATCTTCCTATAATTGAACAGGTACATGAAATATCCAGGTCTTTGTACCCAAAGTCTTCAAAGCTTGGCACATCTTCCTCAAATGTTTTTGAATGCTTTCTCCATTAGTAGCTTGGGAGTGTCATGCTAATGTCTTTTCAATGGAGACAGTAGAAGGATGTTATATTTACTCCATAAATGAATACAGTTGTTTTTATCTACTCTGGGTAACATTTTGATATCAAAACAGGGTAATTCGACAGCAGGTGGTTGTCGTTACAGACAATTTATTCCTATTGGACAAGGAGGACGGTTAGATATAGATACTAATTATGGCATACGAAGAGGTTTCCTTCCACAGGTATGGAATTCTTGGCTGCCATTCCCAACATTAGATACTTGGTTGGCTCTTTAGGCTTGGCTGGTTTCGGTTGAGCATGTTATTTTGTACCCATAGAGTTCCCAATTACTCCTATAGATGCCTTGAGGAGTTCCATCTGTCATGCAATATTGCAATGCTGCTCATCTGTTAGCTGATGCCTATTGAAACTTGGAAGTCTAATCATACTCATCATGTCAGAGTACATTTGAATACTGGAAGATTCCTAAATCTATTTATGCTGTTTCACTTTGTTGATTCATACATTAGATGGAATGTAGCTTAACTTGTGCTCTACATTTACAAAGAATTGGCACCCACCTATCCTGTGATGATTTTAGGGGTTGCTATTACCTGTTTTAGAGTGTTACCACTGTGCCTTCCTCCGGTGATTTCTTTACCCCTCATTGTACAATATTTCCTATAGAATGTCATGACCTTGCCTTTGTTCAACACTTTCTGCCCCACATTGCCACGAGGCCCTTACACACTCATTCACACAACAACATAACTCATATAAAGGGGAATGTTCCCTACATCCTTACATAAGAACTTCCAGCAGGCCCACTTTATGATCCATCTCAAACCGTAAGCACACATGGGATCCTCCCAACAGTCATCAAACCTGGGGTTTGCACTAGCCAAATGTACTGGACTAGTGTTGATCGAGGGTTAATTTTTTTTCTTTAATAAAAAACGGTTAAACTTGTAGGCCATGGATCAAGAGGTTAGAGGCATGAGGTTGACCCCATTTTTTATATAGGTTCCATCTTAATTGGATCTTTCCAACCTCCTCATGTCCCATGATCTGTAGGGCCCCAACACACACACACACGCACAGAGAGAGAGAGAGAGAGAGAGAGAGAGAGGGAGAGATCTTTCTTGAACCATAGCTAGCAAGCTAGTCATTAGGTTTTATGACATCTTAAGTTAGGAGAACTCTTCACACCAACCCCATATTTCTAGGACAAGGCTTAGCTGATGATGATGATGGTGTTTATCACAAACTTATCATGAACGTGTGGATATTTTCACTTTATGAAGAAATTAAGAATCTCGTTCTAGTTAGTTTGGTTCCGTAGGAAGGTGTCAATATAGGAAGTGCATCTTATGGTTTGAGTTTCCTTGTAATGATGGAATTATTCTTCATCATCGTCATCATCATAATAATAATGATGATGATGATGGAGAAACCTCCGCTGAGCACTAGTGCTCAAAATAAGTTGAGCACCGCATGCCTAAATACCTAGTGGGGCTCATCCGAATGGACTGGATTGTTGGATCAATGTGTACTTATTTTGGACGGGCAAAACTTGTCACCCATTGATCAAGTGGTTAGGATGATGACTCGAGCCTCCATTACCTTACAATGGTATGTTGGGGTGGGGAGTTTGAGATGTATTGATCCCCTCCCGGTCCCATCTTGTGGGCCCCACAAGAAAGTATGCTCACCTTATTGAGAGCACTGATGTTCAGGAGAGGGTGGCAGGGGTGTGGGTGGGTGGGTGGGTGGGGCGGGGCTGATTCACATGTTTATGCTGATTTTTGGAACTTGATAGTCCTGAACACTCTTGTCTGAACACTGTTAGCCACTTTCCTTCGTAAGAACCTGGCCATAACTTTTATTTTACCCTGCCTTTTCTGGTTCATCCATCACTCTGCTGCCACATAGTTGAACTCAAGACTACACAATATGTTATAGAGAAATCATCTTATACTGTTAGGTATGGTGCAGATGGCAGTGGTCACCTGATTTAACTCTTAACTCTGTGTAGGCCCACCTTTTGTTGATCAAAGTTGCTCATATCATAAACCACCTTTTGCCAATGAATTTCACGTGATTTCATCCCAACCAGAGTGATGAGCACTATTGGGTCAACTATTTGTAGAAAATTTAACTACTATTTCACCCATAATCAATCCAATGGTGTGCGTTCTCCAATGAAAGTGAAATTTGTGCAATTGCCTAAACATAGTGAGGCATGCCATTTGAGTGAGGTGGATCACACAAAGATCCATTCGAGTTAAATCTGCGTAAGTTTTCGTCTGCACCTTACTGGCAACAGTCAACGGTATAAAATTGAATAGGTATCACCGAAACTTACCTAATCAAATAATAAAACGAAGGGACAGAATATCTGATGTTGAAAAGGTTCCAGCAGTTCAATCAAGTGGTAAGTGTAACTCCAAGTGGGATGAAATTGGTGTGAATTATATGAGAAGTTCTCACATGACATGTCCCTGTCATAATGTCTCCAATAGTGCTAAAGGAAAATCTTGTTTTGGCCTCAACATTAATTGGTGTGTATATGAATACTTCAACAGACTCTTTGACCTGAACCTGGTAACCTTAAGATATGATCTTTTGTTGTTTTTTCCTTAAGCTGTGATTGCCCTTATGACCCTCTTATGGAAGCTTCTAATTCAAATTCATGTGTTTGGTCATTAAAGCAGGGACACAGGAACTATTCTCCACTTAGGCAACCTACTGCACAGCAAGTTATGGTTGATGCAATATCTGCTGGTCCTATTACTGTGTTTCTTATTGGTGTACATACAAACTTTGCCATTTTTCTTATGAAAAATCCTCATTTGAAGAAAAATATTGAGCATATTTATATTATGGGTGGTGGTGTGGGGTCAAGAAATCAGACTGGTTGTTGTCCAAAGAATGCTAGTTCCTCTTGCAAGCCTCAACATTGTAGTGATCCTGGTAATTTGTTTACAGGCCACAAAAGTAACCCATATGCAGAATTCAATATATTTGGAGACCCTTTTGCAGCATACCAGGTAACGAAATAGTATCCAAATGTATCAGTCAATGTCCATTGTAAAAGGACACCTCTCTTTTTTTCATGCCAGAAAAGGAAATATGCCTCATTTGTTCTTAGTCCATGTAATATTTTGCCAATGATAAGAATTTTCCAAGGTAGGGAATTTCATGTTTTCACTAACACTTCTGGTATTAAACCTAAAGGTAGTATTATCTAAATATGCAATGGTTCATCCAGTTGAGAAGTAGATAAATTCGCAAAGCACGTGTTGAAACTTGAAAGACCTGATCTGATTTTGCATTAAGGAAGTTGCTTGGTTTCTAGCCTCTGGGTTTTTGTTATGATGTTTTTGTTGCTTTGTGTAGGTTTCTCGTAGCATTTTATAACAGTATGGATGGATCTCTTATACTGTTTGAACTACTCAGTTTTGCATTTAACCTATTCTCCTTGTCAATAAATTTACATTTCCAATAAAATAATCTATTTAAATGACCTTAACAACTAGGCTTTGGAAGGCACTGCAGTGTGAGCATAAGTCATCAGTTGTGTTCTATCTAATTATCCATAGGTTTTGTATTGGTAGCCAAACCAGTGCATGTTCCCTGTATATTTAATTATGATGGTCAATTTGGGTCTGATCAGACAGTTTCTATATGTTTCTGTCTATTTTGGCCATTAGGATCAAGATGATATGATCTTACACACACTCCATAGATTTGCATGGGCTTGTGAGTTATTATAAAGTTGCTCAGTTGGAGTTGATAAGTGATTACAATGAGTTATCATTAAATTTAGTTTTGATAGGTGTCAACTGTGAGTTTTGGCACTGTTTCAAAAATCAAAATTGTATAACAAAATCAAATCGTATCATGAGTTTGTATAATTGAATTGTAGGTTTTTTTTTTTATAATAAATAAGAAAAATTTACTCCATCCATCTAGTTTCCGTCTATAGCAGCATCAACACAGTGACAAATAAGACTGTGATTCAATCATTTGCAAAACTACATTGACTTTTTTTTTTTTTTTGTAAAGACATTGACTTATATCAATATATCATACATGATAGATGCTTGAATAGTTAAATATATTTAATATATCAGTATTACTGGGAAAAACAAACTAGTTGCATTTTTTTTAAAAATAAAATATAAAATAAATCCAAATCATTAACATTACATAGTTAGGACATGAACACTTTAGCAACAATTAATTAGAAAAATGAGGAAAAACTAAAAAAAATGAAAGAATGTAGAATGAAACCCACACGTACGAGCACACACTCTAGTCACGTGCCTATTCTTTACTTACATCTAAATCTCCCCAAAATCTCACAATTCTTAGGATGTTTTGTTAGTCAATAGATAACCTTTTAACAATAAAAAGCCTAAAAACAATGCATAAGCAGAAAGTTATAACATTAGCTAATTTGCATGTGATCACTATTTCCAACCCAACGAATTGCCTAAATATTAAGATTCATCAAAAGTAAGTATCAAACCCTCAAGATACTAATCTTTTTCCTTATGATTCCATATGGATCATCTCATTTGGATATGAATCCTAGGATTTTCACAATGCATTTGAGTGGACCAAATTATTAGAGAGTAGACTAAATTATTAGAGAGTTATGCGTTTGTATGGTTTCTTTTTGGATTGAATTAATCAAAGAATATTGTGGATGAGAACCCCTACAACCTTCAAACCTTCATTCATCCTTGAACTTCTTGTAAATCTTGCTGATTCTGAGTGGGATCCTATAGATGTTCTTTACATTTCTGGCTGTTCTAGCCCTTGTTTCTAAGTTTCTTCATAAGCATTTTAGGAACAAGCATTTTCTATCAAATGAAGGGGTTGAAAATGTCATTTATTCTTAGGAAAGGCGATTCTTCTTTTCCTCTAATTTTTTGATGTAAAAACAAAGCACCCATTGAATGAAGTCTCAGTTCTAACCATGGAAATGTATCAAATTTTTTATTTACCCGCCTTTACAATTTCCTTGTTGTGTGCATATTCATTTGGCTCAATCTTTGGATTGCAAAGAGAGAACAGTTAATGATTATAAGTTATAACACAATAAAGGTCCACTATGCTCCTTCAAAGGATCTCCATTTGCTAACACCAGTTATCATTTCCATCAAAATAAAACATTTCATACTTTTAACATGGAAAAACATGTGTTATGGTATGTGCTGCAAGAATTTGAGGTAGGAAGTTCTGTTTCAACTTTCTTGTTAAAGTTTTAAGTTACACTTGCAAGGCAAGTAATGTGGGATTGCCTTCTTGTTGTATGAACTCCCAATAGGAAATGTTTCCCCTAATACTATCTGTCATAGAAGTTCCTTTAGTACATGACATTTTGGATGGCCATAATAAGCATTCATGGATGTAAAAGGCATTTTCTATTTTGTTGCAGGTGCTACATTCTGGAATTCCAATTACGCTAGTTCCACTTGAAGCAACAAACACTATCCCCATAAACGAGGGGTTTTTCACAGCATTTGGAAATAATCAGGATACCTATGAGGCTCAATACTGCTTCCAATCCTTAAAAATGATTCGTGACACCTTGTTGGATAACCAGTTTTATACGGTAATTTTTTTATTAATCTGCTAAATAATTGAAATCTTCTGATGGTGTAGGATAAAGTGAACTCACATCTTAATCTTGACTATTTTGATTAGTCTTGTTAGTTTGATGATTCAAATTTTGTAATGACTACTTGACATGAACTTCTTGCAGAACTATTTCATGTGGGATTCATTTGCAGCAGGTGTGGCTGTGTCAATCATGCTTAATAAACACAACCCTCTTGGTGAAAATAATGAATTTGCTGACATGGAATATCAGAACATAACAATAATTACTTCAAATAAGCCGTATGGCATATCTGACGGGTCAAATCCTTTCTTTGATGATCACGTGACTCCGAAGTTCAATCTACAGAATGGTGGAGTTCATAGTGGTCATGTTCAGGTTGGCCTTCAAGATCCATTTTGCCTTGTGGAGAATGGAAAAGGGAAATGTGAGGTATTAATTTACAAGTGAAAGGACCTAAGAGCTTTTCTCTTTCATATTCCTGTTTTTTTTTTGGGTGATAGTTTCTTCTTATTAAACTAGTCTTATTAAATCTTAATTTTCATCTTGCTTTGTTTACTTTTATTTATGAAAGAAACATATGATAATTCATTCATGATCTTGCTTTAGCAACAACTATTTTATTCATTTAGCTTCATCAGTAGGAATTATGCTTGTCTTTGGCCTCTGCTTTTGGAAGTCTCTAACTGTGCACGTCTTGAGATGTTGAATTCAAAGTCTGCTATACATCTTTTGTCTTTACCAAGAGTTTGTTTTGTGATGTTTATGAGTATATTACTTCTTTAGTTGAAAGTTAGAATATATGTTTTGATCACATCTTGTTGTGCTAATTTAAGTTTTATACAATAGGATGGGTACACAAAAGAGGTCAGTGGTCCAGATTCAGTTCGTGTATTAGTTGCGAAGAGAGCAAAACCAAACAGAGATAATGGCAGCCCACTTGACAGAGAATTTTTCAGGAGTTTTCTGGATGTAAGTTCTTCTGTAATGCTTTAACAAATTGATTAATTACTGGGTGTATTTTTAGTTCATGAGATTTCTTTTTTTTTTTTTTTATTATTATTAGTAACATGCCTTGAACCCACAACCTCAAGGTTGCAAAGTAAGCGCCTTCCAATGCCACGGGCTGTTCATGAGATATCTCCCTTTATCTCCATTTAATGGTTATTGTATCCTAGCAGGGATGTTGTTCAAAGAAGAGGATTTTTCATCTCTAAACATATTTCTTATTTCACTTAGAAATCCCTATATTGCTTGGACATCTTTGTGGGATCCCATGCCTGATAAGTGCACTTCAAGTTTTAGATATTTGCATAACTTGAGCCAAGATATAAGTTTTCAATTTTAGTAGATTGTTGTGCATATTTATATGATTTTCTATTATTTGTCTTTGGCCTTTACTTACTCTTGTGACATGCAGGTTCTAAACCTCCCTCAGCAAACTGGACGGTTTAATTTCACCACACAATTTCCTTACTACAATGAAATTCTTTTTCGGCCAGATTTTTCAACAGAGAAGTTGGGAATGCCTGTTGTCTTTGACATGGATATGAGCGCAGGAGACTTTTTAGCTCTTATATACCTTTTAAAAGTGCCAGTTAAACTGATTGATCTTAAGGTAGTTGAGCAATTTTTACTTCTGGTTTGGCTGATTATATTTTTCTTAATATTAATATATGGATTCTTTCATTTGATAGTGGCTTCAATGACAATGAATTGTTCTCATTTAATTATGCTTGGTTTAAGAAATCAGTATATGTTGTTTCATACTTCCTGTATTATCTTTTCGAGTAATTTGTTATTTGCTCTATGCCGACAAGAAGTAATATTTTATTGCCAAATGCCAACCTACTGTTGGAGCAGTTGTAAGGCATTCCCTTGCAACACCCCGTCATGGAGTAGACCAGGGTGTTAAAAATTGAAAATGCTTTCCAGTGAGGCAAGTGTAGAGAGAGAGAGAGAGAGAGAGAGAGAGAGAGAGTAGCATGTTATTGTTATCAGCTCTGGTGCTTCTTTGCTTATCATATTTTTTTTTTCTCTTGCCTATAGGCCATATTAGTTAGTGGCAATGGTTGGGCGAATGCTGCAACAATAGACATTATCTATGATATACTGCATATGATGGGTCGGGATGACATTCCAGTTGGTCTAGGAAGTTTGTTTGCGTTAGATCAACCAGATCCTTCTTTCTCTACTGTTGGTGACTGCAAGTACATCAAGGCTATCCCACATGGCAGTGGAGGATTTCTTGACTCTAATACACTTTTTGGACTCTCTCGTAGTTTGCCTCGAAGTCCTAGAAGGTAGAAACTGCAATGTATCCAGTAATGTCATTTATAGATTCATTTTAGATACTTTATAATTGGTGATGTCCTTGTCAATTTGTCAGGGTCAGTTGAAAATTTTCAATTTGAACAGAAAAGAAAATTTTGAACAGAAAAGAAAATTCTGAATGATATGATGTACTTTTGGTGTTATGCTAACTAGCAACTTTGTTTCTCATGTTAGAAAGTATGGATGCATTCACTATCAATATCATATTGCTTCAACTTCCTAAGTTTTCCAAACAAATGCAAAACTGTTAAGCTTTCGAAATCGGCAATGAGCCAACATCAGATGCTTCAAATTGTTTTTTAAAAATAATTTCCTAAGGTTCATGTCAGAAAATTCTTCAGAATTTGGAGCTATTCACTTTTTATTTATAGTAGTATATTTTCAAATTAATCGAAGGACTTTGCGTGGGAGTTTTTAAAATTATGATGCAGTCATTTTATCTTTCAAACTGCTCAAAGAGACTCAAATAATTTAGCCATTACTGTCAATATAACAATAAAGACATGTCCTGGTAATCACATTACTGCATATACATGCTTTAGTCCTTTCACAAGTGCCGGTCATTTAAGATCTCTTCATAATATGATGTTCTCCTGCTTCTTAACCAATTCTTAACATATCATCCTAACACGCAATTCAATTCTTATGATTTTTGAATTGGGATTGTATTTCAGGTATACAGCAGAAAATTCTGTGGACTTTGGAGCTCCCAAAACTACTGATCACCCTGAACTTAGACAACCATTAGCATTAGAAGTTTGGCATTCCATTGCAAAAGCAGTGGAACCGGGCCAAAAAATTACTATATTGACCAATGGGCCACTCACTAATTTAGCTACCATTCTTTCTGAGAAGAACTCAAGCTCATTGATTCAGGTTAGTTTCCTTTTTGCCCTCACAGTTGAAGGGTTTTTTTTTTTTTTTTTTTTAATCGTAAATTTTATTTCACCAGAAAAAAACAAGAAAATAGACTAAGCAGAGAAAGCTTAATCCAAATCGGATCTCAGCAAAAACAAAAGAGGGGACACGAAATTAAAAAGTAATAGAAGTGAGAAAACCCCCTCCCTAGCAAGAGCATCTGCCATGAAATTAGCCTTCCTATGAATGTGGTGACATAAGGCTCCAAGCTAATTAGAAATATCCTGCACTTCCTCCACCGAATCGGCCAATTTCCAAGGATTACAAGCCTTCCTAGAGCCCCACTGAATAGTTGACAAAGAATCACCTTGAAGAATTGCATTATAATAACCCAATCTAAGTAGCTCAAGGCATCCCATTAACAGAGCAAAGACTTCAACTTCATTGGCATTCAAAGAATCTGCAGGCCTAGAATATTTTCTAATTGCCCTACCATCACAATCTCGAATTACTCCACCAATCAATGAAGACCATGGAAATAACTATCATCAAAATCTAGCTCAAGAATACCAGAAAGGGGTTTAATCCATAGAGCTTTATCACACCACCTTCCCTTAAAGAAAGAAGCCCAGGATCTATGAAGAGCATCCAAAGAAACACCAACAAACTCCTTTTGATTACTATCCCACATAGACACCGTCCAAACAATGGGTTGAGCAATCTTCATCACTAGTTTACTTTGATTTCTAGAAATTCTGTTATTTCCTTTCCAGTTTCCTCCAAAGCTTCCAACAAGTAGCATAGAGAACTAGCTTCCATTAGATTTTTTTATTTTATAACCAGCTTCCATTAAATTTTGCCAAAAATAAACTTACAACCTAAACGCGATTGAAGAGAAAGAGCTTCTACAGTCTTTAGCATTACCCAATTCACATCAAATAGATTAATAATAACAATCCAAACTTATTATAGGTTTGGATAAAACTAAATTGAGACCAAATGAGGTTGAAGGAAATGGTGAAATATGTACTCTTCACTCAACCATCGATTGAACTAAATTGGAAATATATGTCCCTTTCTTCTATTTCCTTCTGTTTATTAGAGCTTTGTGCTTTATTTCCTATTTCATAACATATTATTGGATCTTTTCCTGCAGATTTGGATTGTTAGTGCTCTTGTTTTTATTAAAAAAAAAAAGGATCCAAGTTCATTTGAAAAGTTACGTACAAAGAGCAATATAAAGTAGAAATGAGTCACTAATGACAAACAAACCACCTTTAAACACTCTCTTTGTGAGACTCTCAGCCAATGAGTTGATTCCATTAGTTTTTACAAAAAGCTATCTACAGTTTTCCTCTGTTACACTGAGTCTGGCATATGGTAGAAATAGCTTCGAAGGATTCTTTGATTTTTTTTTTCCTTGGGTTGGCTTTCAAAAGATGGAATCATAATCCATTTATTTTTTCTGTTTTTTTTTTTTTGGTTGAATATTTATCCATTCATAATCTATTTTCGTTTCCAAGCATTGCTCAGAAGAGTTCAAAACTGATTACTCAAGCAGCTTGATGAGGTTTTGCTGGGGCCTACTGTACTGATATAATTGAAGAGGTCTCTCCTTGAGTACTTCTAATGTTTCATTAGAATTATGATATGGGATGACTGCGTTTGGACAATCTGGTTAGGCCATTATGATAGTGCTAGGGAGATCTGTTGAGATTCCGATGTAAGTAAGAGAGTCTGGCCAGATTGTTTTAGACCAATATGATCCTAAACTTAAAACTCCTAATCATAAGGAATATCATTTGATATGGTTTTGGAATGTGCACTGAAGATAAAATGTACTAAAGGGTTACAAGTAAAAGGAAGCAGTAGAAGGAGCAGAGTGGTGTTAGGGAAAGAATATGATAATAGACTGGAGTTACAATAAACATGGTTTTCGATAAAGTCATGTGGAAAAGTAGTTCTTAGAATGTTAACCTAGATGGTTGGGATAAGACCACATTGACAGTGATATTGATGATATGTAGATGAATTGACAAGCCTGAGGCTTAGGAAGGTGCTCTTTTATCATTTAGTGTATATGGATGCATATTTTAGGAAACTAAAACTTCATAATGGAATTTTACCTTGATGCCTTCCCCTTCTTCTTACATTCCTCTACTCAATGCCACCAAAATTTCATGATGGGTTCTTCCACACACACTCAGGCTGGTTTAATACAAATATACAATTTTATGAAAAGGAATAATCCTGATTGATCTGCTGTAAGTAGTTACTATAGAACATAATACATAGATATTTAAATTCTATTTTAAATATTAACATAATGAAAGTTTTCTTTTTATGTATGGATAGGAATAATTAAACATTTGAAACATTTTTATTAAAATGAATATAAACTTGTGAAGTTTATACTCACACATGAGTCTCTTGGAGATGGATTGCAAAACCAATTTGTATTGTAAGTTGGAACATATACAATTATGCACTTCAGTTCTTGTACTTTGTCGATCTCAAGTTTTATGTGCCCATTAAATTACATATTGATGGAATTACTTACATCCTTTGCAGAACGTGTATATAGTTGGAGGGCACATAAGCGACAACAAAGAAAAAGGGAATCTTTTCACTATTCCTACGAACGAGTATGCTGAATTCAACATGTTTCTTGATCCTTTAGCTGCAAAGACAGTACTAGACTCGGATGTAAATATCACACTCATTCCTCTCAGTACCCAACAGAAAGTTACTTCTTTCTCTGCTATTTTGAAGGCGCTACAGCAAACAAACAAGACACCAGAAGCAGTGCTTACCCGTCGCTTGCTTTCGAGGTTGTACCATTTACAACAAAAGGATGAAAGATACCATCACATGGTAAAGTATTTCTGGAATGATTCTTTCTAATGGACCTACTTTTCATGCCAGCATTTCATGAAATGCCACAAGCAATGTTCTCTGCTGCTTCACAATTATTTGTTTTCTTATTGTTTTGAAGATCTCCTCTTACATGAGTTCAAAAGAACTAATCAACTTGGAAACGAACTTAGGTGCATTGACTGAAAATTTAGCTCAGATTTGCCCGCAAGTTTAACGACTTTATATTAAAGAAAAATTGACCCTCAATACAATGGTCTAGTCCATTCGATGTGCACACTTCCGGATCTGGTGACTATCAAGGGGGGTCCCATATGTGTGAATGGTTCTAATGGATCATAAAGTGAATGTACAGGAACATTTCCAGCATTATAAAATATTTAAGTATACTAAAATTCAGCAAAAAAGAGAAATAATAATTTATACAAAATCAGAGGAAAAAGAAAAGTAGCTAACAAAGAAGAAAATATCTCTTCTTCCTTACATGCTGGTCAAGTTAACTCATCAAAGGTTTTTAGTCATGGAGAATTATTATTTGCTCGCAAGCTCAACATGCTGATCAAGTAGACTTGACTTGGGTGAGTCGTAAGTTGTAACTGAGTTATTGGATGATGACCTGTTTAGTGGTTCTGACTTATATTATTTATCCTTTGCAGAGTATATTTTTGGGTGAAATCCTTGGTGCAGTGATCTTGGCCAATGATCATCTTTTAAATCCGACAATGCAAGTCAAACCTATCACTCTCTTGGCTACGGCAGATGTATCCGAAGATGGGCAGATTGTGATTGATTGGAATCATGGAAAACTAGTGAACATATTGGACAATTTAGACCCTGAAGCATATTATGATCACTTTAGCAACTTGTTAGGCAGTAAAGCGCAATCTGCTGTCATTGGTAGCTTCTATGATCAGAAAAGAGTATGGAGTAGACTGAATAAGACTGAGTAAGGCCTTCTCAGAGCCCTTTGAAGACAACGTTCTTCCATAATAGAATTGATTTTTTTTTTCTATTTGTAAATATCCATAGAGCTGTGGAAGATTCATTTTCATCAGAGATTAGCTTTGAACAGAGAATTTTGGATAGCCCAAGGTTATCAAGAGGTATGTTTTTATCATTTTGAATGGATAGTTTCTATATTGGTAGTCTTTGTAGAAATATTGAAATCAATAAACAAGAAAGGGGAAAAAAATAAAGATCGAATTTTTCTCATCCTTCCTCATTTTTCTCAATGGATCCATGCCAGATACTGATACTAATACTCTAGGACTTGTATTGTGCAGTGATGATACTGATACTGGTGCTGTATCCTTCATTGATTATTGTAACTCAACTGTTTTAACAGTCTCCTGTTGTGATGATACTGGCTAGCTGTATACTAGAAAATTTTCATACCAATAAATTCTCTCTCAAGAAAGCATCATTGTTAGTCAATTTTCAGAAACAAGGAGTCCATCTCACTGCTGCGTACGTATCTGTCACATGAATAAATGATGTTAGATGTTTTCTTGATATATATTTTCCTCAAGGTAGCCCTTTGATCTTAAAGATTTAACATAGAATGTGAAACTGTGTCAGAAAACTAAAGATGAAAGTATAGTTTATCCTTTTGGTTTGTGTTCTGGGGAAAAACACCAATTACAATTTTAATTGTTTTGGCTATCTGAAATTCCCTCTGCAAATCCCCCAACAATGTCACTTCTGCTTTTTGCTCATTACATTTTGTGTTCATCAATTATAATGATTCATTTCTTGAGGAGTTAACATGACTTGTTTCTTTACTATAATTTATGACAAGAATTTGGTGTATTGGAGTTTTCTTTAGACATAATGCCATGGCATGCCCCTGGCATTTGAAATGCCATGTTTTCTTTATACTAGAATTCCAAATTCCAACCCCCTAAAAGGTCGCAACTGACTTTTTGAAATTCCCGAAATTCCAATCGCTTTACTTTTTGTTGGGATTTCAAATGCTCCACCAAGATTAGGGTTTTGGAACTCCACCTCGGGGACGACATTTGGAGAGTTTGAAATTGTTCAAACATGGATTCTTGGGATTCTTGTAAAGAAACCGGCGGATGTCAGTTTTCTTCCATATATGTACTTCTCATTTTTCTAATACTTGAAATATGTCCATGATAATATAATTTATCGGAGATAAAGTCCAACTTTTAGGTGCTCATGGGCTAGGTCGGACCGGCTAAGGCATTTCTAGGCCCAGACCAACTTTAGAAATAGAGACCTATACCTGGCCCGAGCTCGAAAAGGGTCATAAGAGCCTGGTTTGATTATTCCAGCCTAGCTAAGAAATTTCAGGACCGAGCCCACCTATTTAATGAATCAGGTTCGGCCGGGCAGAGTTTTCAATGACTTGTGTTCTTTCTCTCTCTTGTTGCGCTTTCTATCACTTATAAGGCAAATCAGTCGCTAAATTACAAGTACTAGTTGGTTGAGCTGGAATTGTGGCTTTCTATCACTCAATTCAAGCTTGTCCCAAATATTAGATCGTAGCCTGACCCGAGCACAGAAACCCAAGGTCCAAACTTGTCCCAAAGCGGCCTGGGTCCAGGTTGCGCTTGGGCCTGGCCTATGAACATCTCTATAAACACTGAATATACGGTTTTCTGTGCCTTGGTAACATTGATTTGATTGTCACCACAGTGTATGGAGGATGACTTAAAATTCTCATTGATCAGAAGATGGTAATTCCCAGAACTTCTTCACCAATTTGCCTTGTATCTCTATAGTTGCATGATTAGAAGCATGCAAAGGAGGTCTAGTGTTCAAGGATTAGTATACCCTCTTCACCAAAATTCCCCATACTTCTTTGTTCTTTCAGATAGGAAGATTAACTTCTTAAATTATTTGCCTACAAATTTACAAAAGCCAAAAAAAAAAGGGCCTACCAATAGAAAAAGGCTTGGATGGATTCCTAATTGTTCTGTGAATGTGGTTGATGTCATGCAGCTAGTGAGTGAGCCAATGGGAAGTATGATGCAGGCATGCAGCTCATGTGCTGTATTGGGCAGGTTAATATTCATAGACCTCTAAGGACCTATCCACGGTTGGAATGGGGATCCAATTTCTTGTTTTTTTTTTTTTTTTTTTATCTTGGTACATTAAGATTCATAACCTGACAAAGCCAACAAATAAGCTAACCACAGACAAACCAACAACTCAAACACCACCAGCACATGATAGAATCTAGCATCTAGAGAAGCGCCCTTGTTTGGGCCTCTTTAGCGGATGTGACTCTCGATCCTTTGGAAGCTCCTGCAGCCACGAGCGACCCATTAAAAAAACAAGGCGAAACCAAGAGGATCCAATTGCTCAACTCAAGCACTGCCTGTTTGAGCACGAGCCGGACCAATCCCATGAGAAAATGATTTCAATTTCTATATTTGCATTAGCAATTAATCCTACTGCTTTGATTTCAATCTATTTTTAAGATTATTATATCCTGAGCTCTCATCTTCAGCCCATAATTACCAGTTCACAATTCAATCAAGTCATAAAGTTTCATTTAATTAATTTGTTTGTTCTTTGGAGTAGTTTCATTCAATTCATTTATGAAATCGCAATATTTGTAGTTTGAGTTTGACAACTAAATTAAGTAATTTCAATCTATAGTTTGATATAGTATAGTACATATTTATGAAACCCAGCTCCATATAAATTATTTGGAGTCCCGCACTACACCTTTTCGCAGCTTGCGATGAATTTCAAAACTCTTTTGCTGATAAGAAATAGTCCAATTGAGCCCAACAAATTTGTTTGATTCAAACTGCAAATTGTTTAAAAGAACTTCCAGACCACCCATTTGGGGTAGTGAAAACATCGGCATTCTTTGCAAAGCCCTTGGAAAGTGTTTCATACAAAGACACCTTAATGTGAAGAGGGAAAAGCTGCATTTAGAATATATTTTTTTCTTGTGTAGGTTCTCCACTATTTGGACACATGAATGCAGGCCCTTGTCTAGAGATAATCCACTATGAGGCCCAATTGGATTTGAACACCAATTGTGGGTCTCTAGTTATAAAGGACCATCCTGAAATCCATCATCAGGTCCATCTACTCATGGGACTCATTGGGTTCGAACCAGCCACTGTTGATGGTGGGCCAATTCGGTCTGTTCGCGGGTTCACTGTTGTGTCTCATGCACTAAGCGAGGGTTTGATTTTTTACCAACTACTAAATGGAATAGGCTAGATCAAAATTGACATTAGTGAAATGAATTATTTTATGATGGGTTATGTCAGGGCTTTACTTTAGGCTCATGGAGTGGATGCCTGGATGTGGGCCTGAAGTAGGCCCCAGAACTAAGCAGGCTTTGGACTGGTCCGTGTACAGTCCGACCGACTGTAAATGTATCTAATTACGACTATATACACACCCATTTATTGTGGATTATCCACTTTGATACTCAGTTAAAAAGACCATGATACAGGATACCCATCTTTTTCAAACCATTCGTTTTGGGGCCATTTTAGGACATCCACTATTGGGTCCATCAAATCCTTACAATCCTCCATGGTCCATTAGGCCTTGTATGATGATTGTCCTTTGCATCCATATAACTAGCCCCTTGGATAGCCCATCTAATGAGCCCATTCTAAATGAAACCTTGTTTACTTTAAACCATCTATCGTGGATCCACGTAGAACGGATCCTTCTTTGGGGGCCCAATTCAATTAGGACCATCCACCATCTATTGGAGGCCATCTAGTTAGTAGAACCATCCATCAGCTGCTCCCTCTACTAAGAAAGATCATCCACCATGACACCCATCTGTTGAGGACCATTCAGCATGAAGAGAGAGAGAGAGAGAGAGAGAGAGAGAGAGAGAGAGTCACATAAAAATCCATATTTCAATACAAAATAATTCAAAATGTGCCCAACAGCCATTCAAGATATGTGAGGAAGGACCATGCATTTCAACAAAACCTATTAACCATCTTTACACCATCCATCCACCTCCATTTGCCTCTGCCTGCAGTAAACTGGCCTTATCTTGATAGAAATTGCAATCTAGCAGTTGTTAAAACTCTAACATGGGCACAGACCCACCTGCTGCCAGAATTTGCTGCTCCAGCTGCAGTAACAGAAAGCCAAAACCAAAACAAAACAAAAAAAAAAAAAAGAATTTTAGAAAGATATCTTGCTCATCACAAAGAAAATCTAATTTTGTGGCCTAGAGTCATTGCAAGTACTATTTGATGAGGCACCTATTTTCTCTGTGGGACCCACGACGTCTCTATCAAAAGAAGAGGGGACAAAAAAAAATAAAAAAAATATATATATATATATATATAAATATATACAGATAAGGATATGTTGGCAACAATTGAATCTTGAATTGAAGATTTCTCTGATTATAATCAGTCTTCCAACCTGAATCCACTGGCCTTAGAAATCAGGGGATTGTCTGAACAAGGAAAATGTGCACCGTCGGAAATCTCTCCATCTTTGATGCTGAAATATACAAGATATTGGAGACTCTAGACTAACCACAAATGGGGTCTCCACGCATCTAATACAATTGAGATACATGAATCATGCCATAGTTAATCATCATGAATTAAAGCATGAATCATGAACCAATTAAGGAGCATAATTTATGGATGCCACAATTGAAGAGCATGGACCATGTCCAGATTTATAGTTAGGCAATATTTTCAGATTTCGGTTACCTTTTGTTTTGAGAACTTTCCATTGAGAGGAAAGTCCTCAATTTGTATAAATTATCCTCATCATTTTTACTAAAGATATGATGATTCTCTCTGTATTGAAATTACAAAAGCAATATAGAATTCAAAATTGAAATTTTGTTGGGATCTCTAATTGTATTGAGCCTCCAGTCTAGGGTTGTTCAAAATCAGCGACACATGATCTTGGGAGGAATTATTGGCACATTCAAACCCAATCCAAAGTAGTCCAATGTAGCTTTAGCCCTGGTTTGGTATACCAATTGAACCCAAGAGTGTTCTTTTGTTCTCAAACATCTACTTGGTTTGCAGCCACGCAGAGGAACTTACAAGGCACATAATGACATGTATGAATTGGTTCTGAGTCACTTCTATGATCGTGGTGATTTGTCGATAGGTTTTTAAAATAAAACTCAAGTCTTATGTTTCTAAATGACAAGATAGGTTTTAAAAATAAAACTCAAGTCCTATGTTTCTAAATGACAAAATAAAGGTAAGGTGGCTATTGATTTGTTTTTCATAAACATTAGTCTAGTTATTTATGGGGGAGGATTTGAACAATCTTAACTGTAACTACTATTAGTGGATGGCCTGTAAAGGCAACTTTGGAGGATTCAAACAATCTTAGATGCTATCTTTCAAGGATCGGTATCCTGATTGTATGTTCTATGGAAGCATAGTGTGTCCACTTCAGTATCTTACAATGACAAGGCTAGGCATCTCCTTTGCGGTCAACAGTCTTTAGTACAAGCTAGTTAATAGCACAACCTAGATCTGACTTTTTAGATGCCAATTGAACTGATTGTCCGACAACTAAACATTCCAAAGCTGGTTTATGTACCTTATCGGTGCCGATTGCTTGTCTTGGAGAGCCAAGAAACATTCTACTATAACCTAGTTTTGTGTTGAAGCTAAATATTTGGCCATGATTGGACAGCAGAAGAATTGGTTTGGCTCCAGTACAGTTTACATGATATTGACATCTCTATGAAGAATTTCTTTTGCAACAATATATGTGCTCATCACATTACGGTCGCAATCCAGTGCTACATTATCATATAAAACACATTGAAATTGACTATCATTTTGTCCACAAAAGTTGTTCCTTCAGTCGTTGGTTAATCATCATATTCCATCCTGGCCATAATTTCACCAATTATTGCCTCTTGGCTATTACTCAGAATTATCTACAGATCAAACTAGGTTGTGGAATGCCCCATTTTCTAGTTGGAGTAATAGAGACCTTGGTCCATCCACAATAATTGAGTAGCAGAACTTAGTATGAATCAATGGCATGATTCATGCCATTGATTGATACTTACTGATCCACGCCCTCAATTATGGCATCATTCATGCTCCTCAATTGTATTTTTTTTTTTTTTTGGGTAAAACATGCTCCTCAATTGCTGTGAATGAACTAGAATCTAAATTAAGAAACACTAGTTCTTTTAGGATGGTGAGACCCCAAAATTATATGTTTTGTTGACTTTGAGATTTCCTAACAGATTTCTTTCTCCCAAGAGAAATCCATAGATGGAACAGGAAGAGAAATCCATAGATAGAACAGGCCTACAAGGCTACAACTACTTTTCTTAGCTATCTATCTGTAGATCGTGGATCATAAATTAAGGATAGTCCAGTCTGGGATTTTCTGTTCTTCCCCATCCATTGTGGGTCCCATCAGAATGACAATCAGTTGACATGGATCCCACATGTGACATGTAAAGAATGGGTGCCTTGATTAACCAACTCTACATCCATCCTTTCAAAGCCTAACAATTCTTCACTGAAAATTGGATTTAAAGAAAGAGTTGAACTCACCCTGAATAAGGATTCAAGCTTGTTCTTAACCAGAGAGCACTCATGTTTCACTTGCTGAAGACATCTCAAACATCTGCAACAAACAGAAAGGGGAAGTTGATTCAGTAAAGAGCATAGAGAAGGATTGCAATTAGTTCTACTTTTGATTTTGCAGCAACATGGTTGAGGAAAAAAAAAGGAACTTATGGATCCCAATTCCAAACTCACCCTTCTCTGTTATTCTGATCACAGTAATTCCGAAATGCGATGCAGACATTTTTAACTCTCTGTGCTCCAATGCTGTTAAGACCGAGTTCATTGTCAAATGTTTTTAGCACAACCCACAAACATCAAAAAGAAAAATTTTCCCTTCTTTAATCTGCTCTTTTGGGCTGGAACTTAAATCTGAATTAATCAAAGAAACTTGTGGCTCTTTCTCAAGTTTTGGAATGATTAGTGGAAGATTATTTTCTGGATTCATATCAATGGTAGATGGGCTTAATACCAATCTTCTGAAGATTGAAAAACACACAACACACAGATTTTGGTTCTGCAAGAGAAATGAAAGAAGATCTATTGGATGGTCTGAAATACCTGGAGCTGCTGCCTTTCAACTGGTGAACATGGGAATCAACCTTTTTGAAGTCTACAGTCTGCTGATCTCTTTAGCAAGAAGAAATAAAGATCCAAAAAGATAGGAACAATCAATTTTTTGTTCAAATATCATCTGAATAGACCATAAACAAAACATAAGAAAACTAGCAGTAAGCAAACTGAATTTAAAAGGAAGAGTAACTACTCACAGAGCCCTGGCCAAATCATTGAGAAGCTTCTCAGAATCATCAAAGAAGAGGGTCACAACTTCAAACACAAAATCTGGGTTGCTCTCATCTTGCAATTGCTGCAACTGTGCAAACTGCTCATCCAAAAATCCCTTCTCATCCCAAAAAAAAAAAAAAAAAAAATCATTAAAAATACCATCTGGGCCTTTTAACCTGACGTTTATATTTGCAATATGAACACTAACCTCACGAAAGAAAGATGTTATGAGCTCAAACCATGTGCTTTGCAACTGACCCACTTCCATGCTTTCTCCTTTCATCTCTCTCCACTTCCTGGCCTTCAATACCACAGAGTTGTTCTTCAATTTGCTGATTTTATATGACTATTTGGAAAAGCAAAAAAGCAAAAAATTTGGAATCATTACTGGAAAAAAAAAAAAAAAAAACCTCAAAGACAGAAGGAGACTTGTGAATTTGAAGTTCTGAATAGAACCCAGTAAACAAAAGTCCTACTTTCTGATTTTTGTGAAATGTATGAAGTTTCCTCCTTTTCCTCTCTCTCTCTCTCTCTCTCTCTCTCTCTCTCTCTCTCTCACACCTCTTCCATCCCACCACTTATATTTTAGCAGCTAACTGCTTAAAAAGAGGAGCATATCTATTAAATGATGGCATGTAGCATTCAATTTCAACTTTCTATCTTTGCCTTTAAGAAAATTATTGCTATGCTACCCCCTCTCATATCCCTCCCTCCTATTTATTCCCATTCTTGTCTTTCTTTTCCTATTATAATCCTGCAAGACTGTATTTTGACGCCATTGGTTTGGTTTTACAGATGGGTGACGTGGTAGTGACTTTAGACCATGTTACCCAACAAAACAAAGACATCTCGACTCCTCTCTCTCTCTCTCTCTCGATATAGAATGTATATCTCTCCCTTCTTTCTGCATTGACTATAGGGTGAGGGGTCACCCATTCAGCTCTCTCTCTCTCTGTGTCTCCCCCCTCTTATCCCTTCACATTCACACTTTTATTTTTTCCTTTTTCTTGGAGAGAATCTTCTTCATGCACGCCTGTTGTTGTTACTTGGTATTGTTTTATGGTGATGTTTGTTGGCAAGTATTCTTCAAGATCTGGGGGATGGTTGGACCATGAGCCTAGGTTCAAAGTTTGGCGTTGGGCCCATATTAATTGGTGGGGACAATATACCAAGATGTATAGTAGCATGGTGTGATTTTGTTTTAATTTAAAAAAAAGAACTTAAATTTTCATTAATTAAATGTGAATGAGCTACATGAAACGCATATTGGCAATATCAGAGATGCATGTGGAAATTCAGTATCACAAATTAATTTATAAATATCGACTGCCCATGCAAGGCGGCTGAAGCCAATTTGATGCCTAAAGCAATAATCCTCAATAATGAGGCCTTAAATTATCTATTCTTCAATTTTTTTTAATACCTGGATTTGTATTTTCTAATAAATGTATTTCTCATTTATAAATTATAATTAATAATATTTACAAATAAAACGAATACTAACTATAATAAACATACAATACGGGCTTGGAATTGAAAAAAAAAAAAAAAAAAACCTTAAAAAGCATAGAACAATAGAACTTGATATAGTGATTTGTCATTGTTGGCTACAAAGATTGTAGATGTGGATGAGTCTCGAATTTGATGCAGATTTTTCAATATAAAAAAAAACATATTATATTTGAGTTAGTGAATTATGATTAACATATATTATGAAAAATATCCACATATACTATCAAAACATACCCACATATATTATTAAGAAAAAGACAAAACCAAATCAGGAAATTCTTAAAGAAGATTACTTTAGAAATAAAAAAAAGTAGTTACGGAGAAAGACAATCTATAAGAGAGACAAAGAGGGTGAGAGAGTTAAGAATACCTGATATGGAAAAGCGTTGGTGGAGATTAAACTTTTAGTAGAGACATTTTAATATGACAAGAGAAACCTTCATTTGAAAAACCTCACTGGTGAGGTGGAGGGACTGTGTAGAGAAAAGAAGGATGATAGTTGCTTTAATACATTTTTTGAAATGTGGAAAGAAAACTTTAGTGAGAGGTGACACTAATTACTATTATGGGGCCTTATTTTTTGGAGAGAAAAAAATGATTATGGCAATTGCTTTAGTGCTTTTTTTAGAATGTGAAAATATGACTTTAATGGTATGTGATACTATGGGGCCTTATTTTTTGGGGGCCCTAAAGCAAGGGCTTTTCTTGCCTTCTGGTCGAGCTGCCCTTGAGCCCATATGGTATGGCTGATCACACCCTTCTTGTCCTTTTATTCACAGTTCATATTGATCAAGAACTACATTTGAATCCTTACTCATTGGACTAGTGCTAACCAAAACATGGTTTCTATTCTCCAATCAGATAAATTTTCATTCACCCTCCATTTTCTTTTATTTTCCCTTTATATTTTCTTTTGTTGCCCATTTGGTTTCTAGTAATTAAAGTAAAAGCCGACAAGTTTACTTTTTTATGTTTATTTAACTTAAAACTAATTGATCAAATAGATAAATTTTTACTTTAACAGTTGAGAAAGATTATTTAGATTTCAAGCTAAGCCCATAAAATGGGTATGGATGAACAAGTTTTGGATAAATTTAGATTGATCAAGTTTCAAGAATCACATGAATTTACAGCTCTATCTCTTGCGTCTATAGATAGATTGTCATCGTCATCATCAAAGTCTTATTTATGTAATACTTTGCTACTCATTCCTTTTAAAGACTATAGTAATGTTCTCCCCGTACTCTCTAGTTCCTTTGTTTCAAATCATAATTCCTCCCAAAAGAGATGGAAAGAAGAGACTAAAACGTCTGCAATTCAGTCATCACACACCTAACAAACATGTATGCTAATCTAAACCATCTAAAGAACATGTTCCTTTCTTAAAATCTCCAATCAACTTAAGGGCTTTTGTAAACCCAACCCCCCCACCCCAAAAGAAAAAAATAATAAAAAATTACCCAAGCATGAATGGAATATTCATTTATTTAATGCATATTTTAGTTTACAAATATGTCTGAAAAATTTAGAAAAGTTGTCCCAGTCATCTAAGAAACTGTGGCAAACGCAGAATATGACCCTTGCTGATGGAAGAAAGTTGATCTTGTTATTTCTCTCAGATGGGTGGGCTGTATTCATCACATATCTGAAATTTCTGGCTGTGGAAAGTGAGTGGAGATCTAAGGTCTTGAGATTGCACACTTGTTGGGAAGGCAGAGCTCGCACAAATGGACCTCTTCTATTGCACTTAGGTGCCTCTTGTTTTCAAAAGCAAAATCATAGCTTGGGAAACTGGCTGTGATTAGAAAAAGTAGACCCCAAATAAATCATTTTTTTTTTTTAATATGAATGATCTTTCAACAGTGTTGGGACCCATTTGTTGGGTCTAATCTTTTTTTTTTTTTTCCCGCTATCCGAGGTTCCAAACCCATTGGGCTGGACTAATCCCTCCGGGCCTAGAGGAAAGCCGCCGGGTAAACTTCCCTGTGTGGTAGTGCAGTTTCTAGGTCAACTGAGCTACCCCTTGGTGTTATTTGTTGGGTCTAATTAGTGACCACATTTTGTTATTGACTTGCCTGACCACACCTTAGATCCAAGCCGATCACTCAGTGGGTCCCACCTTAAATAGGCCTGGGACCAAAAACATGTACCCAGATTGGACAATCCTGAGGGGGGGCCTTGTGAGGCAAGTACATGGATGGTTGAGGGCTGATACAGTGTGTGTGGACCACTAAGAGAATCTTGGTGGGGCCCACCTGAGCAGCATGTATCTTCCTTGTGCGAGTATCAATTATTTCTCCCGTTGGCGTGGGGAAGTCAGAAAAACACAAAGTAGTAAATGCAGGCCGGAGTTTGAATGTTGTGTGCCCCAGAGAACCTGCTTGAAAGAGTCCCATTCCCATTTCTTAAATGAACCTTTTTGTTTGTAACTTTGCTGTGAATACAAGAGTCACATGCCATAGAGAAAGAAAAGCATCCGAAGAATCTCTTATGTATGTCCCACAAACTACTCGTGCCTTGCTACAGTACAGTACAGAGTAAAATTAGGGCCATCAACTTAGTATTAGAAATCGTGTGGCACACATGCTACGAGTCTACTTCGAATAAAGCAGTTAGTATTTGAAATTCTTAAAATTGGCAGGCTGTTCCCAGTGACTATGAATATGAAACCCAAAAAGATGCTCAGAGTAGAGCGAATCATAACCCCATCTGGGAGTAGCAATTAGGTGGCCCTCACCATCAAAACCTAAAGCTAGTCGAGGCACCTACCTGTCACATAAACAACAGTGGATCAATTGGGGTGTGGTGCTGATTGTGAGGGGCTTGGGTGAGTGTGTGTGTGTGAGTGCTTATGTTAAAAAAAAAAAAGAAAAAAGAAAGAATTATTTAACTACTAACCCATGTAATTAAGTCACACAAAATGAGTTAATTATTATAATCAAATATGAAAAATTAAACATGACAATTCTTTTTTTTTTTTTTATCAGTAACAAAAGCTTTCATGATTATCTATTACCTTCTAGTTTCTAATAGATAGTTTAGGTTAGGCAATTCTTTATGAGGCCCCACTACTATTGGTGCTCTGTCCTCATATAAATGCCTCGCCAAGCATCAAATCTAATCCCTTCACAGACACCTATCCCCCTTTCAATTGACGCAATTCCTAGTTTGACCATGGTTCACAGATTAGTCATTGTTGCAATTTATCATAATAAATTTACATCATTTGTAACTATTAATTTTGGAGAAAAAAAAACTCTGTGAGATCGCACATCTTGACCATCACCAAAGATAGGACCCCCTTGATTTCATTGGGTCCTACATGATGAACGGCAATGATGCACGCAACACAGGAGAAAATCGTCCGTCATTTCTTAGGAGCTAAAATTTAGTTGTTATAATCATTTGAAAGAAGTAATGTTGGAGACACCCCAAATTCACGTGCTAATTTGTTTATCTAATATCTCCCATGATTACCATGGAGACACCACTATAACGGTGCACAAAAAATCCGTCGATCTGTAAATCCGATCCGATCCACGGATTTTTATCCTATCCGAAGGTAAACGGATAGGTGACGGATTGAAAATTTTGTAATCCGTTAGCAACAGATCGGTGGTCGATTTCACACTTAATCGGCAGATTCAATCCGATCCAATCCGTTGACATTAAATATAAAAAAATATTAGGGGTCTAAATATAAATTAAGATGTCTGCATTTAAAATAAAAAAAATTTAAGGGGTCAAAATGTAATTTTTTTACAACATGTTTGATACTTTTCTTTTAACATTAGACTGAATGGATTGAACAGATTAATCCGATCCGATCCGGTCCTCCACGGATCGGATTTTAACAGCCACGGATTGGTGATCGATTCCAAATCCGTCAATCCGTAGGTAACGGATTGGTGACGGATTTGGCCCAATTCGCACCACTTCGATCCGTATACACCCGTAACCATAAGTAGGGGGTTTTAAGGGAAAACATACTCCAAGGAGAGGAGGTTTTAAGGGGAAACATACATGTGCCTTCTCGAATGACTTAAGAGATAAATGCATTTCTACAAAGAAAACAAAAAAAAGAGAGACAAAGGCATATTACATACACCACGTTGTTTTTGAGTTGTACATGTGAGTCATTGTTGTTGGTTCACCACGTGAAGACTCCATGTACAGATGAAATGGATTGCCTAAGTCACGGATCACGCTTCACCAGATTGATGTTACCAATCAGGTTACTAGTAAGTTTGGGTGTATAAGAAGGCATGTAAATATTCCTGATATCAAAAAGTAGTTCCCCACCCTCCCTTTGCTTGGTTTAAAAGGTTGGTCACGTGAACTAGGGATTGCTAGCTAGCATCGAAGCAGAAGCCAAGCATTATAATTTATAATACAGTGCATCTGTGAGTCAAACTAGTAGTGGGTTAAACCAAAGAGCAAAGTATTATTTTAACCATTCATGTTATGGCTAGTGATCTGATGGTTAGAAATGCCAAAATGATCTGACTTCCTGATTCACAAATTTCTTCCCTTGTATCGAAGTATATAATTAAGGGCACCTACAAGCTTCACTTGCACTTCATCTTATCTTAAAAGGGGATCCAGTCCTCTTGGATCCAGTGCATAGTCTCCACAAAATTTGCTTATTTCTAATATTGTCCAAGGATACATATCTTGTTCGGCTTCCATAGCAGGGAGCTACCTGTACCATTTAAAATAGGGAAAAAAAAAAAAAAAAAAAAGCTCATGGTTTTCCTAGTTTTCAAAAACCTACATGGAAAACTTTGATTTTTAAAATCGGGCTCCAAGTTTTCCACAGATCTTTCAATTAAGAGCATCGGGCAAGACTTTTAATTGGGATTCCCTCCATCTTTCCACTTCTTACTTCCCTCTTTCCTCTTCTTCTTATCATTTTGCTCCACCCACTAATAGGGGTGTTCATGGCCCGACTTTCGATATACTGGACCAGGCCCAGCCCAAGCCCAACACAGGGTATAAAAGTTAGGTCCGAGCCTGCCCATTTAATCAATCGGGCTGGGCGAAGCGGTCTTTTTTCAATTTTGTGGACATTCGAGCAGTTGTTTGAATTAATTAAATTAAATTACATGCATTCCTTACACAAGTTGGGCTGAGCTTTGGGCTTTTTATCACTTAATCCAACCCTGGAACAATTATTAAACGGGCCTGATTACTTATCTAAGCCCGACCCAAAGCGGGCTGGGCTCAAATCGGGCTCTTGCTAGCTCGGTCCATGAACGAACAACCCTACGCATTTACGCGCCCGCCCCCCCCCCCCGCCCCCGCGCACACACACATCTTTACTCATGCTCATTTCTCAAAAAAATAATTATATATATATATATATATATATGAATTGATTTTGGTAAATAATGGCTGTACATGAGGGCTGCAAGTGAAAACATGGGGTTGTAGATGGAAATGTGTATGGGACTGTATATGGATAGAGTGGGCTGCATATGGGGCTATAAATGGAAAATTAGGGCTGTATATGAAAATGTATGGACGGCTTTTATTGGCACCGTGGTTTTATCTCTCCACAATGGCTGGGAAGAGGGGTGGAGGGGGTATATTAGGATTTCTTTTTTTTTTTGCGGTGTGGAGAGATAAAACCGCAGTGCCAATAAAAGCCCTCAAATGTATATGGGGCTGAAATGAAGGGGAGGGGAAGGAGAAGGAGAAAGGGGAAAGTGAAGAGGGAGATTGGGGTTTTTGAAAGCCATTTTTTCATTTTGTTTCAAAAAAAGTGAAAAAAGAGATCTCGCGGATGTCGACATTAATTAATTAGAAGATCCATGGAAAACTTGGACCCTAATTTGAAAATCTAAGTTTTCTTGTGTCATTTTATGAAAACTGTTAATAACATAGAAACTTTTTTGAAAACTTTCCTCATAAGCCGTGCCCTAGCATATACATATAAAAGATACAGGCAACATTCACCCTTTTTATGGGACCAAATGAGTTGTAGGAAACAAAAAGTCTTTCTGATCTACTCATATAAATGTAAAAAACAATAATAACAAAAACAACAGTCCCTTATACAAAAAGCTATCCCTTTCATGATTAGCTTAGATCTGCCAGCTTATTCTAAAAGCAACTTCTCATCAAGGAAGCTATAGAGAATTGAGATCCGTTAATAATTGGATAATAAGTACAAAGAAAATGGCTTTAGTGACAAAGGGTGACAATGGTCCCAAAAATGTAAAGTCAAATTGAAAAATATTTACATGGATTGATATTTGAACATGCTTTTAAGTGTTTTTTTTTTTACCTCGGCAAAGGGGGTTGGAATCCAAGAAAGAACCCGCAAACGTATGGGAAGAAAGTCCGCACATGCGGAAAGACAACCTACACAAGTGGAAAGGGAGCCCACATATGCAGAAAGAATACTAGATAATAGAAACTCGCACATATGGGGTGGACAACTCCCACATAATGAGGTTATAAGAACTCCCACATGCAAGGAGGACTAACTCCCACAAGCAATGGCGGCCGAGTTCAAAACCTGGTGAAAACCACAGAATCTTGCTAGTAAAGTAAGAAGCCATTCTCGGAGGCTTGGACATTGGGAGGAAATGACTTCTCTTGATGAGTATTTATGTACTCATAGGTCAAATATGTTTCGTATCCTCAGCAATCACATGGGCCTTTCATAATGACGTTCCTAGTAAGCCTAAGAGTTCCCTTATCGATTTTGATTGGCTTCCTCAGCACCTTTGATAAAGAGAAAAAGGGATAATGATCATACAACTGCTCTTATTTCTGATAATTGCCCAAAAACAGTCAAATATAACATTATTTCTATAGAGTTGTTCGTACAAAAAATGATACTCTGAAAGTTATGATTTTACCTTAAATTTTATACGATATCCTAGGTCTGTAGGATATCGCACGATACAATATCCTATGGTTGTAGGATATCTTACAGGTTCTAAAAATTTTCACCCTCGTCCTTTTTTCCTTCTTACCGAAGAGTCTGTTGCTTTCCGATAAATAGAGAAAAACAACTGCAGTAAAAACTCTTGTCACTGATATTTATCTTCTTTGATTCTCTTATGTTTTTCTCTCCCTTTTCATCTTACCATTTTGCTTCTGATATAACAAGAAGACATACTTCTAGTCCATTCTTCTTCTTCATTGTTTGTAATTTCTTTTACAGAGAAGCTGGTGATATTCAATGATCTTCAATGACTTAGGGTTATAGAGAAGATAGGGCCCACATACCTCTTGTGATGACAGAAATGGATGAACTTTGGATGATAGAAAAGTATAGTATGCAAGTAGAAACGATAAAGATAAAATATAGTTCTGAGTTCTTGGTGAATATGTGCGTTGGGTTTAGGCGAGAAGGGAAAATTGTGCTATATCCTACGGCTGCAGGATATCACTTGGTTTGATATGACGATATCTTATAGATCTAGGATATCACACCATGTGATATCCTACAACTCTAGGATATCACAAGGTTAAAGATAAAATTGCCACTTTTGAAGCGTCCTTTCTTGTAGGAACAACTTTTAGAGATTTATATATTTTTAAACAGTTTTGAGGCAATTGTTAGATATAAAGGCGGTCATACAGTCATTATCCAAAAAAGAAAAAACTATGTAATTTATAAAACACGTATTAAAGTTATGTCAGGCCTACTAGTTCTAGTAGCAATACCTAATTTGCTTTTAAGGGTATGTGAAAAATCAGATTTAGTGGATGGTGTCGGTGGTATAAAACCACAAAATGGGCAGTCTGTGTTACAGTTGAACCAAACGCTTATCAACATCTATTGGATTGGCGGTTTATAGATGACTGATCTATAAAGCTTCTTGTATGTGGTATAATCAAACACTCATCAACATCTATTAGATCAGACAGTTTATAGATGACTAATATATAAAGCTTCTTGTATTTGGTATAGTGATTTGCAGGATTAGAAGGGCACTCTCCTTTTTTTCACCAATGGCCCCACCTATCACCCACACAAACCATTAGAGGTTTACAAATGGGAAGAGCTCGTTCTTTAGGGGAAAAAAAAAATAGAGTGTATGAAATCGTATGGCCTACATGCCACATGTCCCACATCAGATTAAGAACATGGCAGTTGCCTATACCCACTATAATAAATATTTGATCTATAAGATAGTAATCGATAGTAATCTAAGATTAGCGGGTCGTATCTTATCTCCACATAAGAAAGTCCTAGAAAGAATGGGGGAGGTGAGTTTGTTGGCGGAGAAGTTTCTAGGAATCACGAATCCTCAGGATGGTCTCTATGAGGGAGATGAGAGTCCTAAATCCTTCATTGTATAAAGAACCAAAAGTAGGAGATCTAACATGTATAGATCTGTTGCCGAGTGTGTCGAAGACTTCCATGTCCTAATCCATCAAGGAGTTCCTAGTTATCCGCAGTCTTTTACAAGTAGTGCTCCATCAAACAATCAACATCACTTTGATTGCAGGCCAGAACACCCCCACCCGATGTGCACAAAGTGACAAGGGTTAGATGGATAAAAAGTGGGACCTGCCATAACAAAAAGAGAGACACTGCAAGGTCGTTTCCTTGTAGCATCCAACCACCAATGTCAAAGTATTGCAGGATATAAAAGCAAGAAGAGACTCCATGAAAAGCTTCTTGTAACAAGTTTTTGTTGTATACTAGAGCAGGAGTGTGGACTGAAATATTGACTGCAGGAGACGAGAAATAAGGATATTGGGTCCTCTTATTTCTCCACCTTTTCTCCTAAACCAATCAAATCAAGAAGAAAAGTAGATCCCTTGCATTTGGAAAGGAAAATGAATTCCTCCAATAACCTTAGCCATACAACCAGGGCCATTGGTTTGGTGTTGAATGATGTTTGATTTGATAGCCCCAACAATTTATTACCATGTCTAATTAAAGGATCTCTCTTATAAGATATCTTAACTCTTTAATCCATGACCACCCATAAATTGTAAAGAGAAAACATATCCACGGCCAACATCCAGCTTCATTAATTAAGACACTTATTGAAGTTTGACCATTGATAGAGAGACCCATGGAATCAGTCCAGCCACTGAATTTCCTCAGCCTTTTATTTATAGAACTCAATGGACCTCTAATTATCTGGTTATCCAATTAACTCAACCTGAAAATCTGGGTATGAACTCTTTTCACGACCTGATTGGCACTGATACCATGTTAGTGAACGGCATAATAATTTATAGCAATAATACTCAGATTTTGAGTAAGGTGTGTATACTCAGAGTTCAAGTTCTAACAAGTTTAGTGAACTACATTTGTATCCAAAATATAAATACATCACTCATGCCCACATCTAAACCCAAGCCACTTCAATTTATCGTTCTTCCTTTAATTTACTTTGGGCCAATTTTTACTTAAATATAGTTGGGCTGATCATTAGATTGATCATTTGTAAAACATATGGTCGAAATAAAAATCAAAACATAATCCATATTTTACTAGCGATCAATTTAAAGTGGACCCAACTTTGATTGGAGTTAGACATAGACTAGGGAGTGTGGTGCTTTTGACCAGCTTAGATTTTTAGGTAAGCCAGACTGATGGATTTATAGAACCCAGCTTAGAGAGATTTACTATAGTAGTTTGCTATCAGTTTGTGAATTAAACTACGTATCATTCTCACAGTTGGAAGGCCTTATTAGCGAATTTGGTAACTATGGTTGGGTTGAGGTCTGCTGCATAAACTTAATTGGGTTTTGATTTGGATCCAGACCAGCATGCATCAAGGACCCAACCCGAACCTGACTGCTTTACATCCCTATTTTGATCACATGATTCTGATTAAAAGTACTTGAACATCAGAGGAATAGATATTTTGCCTGTCTTTGGAATATAAACATAAATTGTATTCACTGATTTTGGGAGATTATTGCATCCTAACTACCAAACATGATCAGCTGTCACAAGTCCCATTTGGCAATGTTTTCCACCTTATGAAAAAGATTACAGAGGACTTTCATTAAAACTTGTCAGGACTTTTTCTCAAATGTCCAAAGCCAATGAAACAATGATACCTTAGGTGTCAATGCAAAGAACTGGCTCTCTCATCCATGTATTTTAATCTTCCAAACATATGGAATCTTTTGATCTTAAGAGAAAAAAGAATCAAATGAAAGCTGTCCTTTCCCTCCGCGGGAAACATGGGCTTAGTAAAATAACCCACAACACATGCTGTTATATGATTTGAATCTTATTAAGATCTAAAACAGATCACAGCTACAGGGCATATGATTTTCCCACATTCTTGCATTGATCCCAAAATCAGAAAAAGGAATCATTTACAGGGCTTTATGTTTATTTGCAAGGCTTTCTAGGCATCTTCATCTTCACATGGGGAACATATTTGGATGTGGACATGATAGACCTCCCAAATTAATGGCTTAAACTATCAGTATGGTGGAGCCATATCTGTATCATAGCCCGTGAAGTAAGAACATTGTTTCTAAAGATTCAACATCATAAAAAGCTTTTTAGGATTCTTCAATCATTTATCCATTAGGTGGGGTGGATTAGGACCCTCAATTGCTCAGTGACCCAAGCGTATATTTTGGATATTTTGGGCTATGCATCACTTTTTTTATTTTGTTAGTTTTGGACAATGTTCCTCTAGAGCCATGAATGGAGCCTCCCATATGGCTGCTAAGTTTGGTCAAGCTTTTGGGGTTTCTTTTGAGTGGTCTGATAGTTTCCTGGATTAGTTGATGCCCCTTTAGTGATCTTTTGTTTCATTTTTTGCTGCAATGAGATTGTTTCATTTACCAAAAAAAGAAAACTGCCTAGTTAACCTAAGCACTGTCTAAAATTATGGTTATGGCCTGTTTAAGGCCTAAGTAATAAACAGGTACAGGTCTGCACCAATGCTTTGGGTCAAGTCAAATCTATGCTTGAAGGACCACACGCCCATGCTCTCGGTGATGTCTCTCGTGGCTTGGTGAGGGAGAAAATTCAAAGTACTAGTGAGATCCACTTAGACGCATGCCAATCATGAAAGAATAGTTTGATGGAAATGCCTCATTGTAGATATGGTTTTGGACAAATATGATGTCAATCAAATCATCAACCCCATTGATTTAGGGGCCTTAAAACTCAATCCAACATTTAGTATAGCTTGGTTTGGTGTCAAATAGGGGTTGGTGCCAATTTATAGGGGTTTAATGCGATGGGGTTGGATTGATCATGAAGGGTCCCACGTGGTAGAAAAAAGGTTGTGACCATTTGAAATAGTATGGCCAAACTGCCGCAAGTCCCACGTCAGATCAAGCTAGGCCATGGGTGAGGGATGATCTCCAAACTAAGACTTAATCACCCATAAAACAGTGTATTCACAGTGAGGATATGTAGGATCTACCTCACACGGTCACATTGGAATGCATTGCACAGCTATATGGTGATTGATCAGTCCCGATCCTATGAGGCTTTACGCCCGCCTACCCACATGAATGGCGAGTCTGAATCTGTTAAGGCTTTTTCCTATTGTGACCGTGAGTGGACCAATCACGGATCCGCTACAGTGACCATAGGTCAAAAGCCTACAGTGACATAACGGACTGTGATTGGTCCACTCATGATCACCATTGATCAAAAGCCTCATGGGATCCCGATTCTACGGTGATTAGGTCCGTATCTATCCCATCTTGGGCTAGTAGTGAATGCAAGCCACGAGATATCTTTCGAAAGAGGATTTCAAACACTATAGAATATATGACAGTGAGAACTTGAGGTTAACCATGCAAAAGATGGTCTGATGGATCTTCTATTCTTTTGTTGATTGACAATTATCTCTTTTGCAGCTCTCCGACCACATTATCGAGGCATTTTCACTGTTAGACTCATGTTGTCCTTGGATCAATGCTTTGAGGCTTATCCACCACAATTTTAATCCACAACGTTTCTTCGGTTGGATCAATGATCTGCATCTTTTATTCATGGGATTGATTATATTAGAATTTTCCACTGTTTTTAGTTTGATAGATTTCTGAGGCTTGCCACCTATTAGATCTACGATCCATATATTTTTTGTTGTTTGATGGATGTTGTGGCGTAGCGGAAGTACCAAAAAAAAAAAAAAAAACAAAACGCGTGCCAAGGAAGAAGATCACTGCCTTCAACCCGATAACAACAAATCATGACCGAAGGAAGAGTTAGGGAAACCCAAACGAAACCGCAATTCTTATTTTTATTTAAAAAGAAGCATTGCATCACTTTTATAGAGTCCTGAAACTCCAAATTATGCGAGACAATAAACTTACTAAAAATAGTAAAAAGTAAAAAAAAATATACATTAAAGCCTCTAGACCATTCCTAAGGGCACGTTTGTGTAGAAGCAACTTCCATGGAAAGATGAAATTGTCACATCAGCAAATTCTATGGTTTTTAAATACCTCAAAAAAGATCTTTTGATGAAGTTAAAAATTCATGTTTGGTGCAAAAAGTTTTTCCTTGATGAATTGGTGCTAATGTTGTTGGATGCAGCTGCGGATTTTTTTAGTGAAAATTACTAGGTGGGTGGGTCAGTATGTGCGTGGGGTGGGTGGGTGGGGTTGGGAAGGGAGGGAGAAGAAGAGGGTGGCTGGGTGGAGTGGGGGTGAGAGTGAGGAAATGGGGGGTCAGTCTTCCGTGGAAATGGACTTCGCATAGCCCCCCACATAGGAAGTCAATTTCGATGCCTAGGAAGGAAAAAACTGACGTTGCGAAAAAGCAGCTCCACGGAAAACTGCCTCACCAAACCCATGAAATAGAAGTTTTCAGCAGAAAACCACAACTTTTTACTCGGAAATAGGCTACAAAAACGTACCCTAAATAACTTTTTAAGAACCTTCCACAAAGAATCAAACTCAAACGGACTTAAGAACTCACTAAAATATGTAAAACGACAACTTACAATAAATAGTAAGTTTTGCATGAAAGTTGCATTTGACTTCTGAAACGGTTGTCTACTATGTAAAGCTCGTCGATAGCTTCGAAACACATGATTATAAGTCTAGTGGTAATACCTGGATCAAAAGTTATAGCCGTTTGAAGTCGACACTGTGAATTTAACGTTCCGGCTTGACATCTTACGTTCTTCTTGTTCTAGAAGTTCTTATGCAACTTGTTCTATATCAGATCGTTTCACCATTAGATTGATGATTCACACATTTGCTACTATTGGGTCAATTATCTAAGGTTTTCTACTAATAGATTGCTGATTATCTTATATGTTGTTCAATCAATGATCTAAGATTTATCCTCTCTTTTTGATCAATGATTGCGGAAAATGTTCTTCTGGGAGCAATGATTTGATCTAACCCCTTTTTTTATCCTGTCTTCCGAATGATCACATCATTCATCCTCCCATCAATTATTTTATATCTGTGGACAGACACATCAGTTAATTTGACTGGCTCGGTCAGTGAGATTTTGCACAGGAGAAGATTAATAAAAGGATTAGAGAAATGCCAACATAGACCTTTCATTCAATATTCAGATATGAACCTACTTTTGGATCCAGTAGAAATTTGAGTCAGGACTCTTTAACTCAAATATATACAAACACACACATCTAGGATTATATTTAGGGATCTGCAACAGATCCGGTGAGGTTTGTGTTTTGGCCATCGTGTATCAGACCTGTTCTGTGACGGGTTTTAGGACCTGTGATACCAAACATGTCCCGTAACAAGGACGGGTCAGGTCAAGCCCTCCCCTAGTTGGAGCAGCTATGTGGGTCTTCATTTGAACTCTACTCATAGCCGTCCCTAATTATATATCTAAACTTCAACCATCAATCCCCCTTTTTTAGGCTTGGATTACAATCCTTCTTCAGGTCAAGATCAGTCTGCATCTTTGCTTCTCTTTAAGTCGGATCTGGGTTACACACATTGACCTGTCGAATCTTCACTTTGTCTGTACCATAATTTTTTCTTTGATGAACATCTTACTATGAAAAAGGAGCATAATAAAGAATGCATAAAGAAGAGCAAAATAAGAGTGGCCCAATTCCAATATGGGCCCTGGAAAACTGATCTGAGCCCGCCCGATAAGAGTTGTTATAGGAAGCCTGAGTTCATTTGGCAAAGGCTCTAAACATGATGTCTTCGTGTCATTAATAAAGACTAAGTATCAATTAAAAGGTGGACCTTAACATTTAAGTCCAGTAAAAGTTGGACCCCTGGATATTCTAAGTTAAACTCAATAAGGGTTGGACCTTAAACGTGGGCTCAAGTCCAGCCCATCGGTGCTATTAGATAGTTTGAATCCGGTGTTATTGTATTTGTCATGGCTGAATCTGACCCCCACACATGCCTGTCATGTTCCAGTGAAAAAGAGTAGGAAAGAGCTGCTTGGTTTTTATGGGCTCCCCAAAATAGAAAATCAAGCATATGATGAGCAATGGAAATTTGTCCGAAGGTGTAGCCCAGCTAGTGCGGGATGTAGGTGTGTGAGTGAGAGTGTGTAAGTTTGAGTTTCAACCTAGCAGAAAATAAAATGAATAAAGATCTATGGGAGGGAATGAAATCTTAATCACATGCTAAATCACACCCACAGGCCACGGGTGATTGTTTTTTGCTGTTTTCTTCAGGTGAAAACCGGATAATGGCAAAGTTTTTACAGTCACAAGATGGAAAAGGTACATTTATAAGAAGTAAAGACCATTTACCCTTGGTATTAGCCCCATTCTGAACTCAAACGATCTTCTTAATTTTACCTCTAAATTTTCTGGGTTTTTTTACTCACCCCGCCCCTACCACTAGGGGTGCTCATGGGCCAGGCCAGCCTGAGTCTGATTCAGGCCTAACGCGGGCTTGGATGTGTAATTAGTGCCCATTTAATAATTGGGCCGGGCTTAGATTAAGTGATAGAAATCCCAAAGCCCGGCCTAGACCGGCCCCTGTAAAAAAAAACGCATTTGATTTAATTTAATTAGTCCAAAGTATTGCAAGAATGCCCACAAGATTTATAAAAAGGCCCGGTTCGTCTCGGCCCATTTGATTAAATGGGCAGGCTCGGATATTACTTTTATGGCCCGTGTCGGGCTTGGACAGGGCCTGGGCCAGTGTTCCTGGCCTAGGAACACCCCTACCCACCACCACGAGAACAAGAGCACAAAAAATTACTTTTTCTTCTTTTTTATTTCTTTTTGCCCTTTTGAGAAGTACACCACCACACTCTAATTATTCATCTTATGTTTGTGTGGAAAAGCACTTCCTATCCTCCTTTAAAACAAAAGGAAGAAGAGAAAATTCATTTCATTTCAGATCCTAAAAAGAATTCCTGATAGTGCATCATGATTTTTAACAACCAAAAGTTTCTATTCCTCTTTTGGAAGGAAATGCTTAATGAGAGCAAATTGTTGCTTAAAGCTGGATTTTATCACACTGATTTTGCCGCTGATTGCGTTAAGCCCAATTGTTGATTTCTCGAACTATATTAGCCGTAAAGTCCCCCACTCTGTTTGGGATTGGACATGAGATTTTTTTATTTTTTATTTATAGCGGCCAGCTCTTTTAGGCCAGACTAATCCCTACGGCCCATGGGAGCTGGATAAATTCCCTCTCCCCAGTGTGATAGCGCACTTTTAAACTCTCAATCTTCAAAAACAAACTGTAGTCGTAGGCTAACTAAACTACCCCTCTGGATAGAACATGATATTCAGAGCAGGTATCCCTCCTCCTTTGTGATGCAACTTTTCTTGCCCAGAGCTTTTGTTCGTTCACATGGGCAATCAGTTGGTTTTGCTGTTTTCTATAAGGATTCTTATGTGGGTACAGGTGCTTTTAAGCAGCTGGCTCTCCTAAAGCGGATGAAGCAGGATCGGCCCTCTTTACATTGAATGCTATTAAAAAGCTTGCATCGGGTGTTTTCCTTGGAGAGAAGGTCCTTCCCTTGGTATCCCCGCCTTTTTTGGGGTTTTAAAGTTCAATGTGGATAAAGCTTCCAAGAGTAAGCCACCGCAGGAGTTGGAGGCGTGTTGCATAATTATAAGGGTGAGGTGCTCCTTATCTTCTCTAAGAATGTAGGCATTTGTGACTCAAATGAAGAGGTGGTGTTATCTATTTTAGAAGGTCTCACGTTGTTTGCATGAAATATATTGGTGGTCTTGTGGTGAAAAGTGATTTTTATAATGCAATCACTTGGGTATCTAACCGGAAAGGGTTCCCTTGGAAATTTCAAATTCATTTCAATGAAATTAGGGAGCTATCAGCCACTCTAAATGTCTATTTTCGTCATGAAGTTAAATCAGCCAACTCGATCACGGATACATTTGCCAAGCAAGGGGTTGAGAGGTTGTCTCCATGAGTGGGTGTGATTATGTAATTGGGCTAGGGGTGGTATAACTCTTTTGTACCTTTTCTCTCTTTTACTTTTTTTTTTTTTTTTCGATAACCCAGGGTATCTCCTGCCTAACCCAGGAGCCTTTGGGACACTCGATTATGTACAGCCAATAACTAATCCTTAGGATCACATACAAACCCTCCTCTCTTTTACTTTTTCAGCTTCATATCTGTTGCTTCTTTTTTTTTTTAAGTTTTGTTACCGTTTAGAGAGAAAGAGAGGGTAGCGCTTTACAAACCATTTTGTGTCTAGATGCTTTGTAAGTGATTAGCCATTTTAAGGGCATCTATGACAGGCAAAAATCATTTTCTGTTTGGTTGCTTGTTCTCTTTGCTGTTCCTGTTTTAATGAAATTCCTTTCTTTAACCAAAAAAAAAAAAAAAACAACAACATCTAAAAGTTCATCCCAATATTGATCTTAGCAACCACACCTGTAGATCTCAGCAAAACAGAAACCCAACTTGGAAGGAGATTAAGAGAAATGATCAAGTCAAATAAGTTGAAATTCAATATCAGTGCAACCCCTTTTCTGGGGCCTTTCAACTTTGTTGAAGCATGGTAAAATGATTGCACAAGGACCTTATATAGATTCATAGATTCATCACCATCATCATTTTCTCATGCCAGTTTCCAGTGTTATGGAGTAGGTAAATTCTACCTACCTGGAAAAGATCCACATGTTATAAGCTTTATATAGATTCCTTGTGGTTGTGGCCTACAGATATACATTCATGAGTTGGTAGCCATCTCATGAGATGCCTCCAAAATCAACATCTAGAACAATTCATCTAAACCATTCATTTTCTCCACCTGATTAAGTGGATATAATGATAAAATAAAGTTCAAATTTAGGTCTTATACAATAATCATTATATCCTCCTTATCAACCACCCACCATCATATATTATTGACCATATCCCACGAAGTGGGTTTAACTGATACTGTGGCCTGTAATGATGTTCCAAACCAATTAATTCTTGGATCTCCACTTCCATTTTCTGCATTGGCCACAAACTTCAATGACCCAGCAGCCCAAGAACTAGAAGCCTAAAACTGAGCTAGGCCAAAGGCTCTAAACCATAGTATAAAAACTTGAGCTCACTTGCCAAAACTCACCTAAATTATTCAGCTCAGGAAGTCACCAAGTCAGCTGGACTCAAACTAGTTTGACTGGGTCTGTCCTGGTACTAAAAAACACTTGCTTGAGTTACTCAGCTTTTCATGCAAGGATCATTTCCTAGTTTTTAAACCATGCCCTAAACACAATAACCCAAACTGTTCTACCCTACCCTGAGTTGGGAACTGGGAAGTGGGGAGCTCACTGCGCGCATGTTGAATAGTGATCGTACTAAGATGTGGAGCTCACTGCACGCATGTTGAATAGTGATCATACTAAGATGTGGATTCTAACTAGTTGGCGGTCCATTTGGAAAGCGAGAAATAACTATATCTTCAAAGGCGGATATCCCTCTTAATCCTATCAACATTATACACTCAATTAATATAAATGATAGATGCAAACATATCTTTCCGAATGGGAGAGAGTATCGGGATGAGATATTATGACCATATGGATAGAGGGATCCCACAAGACGAGGACATGTTAGTCTTCTTTGATGTAGTTTTGAGGGTAGCAGATGTAAAAGCCTCTAATAGTTTTCTTGTGAAATCAAAAGAACTTATTTTGTATGCAGGTGCGTGTCAAGATCCAAAGGTCTTCTCCTTGAGAAGGCTAAAGAGAGGGCAGTCATCTTCGCTCTTATGATTGTTATAGCAAAGGGCTTCTCTAAAGTTTGTGTTTTGTTGGATGCTAAGGAGGTGGTGGACGCTCTCAACTGTTGCTATGATTGGATTATCAACCCAATTATTTTGAATAATAAATACCTAGTCCCATCTTTTGATCATGCCAGATTTACTTTTATACCTAGATCTAAGAATGGGGGTGCTCATATGATGGCTAAATTGAATTACTGCTTGACTCAAAACTTTATTTTGGATAGAGGTAGGGACCTAAGAGGGAATGAGCAAATGGCTCTCTTTTGAGATGTTGTATTGTTCTTTTTAGCATGTTGTATTGCCTTTGGGTTTCTTAATGGAATTTTCTTTACCTAAAAAACCACCTCACCATGCGCATCAACTTCAGATCATCAAGCATAAGACAAGATATATAATTAACCAACTCAAGGTTTTATTAATCTAACTAAAAGAGGCTAGTGGGCCATATAAAGCTGGGCCAGCCCTTCCATTCAGCAGGTTGATTTAACTTCAGCTCTACTTGCAAGACCAGTCAGAAGATAAATAAAATTGGGGCTCTTAGTTTTGATACTGGAAATCAAATCAGAGGTGGATAGTTCCCCCCAGGTGCCCGATCTCGAACCCATAATCTGGTGATTTCAACCAAAGGTCCAAACCATCAGGCTAGGATGGTTATCGCCCAGTGGTGGATAGTTAAATGCTTAGAAAGGAAATCAAAATACAGAAATCCTCCCAACTGAATGGTTCAGACTTTTTAATCAAGTGATATGGCGAATAAATGAGTGACCATACCAAAAAAAAAAAAACAGAGTGACCATACAGTTTTAAGTAATATGAATAGATAGACCCAAATATATGCCAGAGATTCAATGGAAGTGAGAATAAATCGCAAGTATGACCCAGATTATCAATGGGAAAGAAGAGTTTTCGGGCTCAAACCTGTATATATATTCTGGCCAAACTGCTGGAAACCACTTCCTGCATAAAGATATATGTTGTAGAATAAATACATGGGGTTCACCATTTTTTTAGACTTTCTTCACAAACATGCGTCACAGGCATATGATATATTCACATCCTATTAAGTAATCCCTCATTGGACTACAACATATAAGAAGCTAAATACAGCTCTCAATTCTATGAGTTTACAAAGATATTCCAAGGTTCTCAAGGTACAAGCTTAAGGGTGAGGATCTAGACCAAAACCATATTCTATAGATCTTGAAATAACCTGATTTCAATATTCATAGAGAAATATGAACAACAATACTGAGATGAATGTACTCAAAACTCCATAGCTAGCTGCCGATGTCGATTAAGATCATTCAAATACTTGGTTGAGTTGTACTCATCTAAATCAAGCAGCTCTTCTGAGTAGGTCCTTTGGATAGTTGGTACATGAACTAATTTCGCACACTCCGGACTGCCTTCACCTTTTAAAAGTTGCACAACCTGTACCATAAAAGCAGTCTAATCATAAAATCAATGCATGTAGCTGAAGCTTTGATTAAAAAAAAAAAGCAAAATGCATGTAGCTTAAGGCTGCAATATGTTTGCATAATGAAATGGAATACCTTCTCTTTGGGTCGAGTACTTTTTTACCAAAGAGGAGGTGACAAGTTTTAATTATGTCTCATTAGTATTTATATCATGGAAGTAGCCCTTAATTACAGTGGAATAGCTGTCTTGAGTAACTAAACTGCAACTTGGGAGCGAGACCCTTGATAAGGACACCAAATATGGCAACTGGGATTTGACTGTGTCCACTTCATTGGATTAGGTTTCACAATTAAACTCAATAATGAATTCAGATGAGACCTAATATGTTGTAGGGCATCAATCGTTACAAGAAATGCCTATATTTCATGTTTGATTGTGAATGTTTGGTATTTCAGATTTCAATCTTGCCTGACTTATTGGAGGCCGTAAAATAGATGATTGTTGAATGCACAAGGAAGCTGCCGACGCTACAAGGCTCATCTGTTGAGAATCATATGCATCACCAAGAGCAGGATCTGCAAGCTCCCTAATATCGTTCTTATCGAGCAAAGGCTTTGCCTAAAACAAGAAAAATGTGGAACAGTTTAAATATCGTCACAGTGAACAACAACGTACGGGAAGCTGTAGTGGGGGGAAATGGCATTAACATACCCACAAAAGAAGGCTCTGTTGAGAAGAATCCAATGCTTTACGGCCAGTGATGAGCTCTAATAGGAGCACTCCAAAAGCAAAAACATCCGTTTTCTCGTCAACTATGCCATGCATGAAGTACTCAGGAGCAAGGTATCTGTCACGATAGGAGGAAGAGATGAGAAAAAAGGCAGAGTTGCTAGCTCTTTGCTGTTGAAGGAGTTTCAAAACTTCACTCCCAGTTTCGGACCTGGAATAATTCTACATGCTGTAGAAATTCCAAAAGTACGGAGAGAGAGTTTCTGACTTCCAAAATTGGAAGGAGCCAAAGGCAGCATAAAAAGAGGGGAAGAGCCAAACAATGTAAATAAAATTGTTGGCAATTCTGATATTGTTAGAAGGAAGCTGACCCGAATGTGCCCTCAAATTTCGACACGGTGTGGTGAGTCCATTGATCAGGTAGCCACTTTGCAAGCCCAAAATCACAAATCTGGAATGTAAGTTATTGTTAGAAATGATAAATGGAGATTGATATTTAACTCCCAAACTGGGATAAACAGAGATAATGTCCGATTTTCACTTATACAAAATAAAACTGACCATCTTCACAAAAAAATTGCAGATCTGGTAGGCTTATTGAACCTAAAAGATGTCATTGGTTTTAACAGGGAAAACAGGTTGTGTACAGTATAATACTTAGGCCCATTTGAGTGTACGGAATTGAATTGATAGGAATTATAAGAAATTCATTCCCAAAAAGCGTCTAAATTTGAAGCAAATGTGAAGATCCATAGATGGCCATCAAAGAGTTTCTCCTTCAATGGAAAATGAAAGGGTAGATGCAAATGAGTACCCAGGCATCACCCAAGTAAATAAAGTCCTAGGATAGTCAGGGTCCCATCTACATCTCCACCTTATAACGTTTACCCTTACCTATTTAACATTCGGTTGTTGGAACCCATTTTACAATGAATTCCTAGGAATTCACTTCCATGCAAAAGAATGGGCCTTTACAGAAATAAAAATTAATAAAAAAAAAAATCATCAACCATTTCTGCCATTCAAATTTAGCAACTGATAAGACTTGCTCCTAGTTTCCATTTCTATTCAATTCATTTTGAAAATATTCTCAAACCAGATAGAATTACAAACACAGGTAGACAGTGTGAAGTAAAATTCAAAGCAACAGAAACAACAAAATTGAAGGTTTTCATTCCAATAACTTCCTCAAGCTAGGATAATTTGCCAAGATAACTACAATGCAAAAACTGAAGATTGAATAAAAAAAATTTGTTAATTACCATACCGCCTACACGGAGACAAGCTTCTCAATTAGAAAGGAAGGGTACCTGAGGTTCAAAGTCCTCAGTAAGCAAGATATTGGAGGCCTTAATGTCTCTATGAATGATGCGTCTCTGGCAATGCTCATGAAGATAATGAAGACCCTGAGCTGTACCAACAGCAACCTTATATCTAATACTCCAATTCAGTGCGTCCTTTGAGCCTGAAAATCAGAAAGGATTGAGAGGAAGAAATGCAAGAGCCAGCAACCCATGGAAACTGAAACAAAACCAATAAATAAATAAATTAGCAATTCAGTTACCATGAAGAAGAGTAGCTAAGCTTCCATTTGGAGAGAGCTGAAGAACAAGGTGCATTCCACCTTCGACGCCAAATCCAACCAATTTGGCAGCATTAGGATGATTAACATGAACTATAATCCCAAGCTCAGATAGAAAATCGCTGATCCTTTCCTCTGCTGAGCCTCTTGTGAGCCGTTTAATTGCTACAAGCTGCCCATCTTGAAGACACCCCTTGTACACTTCGCCATAACCACCCTTTCCAATCACATTATCTGCAATAAGAAAAAAAGTCACGTGACTTCAACTTCATCAAATGGAAAATTTTGATGTAATTGAATCAGGATTAGATTTCAAAACAGAGTATTTACCAGAGCTAAAGTTGTTTGTGGCAGTTTTAAGCTCCGCAAATGTGAAGTTCTTCCAAGAAGGTTTTAAGCAGCAGAGGTCAGCTTCATCGAGCAGATGCCTTGTCTCATCAATGTTCACTCTCGTGCTTCGGTTGCCTTTCTTTGTGAGCTTAGGAACGACAAAGGGAGGGAAGGTGTACAAGTTCTTGATTGATCTTTGTTTCCATTGGCGTAGAAATCCACGCCATTGCGCAACACATGGAATCGCTGCAGCCTCTGAATAGGAGGTGCTAGCGTTAGCAGAGCATACTTCAGATTCGGTGCTCCTCAAGCAATCCTCAAGAACTCCTGTAGGAGAGCATTCGTCCATTGCTTCCCTTGTCTCTTCCTCCATGTCGGAAGATCTCAACTCTACGAAGATGATAAGGAAATGCTTGCACAAACACATTAGAAAATGATATGCCGACATCGAATGTTCTGAGTATGGAAAGAGATTAAATGAAAAGGTTACCTTCAACAGAAGCAGAGATCAAAGACAGAAGGCCTGAATTTTCAACTTTGACGGTATCATCCTTTCTTTCATCAAGGATTTCTACGGCATCCATTTCGGAATTGCTAATGGATTCACTGTTTACAAAACAAAAATGAAAGCAAATTAAAAGGTGTCAAATGAATAAGAATAAACTTAGAATTGAAAAAATAACACCAATCCAAAACAAAGAAAAATAAAAATCCTAGGTGAAGCACAACAATTCAACAAACTCACAAGAGATTGGTGGAAATTTAGAGAAATGGATGAGCAAAAACAAAAGAAACTGCAACAATAAAAAAGATGCTATAGAATAATACAAAATGAAGCAAAATCAGAGTTATCACCAAAATCCAAGAAGTAAAACAGATATGCTTTGTAATGAAAGCATGAAATTTCAAACGTTTTGAATTGGGAAAGTTGCAATTATCAGAGAAACTAAGACATAAAAATGTTGCGCAAATAGAAATTCAAAGGAAAAATTACCCATGAAAAACATATCAAGAAATTCCTTCATGCAAAAAAAAAAATAATAATAATAATAATAAATTAATATAAACAGAACTGTGAATCCCAGAGTAGATAAACAACCAAAACAAACAAAATCTCAAAGATACCAGGAATCTCCTTGTGGAAAAAAAAAAAAAAACATTTTTTTTTAAATCACAAATACAATAAGCCCCACATAAGCAAAAGCGACTCCATAAGATACCAACAAAACTACCAATATCCAATCAAACGAAAGTGTAGACCCCAAAGCATAAAGCAAACTAAAATCAAACAGAATCACCAAACCAAACAACATTTACCAAAACTGACAAAACCCATATGACAAACAATTAAGAAAAGAAAAAAGGAGCAAACCAACCAAACCCAGTTTCCAGAATTTCAATATAACACCAACAACGAATAAAGAACCATTATGAAAGAAGGAAATATTTTATATGATCACAAATAAAATAAAACCCAGATGAGTAAAATCAATATTGTCCCATATTAGAACACCAAAATGCCAAGAATCCATCCTACAAAAGCAGAAACCAGAAACAAAAGGCAGATTAAAACTAAACAAAACAACCAAGACAATAATAGAGATCAGCTGCCAAGAAGAAAAAAACCATTTGCCAAAATCAAGAAAGAAAACCCACCAAAACCCAGTTACAAGAACTTCCATAAGAACTAACACAGTCAATGAAGAACAACAATCAAAAGAGCTCGGAAAAAAAAAAAAAGATTCAAACTTTTTGTTATAATTACAAATTTAATGAAGACCCACATAAGCAAAAGAGACATTCATTCTCCCAAATGAGAATCCCAAAACAGCCAACAACCCATCATACAAAAGCAGAAACCCAGAACACAAGACAAGCTAAAACTAAACAAAACCACCAAAACAGCAGCAGATAAGGTGAAAAGAAGAAAATCCCATTTCAGCAAATCAAGAAACAAGAAAGCTAAACAAAACCCACTTTCCAGAACTTCAAAACCAAGACCCAGAAGAAAATGGGAACAAGAGGACAAGAAGAGAATACCAGGCAGCTGATTCCGCTTGCTTTTGGGCCTCCGCCATTGATTTTTCAGACCAAGAAAAGAAGAAACAAGAGAAGGCAAAGACGAGGAATTGAAACATGATAAGAAGAGAGCAGAGAATCAGAGATGGATATAGGGGACGTCATGGAAATCCGCAATGTAATTCGTTTGAGAAGTCGAGCTGATTTCACTGCCCAAAAACCGGTCTTTTCGTGCCTTTTTAACGGCGTACATTTGCAGCTCTCTCTCTTTCTTTGCTTTTATAATTACTACCAGAAGAATACAAAAAGGAAATCGTTGGATTTGCCGCACTGAAGAGTGGCTGCCATGGGATTCTCTGATCCGTACGTTAGTGCGCCATGATCGAGGAGATGGCCTGGATGGTTGCCACGTGGCTAAATGGAGATGATGCGAGGGTGGCAGGGGATGCTGCGAAAGTTTCCCTCCCAACCACAGAACAGGGGAGGAGCAGCAGAGGATCAGCATTCATTTCATATACTTGTGGCCTTTTAACCCACTATGCATGGGATTTCTTTCACTGGGTCCCACATGGGGTGGGCCATGGCATTGATGATGGGCCACTGGGTCATCTGTTTGGATTGAGAAATGTGGGACCCACTTGTGCATTTGGCCATTGGCATGGTGTGAAGATGGTTACTTCAATCTAGCACCTTGGGTTATCACTGTCCAATCTAAATCCACATGGCATGGTTTCAATCTAATCTAAAGATCACTAATGAGAGATATGGGCTCTGCAGTTTATATTTTTTTAGACTTGTATAATACTATACACTTGCACAAATATTATATTCTAAAAAGAAAACCCTTAACTAGGGTTTAAGCAAACGATAAGAGTATTTCTCACAATTGAGCATCAATTCAATACATAAAAATTCACAATCAAATGAGCTCTAGTGGAAGATTATTAACCAAGTAGCACGTGAATGATAAAAGAAAAGGGCGAGACCGTAAGACCTGTTTGGATAAGCAAAAAATAGAGTAGAGTGAAGTTAAATGGACTATAACAGTCTAAAATTTCAACTCTTATCCGTTTGGATGATTCTTGGCTCGATAAATGAAGTAATGTTGTAGGCCACATGTACTTCATTTCACTTCAATTCAAAATACTTCCATTTCCTTGAGCAAAAGTGTATTATACTCCAAACTTTAACTTTAAAATAACCATCCAAATGGAGTGAAGCGAAGTACTCTACTTTAACCTCAATCTACTTCTCTTCGCTGCACTTCACATGTGAAATCCACTTATTTTACTCGACTCCTCATTTATCCAAACAGGCCCAAAGGATATAAGGTACCAATGTAAAGTTATGTGAACTTCTCTAGGGGTGAATTACTGGGGCAACGAGTGGATATTCATTTTTCATCTTCTTCCCTTGATTCACCTTTCATTAAAAGGGAGGATATTTGATATTCATTTTTATATATTTACCTTTAATCTTCATTTTAACTACTTTTGTTATGAATTTCTAATGTAAATAATTTGTATGTATTATATGCAAAGAGTAATAATCATTGTATCACTTCCGAATACAAATGCACTTAAAAGCTTCCATTTAGATTATTGTGTCAGATAATTTGCCATAACTAACTACACATGCATTCATAAGTCATAACTACACAACTCAAGCTCTTAGAAGAATAAATTTCTTAGTTCTCAATATTAAATGTTTCCATTCTATTAAAATTGTTTTCATTGCAATATAATTTATTTATACTGGAAGACAACAAAAATTAACCCCCTACCATGTTATTTTAGGACAAATAACTAAAGTAGAGTAATATCTCAAACGGTTGTTCCCTACTTTAAAATGAAGAGCTATTCGGCAGAGTCACATGATGCATGGGCATTGTTAAAATTTTCCTTGGGGAAACCACTCTTCCTCCCTCAACAACCATACCCACCACAGTTCAGCCCCTGGCATGGGTGATGAGTAGGTAAAAGACAAAAATAAGAATTTAGATTGGCTAATCCATGAGATGGTGGGGCGGGGCGGGGGGCTGAGAATTTAGTTTCCGATGAGTCTAGGTCGGATTTCCGGATCCTCGAGAGAGAGGAAACTCAACATAAAAGGGTGGAAAAAACTACCTTCTCTTCGCTACACCAAATACGGGAAGGAGGCACCGGAAATTCTGGTGCATTGTAAGCACTGGTTTTCCGCTGAAAATTCGTCTGGACAAACAGGCCCTTATGTTTATAGAAAATTATATATATTTTACAATTCAACGAATTTAATCATTCAAAAAAATAATAATAAAGCAAACTTTTTATGGGATTTTCACATTGCCCCCCACAAGAAGTTTTCAATTTTACAATAGCCCCCAAGGCAAAATTACTGGTTCCAACCATGCTTACCCTGAAGATTCTTAATTCAAAATGGTGGCCCCCCCAAATTTTTCTTCCCCCCACTGAAAGTGAGCTTACTGAAAATTCCTATATTATTCAAGTAAGATTGAACTGATCTCTCCTCAAAGCTAATCAAAGAATCAACCTGGCGTAACAAAATGGAGAAATCCAAATGCATTTTGGCTTCTTCATCTTAGGGTTTGGACCACTTGAAATTAATGAAATTTCCGGTACGCGCGTCGACACGGGAAACATACGTGAGAAAGCGAGGCATCTGTTGGTAAAAAATGTGGACCACTTGGTGATTGAAATTGATTATCCAATGGCTACTTGAATGCATGACCACAGGGAAAACAGGATGGGCTGCTTATAAGAATTCTAGCAACATTAATGTCTAACACAAAAGCTCTAATTTTTAAGTATTAATTTATAATTAGTTTTTTTGGTAAGATTATGAAAAAAGCTCTTATTTTCTAAGATAATTGAGGCTCACCTTTAAAAATTGTAGGCCTATCTTTTTTGGGTACGCCAGCCTAACGGCTACGACCCAAGAATGCCACATAATTGGAAAGAAAGCTTACAAATTTGAAAAAGAGTGATATGTCTAGGGATCGATTATTTGGTAGTAAGGTGACATATAGTGATGCAGGATTACCAATCAACTGCCAACCAATTGAGGAGCCACCATTTGCGTTATTTTGAGAATTTTACTTATTTTAAAAATTTTGTGCTTTACCTAAAAGAGCTCTAAAAAAGTAAGCCACCTCATTTCTTTTTATTTTTTTTAATTTTCTTTTATATTCCACCCAAGGGCTTTGGGGTCAAGAGAGAGCCCGCACACACGAAAGGCAAAAAAAAAAAAAAAGCCTACTCACACACAAAAAGAGACAACATACCTAGGGCAACTCTGGAGAACCAAGTGAGAACTACCGCCGCTCCTTGCCACCTTAGTCGGGAGTTGTTTTTCTCGGCTAATTTTTTAAGAGCCAAAAACTCTAAGTTATAAATAATCTTTAAAAATAAAAAATATAATTAGAGATTTACCTAACACTCTATAGTGTATATATATATAAGTAAGCTCTAAATCATGAATTAAGAACTTAATTTTAGAGTTGCCAAAAGCCCAATCTTAGTACAGTCATTTTAGACCCATGGTCGGTCAGCTATGAATAAGTCTTGCGTTTAGGATTTTAGATACAACCCCCTTCATTAGACTTTAGACCCAAGCAATCATTGGAAATGGGCCCACACGTGTGGACACTTGTGGGGAGGTTCATCAATTTCAATGCTATCGTGGATCACCTTTTCATTCTCTTTTCCAAAGCCACCGCCGCCCGCCATGGTCGTCGTTTTGGAGATTTCTTTCAAATCAGTCAAAATAGAAGGTCAATTTTCACCTCCCCTATAAAGACAACATTTCGTTTTTGAAGGTGGAAAAACGTGAATCCTTTTGTTTGTTACTTCTTCATTTTCTATGATTTCCCATGGAAAACGTGAATTCTCTCTCACAAGTTTCCATGGATCATGAAAGTTTTTGTAGTGTCAACTCTTATCCTATTGTGGATTGATCTCATCCTGATCGGATGAGGTTTGTCTAAAAGATTATAAAAATGATGATTAATTTGTTAGGTCACAAAGATAAAATAATTTCTTCTTTTTTCTGTTGCTTGAAAGATAAAAAATAGTTAAATCTGATCAAATTACTACCCTAAAATGATTGCAAACATTCGGCAGAGGCGAGAAATGCAAAAAAGAACAAAAGGTGGTATGTTCGCATGAAATTTAAATCCTAATGGTTTTTTAAGAAATGAATTTTCTAAATGTGGCTAATAATGAAGAAAGAAAAGTGAAAATTTATAAAGTGCGGTTGATCAAATCTCTCCTTTGATGAAAAATGAACTAAAGGGAGGCAACGAAGAAATATCCAGCCGTCATCATAATAAATCAAATCATAGAAATGTTGGGGGTGGGGGGGGCGCATTTATATTATCATCTCATGTCCTTCACATTTACCTCTTTAATAATCTTTTATTGGGACTCATTCTATCATAAATTTTTATAAAGGGTGCATTTGTGCAGTTGAAAATTCCATCATCGAGAGGAGACTTATTTTGATTTTTATTGTTATGTATGATTATACATTTTTTAAAAGAAGAGTAAAAAGAAGTTAATTTTCTTTAATAAAGGGGATTCTAATTTTGGGACTTTGACCGTACAAACATTTGCATTAGAGCTGTTGAAGCTTAATTATTTTCAGCAAAGTTATTCGTTTATTCGTACAATAATAATGCAATATCACATGACCCTAGAATATCATATAATGTAATATGTGCTATATCGCATGGCTCTAGGATATAACACAATATGATATGTTACTTAAATTTTGACCGCTTTGGAACAAAGTTAGGTCTAAAGGCAATTATATGTGAAATATCCGTTACTTCTATATTAAGATTTTAGAAAGGGTGCATTTTTACAATTAGAAAATTTCATCTAGAGATGTAACTTATTCTGAATTTCATTATTATGTGCGACACATTTTTTAAGGAAGAGTAAAATAAGCTAATTTTATTCATTAGAGAGGACTTAGATATTTTTTCATGAGAGGAGAAGAATTGTAGGATTCCTTCCACATGAACACTAGGGCATGTTTGTGTAACTTTTTTGCAGAAAAGTGGACGGTTTTCTATTGAAAATTCATTTTTCAAGCGTTTGGTGCGGATAAATTTAACGAAAACGCTTTCTGGCCTCGTCAACATTTTCCTTGATAATGGTTGGAAATATATTTCCTATGGGGGTATGGTAAATGGATTTCCTCGGAAAACTTCTCCCTCTTGTCCATTTCAACCCAAAATCCTATAACTCTTTTATTTTTTAAAATAAATTATTATTTGATGTTGACTAACTAATATACATGTTATGTTATTTTTTTTCAAAAAATTGTTTCACCAAATAAAAAATTTTGATTTTCTATAAAAAAAAAAATCCACAGCTGCACCAAATAACATTAGCATTAATTCAATAAGGAGTTTTCTTTTGCACCAAATATGAATTTCTAAATTCTACGGAAATCTTTTTTCGATTTTTCTATTTCTATGAAATTTGCCAACGTGGAAATTTCTTTTTTCCGCAAAAAGAATGTGTATACGAACGTACCCTAATCACAAAATTGTCTGTTTATACAAATAAGTTTTAAAGTGTAAAATACTACTTGCTTTATTATGTTTCAAATTTGAATCGAGTCAAATTCATACTAAAAAGAAAAAACAACCTCTTAACAGCCCATTTTTCAAAGTATGAAACCAACAGAAGAATCAAGTAGGACAGACCAGAAAACAAGAGTACCTGTCATCTGACATCACTTTTTGCAAGAATAATTGACCTTGTTGGTTATCACATTCCATCTTAACCTGCAATTGGATCACCTGGACTGGGGTCCAATCATCGTCCCCTCTATCACACTCATTTGAGGAATTAACCAACATTAGCCTACTGTCATTTGTGGTTAACTTCAGCAGATGAATTGTTCTCTTGTCAATGTCAAATGACATTAAATATCCACCAAATGGACATGGGAGAGTCATGATTCATATTACTCCAAACGTCGACAGTATTTTGAAAAAAAAAAAACTACATTTATATATATATATATATATATATTTATCCAATTTAGATAGATTGGTATTTTGCAATTAAAGTTTAAACAGCCCTAGTTGGATGTGGGTTTCTTGCTAAAAACATTGTGCAGACTGGTTGTGGGGCTTACCTAGGGCATCAATTATTAGAGAAGCGGGAATGAAAAGATTTGGATGTAACCCACTTATGTGCAAAGTCTTAAATCCGTCCCATCATCTTATTATTTGATCGTGCCCGTTTAAGGGGCCCAGGGGATGCGGAGACATCCGCACTTGAAGTTTAATATTTGAGTATTTTCAACATATATAAGCTAAACATATGCGGAGAAAATCATGAAATCAGCGAAATTCATCAAAGTTATATAAAATAAGATTTAGATAATATAATACTAAACCATTTTTTTATTTTGAATTATTAAAATTATATTACTTTTGCATGTTTCTAAAATAAAATCTCAAAACCCCTAAATTTGGGAACATCCCAGCATCTTTCAAAATGGTGATTTCTTGATAATGATATTTGTGACACTGCATGGAGCCACAAGATGTATCCTCTTGTGGGGTCATTTGAGAAAAAAACTCTTAGAAACTCAATTCCCTGTAACTAAACGGGCCAAAGATTTCCTTTGCCCCACTCTTTTGTCAAAAGGAAAAATAAAGTGGAATTCAAATACACCCTATTCCATTCAAAGACATATTCCAGGGTCACTGGAATGTAAATGAATCCTAAAATCCAAAGTAAGAAAAGTTCATAAGTTCACTGCTCATCAAAGCAAAAGTACGCTGATAAAGCCTAAATTTTTGCTACCAAAACTAGAATGAGACTCTTAGCCTTGGAAAAGACACTATAAAATAAGGAATGACCACCAAATGATCAATACATAAGCAAATTAGAGATTCAGAACTTCTTTTTATAAAATAAACTAAGCATGCACCATTGGACACTTGTGGCATCTAGATTGGGTCCACTAGTAGTATTATGGATGACCATATGATTAGGGTGTACCAAACTCAACTCAAATGGAGATTCTGAGCCATCCAATTTAAATTGATAACATTGATGAAAGTCACTGAAAAGAAATGAAGTCGTTTTGGCAAGGAGAATAGGGAGCCAATACATTAAAGAAAAAGAAAACTGAGGGACAAGGATGCATTTAGTGCAGTGAGGCGATTTTGCTCTCTAGGAATTTTCATTTCCATGAGAGTGGGGAATCCTACATTTTTACAATCTTACTCCTCACGTAAGAAATTGAAATCTCCTTTATTAAAAAAAAAAAAGTTCATTTTTTTTATTTTTTTATGTGAGTAAAATGCGTCACACTAAATAGCAAAAAAAAAGATTTAGAGAATTTCTACAAACAGTTGGTAAGGAATATGATTTTCCAATACCAATCACAAATTAAATGTGATGGCAGCGCAATTAAGACAAACATACATCAAACCATCATCATATACAAGAAACATACAAGGACACAAGATTTACTTTATTATGTGTAACCTACATCCACGGGAGATCAATGCAAAGTTTATTCTTTTTCTTAATCTTTAATGGAAATCACAAGCCAACTATCAAGCAAATATCTAAGAACTCACCTACAAGTTACGAGCTTCCAAAACTTTCTTTTCTTCTCTTCTCTCTTAATCTTATTGGATAAACTCTTTTCTTGGCTCTTCTCATAATCGCTACACTCTCTCTACAAGGAATATAAAGGAATGTAATAGAATGCCATTTTCTTTTCTTGTAGGGCTTTCTAAAAATAAAGAAGCTCTATAACCATTGGATTGACTCAATCTTATGGCTCACGTTAAAAGAACTAAAAGAAAGTAAAAATAGAATAAAAAAGAGTAAAAGAGAAAAAAACATATAATAAAATTTTACATGACACATATACTGCGCGCGCACACACACAACAAATATAGAACAGAAATATGAGCTACACGTAAAATTCGAGCAATTTTTTATGTCTTTGTGGGTGGTCCAAGCAGAATTATATATCACCAGCCATTTTTCATCTTCTCTAAGAGCCAAGGTTGATAGTTCCAAACGAGCCCATGGCTTCCCAGCAAGATGGCAATTTATTGCTCAGATATTTCAATACCTTTCTTCTTCTGTTTTTTGTCCTTTTGGGTGTTACTTTCCTAGTGCAGTGTGAGATAACACCAAAACTGTTATGTACCTTTGAGCGCGTGCGGTGGGGCTCATTCCCAAGTTCAATAGAAATATGCAATAAGATAAATAAATAAAAGCATATGTATCCTGTTTGGTAATAGTTTTGACTAGTAATATAACTGTTAGTGTGCGACTATCATAAATTAACACGAATCTACACAACAATAGGATAGATTTAAGGGGATTTTACCAGAAAAAAAAATAAAAATTAGGTGACCAGTTGGCCGAAAAAATCACTTTAACTGACCTTGCACGAGATCAGTTATTTTGTCTGAAAACGTGTATTTTTTTAACACTTTCTATTAGTGTCCCTATCAACCTTTACTTTGTAATATTAAGGGTCCCTACGGACCCTGCAGTCCATCGTAACCTTCATAAAACTCCCACTTACGTTCTCTATAAGGTCTCAGTCGACGTTTATTTCCAAAAGTAAGAGTCTCCATCGACCGTACGTTGTACATACAAATTAGAACAAAATAGGACTTAGAAGCGCGTGTTTCGTTGTTAACAACTTCTTTTTTCTTTATCACGGTCGTCTGCGCCTAGGCACCGACCCAGCCGGCGAACTGTGGTCCCCTCCAACATGTTTTAGCCAGCCAACTGATTTCAATTTCATGAGTTTCAGTTGGCCAAAGATGGCTTAAGCTTGAGAAGATTACAGGGCTCGAATTCGATCAGGAATGATGGAATCAAACCGATGGCTCTGCGGATTCTCTGCATAAGCTACATGATACGCCGATACACATGCTAGAGGCCACGATAAGGCGATTCGGTTTTGCAACATAGCATTAAGTTAAACCATTGCACTTGCTAAGTAAAATGCCTATAATTTTACAGTATTGATGAGCAGTTTCCTTCACCAACTAAATGCCTTGCAATCACAGTTTTAAAATACTGTTTTCTTTATTAGACTCAGATTTTGGGACATGGAACTTGGGGTAGTCTAAATTCTAATCGAGTTTCAAACCATAATTTCAGTAGCCATCTTAACAAGTCAGAACTTCTCTGTTTTACATCAATTCTTAAGCTGGTTCATATGAGAAATAGGTTCTCCCATTTACAATCTTATTCTATTAACATTGCATTTTTTCTCATGACAAATTCAATTTTGCTGAAATTCTGAAAAAATCTAGGTATTATTGGATAACAATTATGAAAAAGGATTTATCAAAAGTAGAAAATTATATTTTAGGGCAAAGTACAAACTTCACATTTCCTTTGCTCTGCCCCAAACGGAGTATCACATGCACTTTAATGTTCTCCAACAAACAAAGGCATGTAGCTTTAATGGTTTTCAAGATGTGAGAATAACTTATGAAGTGGAAGCAAGTCGAGTGTCATCGTTTTTTCACCAAGAACATGGAATGATGATGAGTTCCGTTCATTTATAAGTGTACACCGCATGGTCGTTAGGGACTCTTAACGTTATAAAACAAAGGTCGATAGGGACGCTAATAGAAAGTGTTACAAAAAAATAAATAAATAAAATAAAAAAAAAAGTTTTCGGGCAAAATAACTGATTTGGTGCAAGGTTAGTTAAAATCATCTTTTCAGTCCAGGGGTCACCTAATCTTTTTTTTTTTTTTTTTGGTAAAATCCTCTAGATTTAAATAACACGATATAGATCTAAAATTAAAACACGTATATGATTGGCCGACTCCATCGCATTCTCTTGATTTGGTCTGAATGACTACTTTTAATTGAAAATTTACAACACTCCTTCACTACGACTATGTGATCTCGATGAGACAATTCAATTAATCTATTAGTGTGGAGCGGAGTTGTAACCCTCTAAAAATTTTTTTTCCGAGACAACTCCCTTCCCATGATTGAGTCCTAATTAAATTGAGATTTAGGTTTCTTGCAGCACAACAAAATCTTTTATGTTAGTAGTTTTTATTAGACGCCAAAAATATATCTATAAGGAGACGTTCCAATATAGGAGTCCTTATGTGGAATAGTTATATAAAATGAAAGACCCACATGGGTGTGGGGACATTGGGCCACAATTAAACCCAATAACTCTAACAATAACAATATATTAATAGATTTTAGCCTTGATCCAACTTCTAATATGGAGTTTTTGAAGATTATGGTTTCTTGTGTAAATTATAATTTTATAGCACACAAGCATATATGACCATGGAAGGTAGTCAATACCATCATGGGTCATATCAATATGGAACCCATATAGGCCGAGCAAGAATTAATATGTACATAATTAACGCCTCCAAAGCAGATCAGCAACAGCACCAATGAGGAATTTTTTTTCCTTTTCATGCAGCTTTATGGGCTATGAAGGAGAAGTGATAGGCCGAAGAAGACTTATATAGAAGTAGTAATAAAAAATCTAAGGAGCTACAACCTATATGAGGTTTGGCAAATGATAGATTAGAACGGAGAAACAAAACCTACATAGCCAAACACAACATAGTTACGGGAAGGCTTAGGTGATGATGGCAACAATTAATTCATCCATTTTATAATGGAAAAACCTCTGTTGAGCAACCGCATTGCGTACACAAACAATTAGTGGGGCTCACCCTCTAATCCATCCGAGTCAACAATAAAATGTGGATCCCCTTAATAGTCATCAACTTATCCGAATGAACCGGACCGTTTGATTAACCATGCACTTGTTTTGAATGGTGAAAACTTATATGTCGTTGATTAAGTGGGTAGGACGATGATCCAAGCCTTCATCACCGTAAACAGCCAGTGGGGGGTGGGGGGAGATCTTGAAAAACTGAATGCAAATTGTTCCATATGAAATTTAAAACAAATCATTATCAGCAGTAGAGTACGGAGTGTGGTGTGGTCCAAATAAACGCATCTTCTTGTGCTTTGTGGTGACAACAACGTAAACATCTGCAGAAACGTTGGGACATATTTTTCTTGTAGACATGGGAATGTTGCCATCCACCATCAATTTTCATTATGTAAGCATGAATTACGTTGAATATGAAACGTAGAGAAGAAAACGGAAAGAACAGCTTTCCTCTACAAGCTATCTAGGGTCGGCTACGGGCACCCAACTCAAACGCTACTGAATATATTATATACTGCACCAAGATTGGGGGAGATAGAGAGATGTTGATGGGTCTTTGGAATCAACGTACCTTATGCTTCTCAAGACAAGCACATGCATCACCAGAAAAACACAGCATGTTACCCCCACCTACGTATTGTTGAAGGCTGTGTCTGTGTTGCCACCTGTTTTCTCCACATGTTTCTTCCACATTCAAATGATCCTTTGGTCATGTTTTGTCAACCAAGATTTCAAGAGGAAGGTCTGAACCTCTCCTCCCCCATTAGATGTATAATCAATCCTTGGGTAATGGATTGATTCTTAAAAAACAAACATATGTGTATTTAAGAACCACATAAACTCTGAATCAAGCATTAGATAACATGGGGTTGGATTTTTTGCCAAATGATTTTTTTTTCTCATTCATGATTTCATTTTCTTTCCCCACTGTGGCCCAATTATGTTTCTCCTCATACCTTTCATCAAATACCAAAATTTTGGAAACTCTAAAGGTTAATCAACTTATTTAAAACAGCCGGAGGATTGTCCTCACTCCTGATTCTTGGCCGTAGAAAGCACATGTAGGAGCCATGGAGCTATTCAGCTACATCTAAGGTTAATCGTTAAAAGTCCAGCCTCCTCCGTGGCATTTGCAAATCCTCCACCTAGGAGGATGATTCTAGAATTCCACCTTAAGGAACAACTTTTGAAAAATTCACGAATTTTGCAGACATGAGTTCCTTGAATTGTGCTATTAAAGAAACAGGCTTAGGATTTTGAGGAGGGTTAATTGATTTCCCTTTGAAGAGGCAGTTATTTCTTGTCCAAAAGGCTTACCATGATGCTAAGATGCAAGCCCTAGTACAATGATTAAAATGCAGAGAATCCCAACCATAATCCCTCATATTATTCGTTCGGTCTTTGATTGATACAAAGGCTAAATTATCCTCAAACCCTGAACCTCGATCCTAACCAATCCAAACGGATCCAAGGGGCTAAACCGGAATACAAGACATAATTCCAACATCATTCACTTTTGAAGTGAATCATGTTAGGAGTCGTGAATCATTTCCCAAAGAGAATGGCCCCAGGTCGCTTGTATCCCATGTATCATCCTTATCTGTACATGTCACATGTCGCATGTGTCATAATTCTAGGCCAAATAGTTACTTACATATTGTTGTTTAATAAAGGTAATAAAGCCATAGATTTATGCAGACGTATGACCTCAACCATCTATAGCCATTATTAATGAATGGTTTGGAGGCGAGTAACATCTCCCAGACACCTTTTTTAAGGACTTCTTCCTGATTGAAGCATGGGCACGTTGATAGCTCACTCTAAGCTTTCCCATATTTTTCTAACATTATCAAGTACAAGGACACCTTTCATGAGAGGGTGACTTACATGTTACATGACAAACTCAAATTTTCTTCCCATTAAAAAGTAGCTGTAGCTTGTAATTGCATATTACTTAAATTGCCCTACAATGACTGCTCTTTTTTTCAGTAAAATCAAAGCCTCTCAAATAGCATTGATGAGAAATGAAGCCATAATACATGCATGATATCAAGGGCATGAAATCCTAAATTTAATACAAAGACTTTTCTTCTTGTTAAAAGAGGAGTATTTAGTTGAAAACCATCCAACTTGTATGTGGGAAGAGATCTTCAGATGACTCATCCACATTAGATTTGGGTATATAATTGGAAATCCTAATCATCAAGATGGGAATGGAATTGGCTTGAAAGATTACTTCCAATGATCAGATGATCAAGTAAATGGATGGTTTGGACTTAGGAGGTGTGCAATTTGAATCCAAGAGGGAAATGATCAGATGGTTGTTATCTTCATACTGCAGTAATTATTAGGTGTAGTTTATCAAGTATAGTGCTTTGGATTTGGACAATCTAAATTGACTTGTGTGTATTTATGTGGATGGTTCAGGAACCTTGTCTACATGTTGGCCCATGGGCTTTAACCAGACCTGGTTGGTGGCCTGGAATCAAGAAAGGTGAATTTGGACCTCTGTTTTATGTTTTTTTTATAATGGGTAGATGGAAATAATCTCAAGGAATAGGGAACACAAACAATGAAAATAAAAACATCACCAAACTGGATCAGTGCAACCAGTGGACCTCTGTTAATTCATGCAACAGAGAATTCATGTGGATATGATGATCTGCACTTGGCTCGGTGAGGTGGATTTTGGGCTGAGTGAAAATTATGGGCCTTAAGAAGTCAGACATGAGTCAGGCCTTTACCTATAGTGGGCCAACCTCCTCCAGTGCAGCTGAGGCTGTAAATCGGTCCGGTCCATGGTGTTCCTGGACCCGAACCAAATTATGAACTTGTTCTGGATATGGACCCCTTTGCACCCTGACGAGAACTCTTTATTGTTACTAAATGTATTGTTAAATGTGTGTGTGTGTGTGTGTGTGTGAGAGAGAGAGAGAGAGAGAGAGAGAGAGAGAGAGATTGAGATTTAGGGAAATTTTCAAATAAGTTCTTAAGTTTTTGCCTTATTTCAAAAAAGGACACAAGTTTTAAAACTTTTCAAATTAGTCCTTAAGTTTTCCATGAAGTTTTCAATTAAGGACATTCATCAATTTAAAGCTATTTTCCGGCAACTTTTTTTTTTCAATTTTCTTAAACTACCCAAATTATCTTTCAATGAAATAAAACCCCTCTTCACTTCTTCTATATTTTCTTCATTTTTTTTCACTAACAGCCTTATAGTGATGAGGAAAACTAAGTGCTTCGGCTAAATATAGTGGCTGCCAGAACCATGTCATGGCTTTAAATGAAAGTACTCTAGGTATTTTTAAAAAATTGAGAGAAAATGTTATAAAAAATACATTTAAATGACCAGATGTCCTTAATTTGAAAAATTTACGAAAAACTTAGGGACTAATTTGAAAAGTTTTAAAATCTGTGTCCTTTATTGAAATAAGGCAAAAACCTAAGGCCTTATTTGAAAATTTCCCATAGATTTACTATCATTTAATAGGACAGAAATTATGGACATACCTTGTTCGTGGTGTTGATAGGAATAGACTTTGATGATGATAATGAGCATAATAATTGTGGTAAATTATTCGTCTATGGACAAATGTAGACTAGATCTAACTATTAACATTCTCAAAATTATAGGCTTAGATGATTGAAAGCACGGATCTAATTGAATTGGCCGCTACAAACATGACCAGGATTGCGTCGGTTTATATCAAACAGTAGATGCGGAAATTCATGACTGTTTACTAAAAATCGGCCACGTGTGATTCACTCTTCATAATTTTAGGGTACAGATGGACACCCTAGGTGAAGAAAAGATGTTGGACGGTTAATAACTAGAAATAAAGTCACTTACCTCTTGGGTATTTAATGAGACACATTTTTTAATGAGACTTTATTTCTAGTTATTAACTACCACATGAAGCTACTGAGTCTGGTCAGGTGTTTGGTTATCTTCTAGGAGTGTTGTCAAATAAAGTGGTGGGCCATGGTCTGCCGGTTGGTCATCTTACAATGGCCATGGCCCAAAGTAATAGGAGCTTTAACACTTCCTCTATCTACAATTCTACATTCAAGGGGCTGGTACTAATTCAACCACCTTTCCATCAATCACTCTCCTCATCACAGTTACTGGTCATCAAGGTCTTAACTACATGTCAATGAATACGATGGACAGAGTCTAGTACAAGAACCCTAAAAAAAGGGAGGCTCAGACAGGTAGAATTGTCTGAATGGTCTGGATCATACAGGTAGAATTGTCCAATCAGAAGGCTTTTTTGTAAGAGTGGCCCACCCCCATGTGACTCCACACGTTGAATGGTCTGAATCACTGAACTATTTGTATGCACTATTATTTTGAAACAAAAAGGTGACTGCAAAGCAAGAAGCCCCTGTGATTTACCTATATCAGGGCATAAGAACATGTATGTGATGCTTTCATCTGTAAAGTCATATGGTTTGTTTGGGCTTTCTGATTGAAAAAGTGACACCCATATACTTGGAACTTGTACTAGGATGGAGTACATGCATGTATCTATGAAATAATAATAGTTTGACAGTCATCATATGAAGAATTCGATTAATCTGAGGGATTCTTCTAGGCATGATCGGTCCACTAGAGAGGCTCATCAATTCAACCCCATGACACTCTCACTAAAACCCACCCCACTTCCCCCTCCCCAGCCCCCACTATGAGTTGGCCCTGACCCTAATTTGACACTCGTAAAATTTTTTACTCACCATTGAATTAGATTAAAAAAAAAGGAAAAATAATAAGAACTTGAGGCTTATAATAATTGAGGTTGGTACCATCCATTAGTGTGATTTTTATTATTGAAATCTTATCGATCACTGTGTCTCTCATGATTGACATACATTCAAGGGGGCTAAAATAGTTTTCTTTGAAGGTTAAGAAGAAGATACGGTAGAAAATCTGGACGTTAGATAAACCACCATATGAATCCTTGGTAGAATGGGGAAATAGTTTCTATAATTACTGCTCATATAATGATTTCGGATGAATGGCAAGAAATACATAATTGGTGTCGTTTTTAGTAAATAGCTAATCTAGATTATTTTTATGCAGTAAGAGGCCAATGAAGTTTTCAATATTGCATGTCTTCTATCTTGTAACATGAATCATGAATACTTGTGTTGTTGCTAATAGAGAATATTCGGAAGAACGTTTGGATATGTTATGAGAAAGATGAGTGATTAGATTAGTATTATCTTAGACTAGTATTATGTTGTCCTTGGATTTTCTATCATGGATAGTATTAGATTAGGTTTATGTTATTTTAGGCTGCTGTGAATAGGGTTTTATAATGATACGATTAGGTCTCCTAATTTTAATCTTAATATTTTTATAAATAGCCATTGACTATTCTTAATAAAGCCACTATAAAGAATTAATCAAAATATAGTCCATAAATCTTCGTACTTTCAATTAAAAAGCTCAATATTGTTGGTCTTTGGGATGGGTTGGCCAGCCCCACTCCATGTGAGGATTGGTTGTCTCATATTTGTGGCTCAAGTTAATTGCTGGACTACACCTCTAGTTAAGCCTTGGATAAGTATATATACTCTTTCTAGGTGCGCATCAGCCAATGATCATCCACATTTAGGGCATATTTGGATATCATCCTTGTTGAGGAAACCTTGTGGTTTTCCTAGCTATCGAGGAAAACTAGTGTTTGATTGTAGTGTGGACTTGGTAGGATCAAGAAAAACTACAGTGCCAAACCTCTCAAATAAAGGATTCCTTGCTTCGTAGCCTCCCCAATCAGACTGAGCCTTCTCGCGCTCATGTAGAAATGCGGAGCTACAGTGAAAAAAAAAAAAAAAAAAAAAGAAGGTCCATTTTAAAGGATCATCTTTTTCAATTTTTTCATTTTTCTGGGACCCTCAATCAAGACTCAAACCACTCAAAACGTTTAAAAGACCCAAAATAACTAGGACGTCAAATATCAATTATTGATTCATCGTATGTTTTGAGATATTTGCAAAAATTCTAAACCGATAAATGGCCAATTTTGGACTTCAGTGGGCCCCACTTGCACAATTCGAACCGTTCCTCCTCATCAGAAGGCCAAAAGTGAGTAGAGGTCAAATTTGGCAACTAGAGTCATCACGGATCTTAAGAAAATTAAGAAAAACCCCAAATCATTGATTTGCCATAGTACAAAAAGGGTTTTTTTGGGAGTCCATTTTTTTCACATTTAATTCCCGTGGGCCCCTAAATAACGATCCAAACGTTCATCATAGATTTTGAGATATTTGTAGAAATTTTCAGACCCTAAAAATAGAAATTTTCTTATTCTTGTGGGCACCATTTGCACAATTCAAATTGTTCATCATCTTGGGAAGGCCAAAAAGGCTGTGGTGAAGGTTTAGGTCTTGGTTCATCATGGATTGTAAAAACTTGCGAAGTAAAACCGTTGGATGGCATATAGCATACATGTTAGGACTCCTCGAAGTTTGCTAAATATGGAATGCAATGATTCCTCTCCTCAGAAATCCTCGATAGGATATCCTAGTTACTAGGGAGACTAAAGAGTCCTCTAAATAAAGGATTCTTGGGCCTAGTAAGGATGGTACCCAAACGTTCTTTTAGAGTACTTAAAGAAGTGGTCTCCTATGAGTGGATTGTATTGCGGTCCTGCTCTTTGAACCTTCACTTACCATTCGTTCGAATCTTACGAAGACCTATGATTAAGATGCCACAAGATCCAAAAAAAATAACAAATTGCTCACGGTTTTTTTTTTTTTTTTTTTTTCAAATATCTCAAGATTGGTGATGATCCAACAGCTGAAGTTTTAGTCTCATAGCCCTATTTGATCTTGTGAACATTTCCAATGGTTTGGATCTTGATTTATTCTCTCATATATATATAAAAAAAAAAAAAAAAAAAAAATAGAAAACTGGATTGGATTTTATGGATGTGGAGAGCAGTGTTCATCCACCTCTTTTTTTCCCCTCTACTTTTAAACTGCATTAAGAAGGGGTTGTGGTTTTAAGAGGCTTTGCCTCTGCTTCTCTAAAGTGGGTAGAGGATAGAAATGACTATCAAAAGCTTTTATTTTCCAAACCTCTGCCTGCTTTAGACATTTAGACAAATAAAGCCTGAAAATAAAAATGCCAAGCAGGGGCTAAATAGAGGATTCCTAGGCCTAGTAAGGATAGTACCAAATGTTCCCTTAGAGTACTTAAATAAGTGATCTCATATGAGCCGATTGTATTGCAATCCTGCTCTTTGGAGCCTACTTTTGGCCTACCTATGATTTGCTTAGCCCCTTGGATACTCTTTTGATCCCATGATCTAGCATTAGAACTAATTCTACACTCAGTGAACCTTCACTCACCATTGGGTCAAATCTTAAGAAGATCTATGATTAAGATGCCATTAAATTTTAAGGCTGGTAAATCAAAGGCTAAAATAATATGGTGGGGCTGATATTTTGACTCCCTCTTGTCCATAAGGAGACTTTCGCATGCACTCTCATTGATAGACATGTATCTAAGTGTGCCCTATAAATTGGACTGCATTTTAGCACTGCAAGATGTAGTTTGGCCATAGGAGAACATTCTCCCTATCCATGGACCTATTTATTTAGCATGAGTAGTAGAAGGAGATTACAATAAAAAAAAACTAGCAAGATTATATCAGATAATTGTTTTGTTGAGAATATGTTGTGCATAATTTATTTGGTAATATTGTACCAGTATTGTTATAAAAAACTATTTGCCAAATGGCCTGTACACTGTGATCAATATTCATTTATAAATATAACATACTCATTTCCTACTACTCTTACATTGAGAGAGAAGGCAACATCTTATATTAATCAAAAGGATTGTCTCATTCATGTACCTTTGTTTATATGTCCCTGGTATGGACTCCAAAATGAACTCTAATCCTTTTCTTGAAAACTAACCAATGAGGGGAAAACTTCTTTGCTTGGATCTATTTGGATGGATGAGGAGAAGATGACATTAACAAAATAAGGGGAAAATTAGGAGTGGAGAATCCTCTCATGAAGAATCATCACATGATTTTCCACTATGTTAAATATGAAGGGAGAAGAAGATTGTGATGAAAAATATTTTTTAATAAATGTTAATTAGTCAATAGTTTTATGTCAATTTTATTAATAAAAAAATTGCTAGTGTAAAGGGGAGATGTATTTTACTAGGAAAAGTTTGTTAAGAGAAAAATTACTTCTCTTAAAGAGTAGACCCAAATAGGGGCAATGTATTTTACTAGGAAAATATTTTTCTCATCCCTATTTTTCTTTGCAACCAAATGGGCCCTTTAGTGGGTCCCAATTTACAAGCCTAAACTCTCTACCTGTGACCCCACATTGAATGGAGGCAATGAGAATATAAAGGTATCAATTTTGGATTAGGGCCATATTGTGACCAGGCCCAAGACATTAATGGGGACCCATATCTGAACTTGGACTCTAACTCTGATCTAATTTACAAGATCTGTAGTCCAAGTTCATCCATAACCAAAATACCCATGTATAGAGAGTCAGGCCGGGTCTTCATGAGTATACATTAGTCTCAACTGGATTTGGGCCAGGGTCCCAGTCCATCTGAACAAACACATTAATAGGCTTCAAATCCCGGTTCACCATGGACCTACATTCAATTCCTACAAACCCATTTCCATAACACTACTGATCCCAAACAATAGACTCCCCAAAACCATATTTTCTCAATTGCACATCCCAATCACTAACACTAAAATCAGGTTAAATCAATAGGGAGTGTCTAATGCTGTAGTAGTTGAAATACACACTCCATGACTAACTTTTTCTTTCCTTTTTTTTGGTAAAGACTCCATGACTAACTTATCTTCTAGTTTAAGCCAAATCTAAGCTAATCATGAAAAAAAACCCAAGATTCTCAGCTCACAAACATTTCTTAGTCATTATCACCATCTTTTGCTACGGTTCTGTTGTTATTTTCATGATCAGTAAGAGATTATCCAACCTTTGAGGCAAGGATTCAGCAGTGACAGGTACTCTGTTTCTTCTAGTAGCCATAATCACTTGGTAGGTAGATTATCACACATTTGTAACATCCAATCATCATCTAAAAGCAAACAATGAGATCATTAATAGAGTTAAGCAAAGCATTATAGTGGGATAAGTGTCCCTTTAAGTGTCCCTTTCAGTAACTAATTAAATCACCAACAATGATTTCCTATTAATTTAATTTTAAATGAATTTATGGTTGACTCTATATCTTGATTTAGCATACATATCTTGATTGAGTTTTAAAAATAATACAGATATTATTATTTTATTAGCCTTTTTCCTTTGCTTCTTTGTGGGACTGTGAATTGCACAGGCCATGGTAGTGTTAAACTTTATATATATATATATATATATATATTATTTACATCTAATCTACTTCCACAATACTTAGAAATGGTCATTTTCATAACTTCCAGTTTTCTGAGATTTTTTTTCAAACAATAATCTTTAAAAAAAAAAAATTAATGAAACAAATGGATATGACAGTTGAGGCTTACATTTTTTGGATGTTCTTACCAAAAAAAAAAAAAAAACTGTGGATGTTATGGGAACAGATGTTTTTGAGACATGAGCTGAGCCCTGATTGATCCTAGACTTGGACTACTTGGTCTTGATGCAGCCCAAGGGGAAGCAACCATGAAAGCCCAAATCCAAAATCTGAGCCAATTCCAACAGGCCCATGCTAGGAGCCAACCCCACAAAAATTTTTTTTTTTTTTTCTGTATTGTTTTAATTGGCAAGATCCAATGCAGCAAACTATGTCCAGACAGCATGAAATCAGATCCATTGGATGGGTTACTGAGTTAGCTTTCCAATGAACTCAGGTTTCTATAAAGTAACAACCCATTTTATTGAGTTATTATCTTATTTATTTGAATATAAGGGTTAGATCTCTTTGAATTGTCTTGAGCTGAGAATGGATGTGAAGGCCAAGTAAAACATAGAGTTCTTTAGAAGAATGCCATATAAACATAATACCAAGGCACTACAGTGTCTGACCTTTTGGCTATAGAACTTAATTTGGGAAAATCATGTCTCAATCCGAAATGAGGTAATATTTACCTTAGCTTGTTAAGTTTAAATCTTGTTTGAAAGGTCTTAGAAGTTGCCATTCTCAAGTCTTGCAATTATGTACAAATGCAGGAAGACTAATTCTACAACATTTTCAAGGTTTGATGATTTTCATGGCTAATCCTCCAGTATGACAAGCCATTCTCTTTCTCCTGCTTATATTGCTGCATTTTAATTAACATGACTGGAAAAGATTCAAGACAACATGGAATACCTCTCGCAACCGCAAAATGGGCAAAATGTGATGGAAGTTGCCACATAAATGAAAAACATTCCCATGCCTGAAAATGTCATAATAAAGCCCATGTCCCAGTTGCTCTTTGAAGCCATGGTATCAATCATATGAACTCTGGAATGAGATAACTTTGTCACAGGGAAAAAATTCATTACTGCAGAAAAAATGAAATGCTAGCTCATCAGTAAGATGCTGTCCATGTACTGTCGTGCCTCTTATCTGGAAGTCAAACCACTTGGTAGTTATCTGTGATCAATTGTGTTCTTTGAGAAAACTTAGGAGGGGGTCCACCTCTAAGTGGCAAGATATTAACCACCTGCAGGCAGAAACATGCATCAGATTCAGACCATTCCCAGCACACCAAATGATACATACTAGTGGAAAATCTGATGTGGTGTACGAGAAGGTAGATCTTATCATACAAATTACAATGTAACAACTTAATTTTGATGTCAAAATCAATTAGGCTATTGTAAATTAGGAGAAATGAACAACAAAAAATATCATCTTTTGAAACAATTGTGTCACAACCTGAAAATTGAAGTAGACCAAACAACACTACAATACATCTTCACAACCCAAGATCACTTGAAAGTTGGAAGTAGACCAAACAGCACTACAATACATCTTTTATCCATCATACAAGATGATAAAAAGATTTTTCCTGATAAATCCAACACAGAGATGGGAACATGTGCATTGGCCCTATCATAAAGAGCAACTTCTAAGGCCCTTACCAAATATTTCTATTAACCCCATCAGAAGGTTAACATCCTATCTAATCACATCAAATGTTAACATCTTATCCTTCACATCATTTCCTAACTAGTGCCGTTTTGGGTGGAGTGCCTCCAGGCCATTCTCACCATTTTGGCGCCAAGATGATATCCATCATATGGCCGATATAACTATAGGTTATATACAACAGGGACATATGATCTTTAGTCAGCCTACCCAGGGTTGTCTTTTGCTCATGGTTCAAAATAACGGCCGTTACCGTTACATAACGGCCGTTATGTAACGGTAACGGCCGCGACCACGACGATATTTTGCTCATAACGCTAACGATAGCGTTATGGGCAAAATATCGCCAAAATAACGCCCGTTATGGCCGTTATTTTCAAAATATCGGCCGTTACCGTTATTTTGAAAATATCGGCCGTTATTTTGAAAATATCGGCCGACAGTTTTTTTTTTTTTTTTTTTTTTTTTTGAGTTGTGTTTTCACTCATTTTTCATATTTTTTTTCTTCTCCAAACCGAGCCTAAGCTTTCCTCTCACTATATGTGACCTCTCCGAGCTCCAAAACTCAAGACTCTATCAAGAATTTGGTGGATTTCTCCGCCGGAAAGAATAAAGAAGTCGAGAGATATTATTTGGCAAGATTTTTGTGCCTTTTAAGTTTTTTTTTTTTTCAAGATTGGACCTCAAAATAGCTTAGAAATGCTTGAGGATTGTTAGATCTAGAGTCTTGGAGCACTATATTGTAGATTTTAGCACTTTTGTATTTTTTTTTCAAATTTTTTTATTTAAATCCAAATTTTTTTTGTTTGAAAGTTTGTATAAAATATATCTATCTAAGTCTTTTATTAAGTTAAATACTTTTATTGTCCTAAAAATCAAGCCAAGGTAAGTTACTATTGTCCAAACTCCACTACTTTAGGTTAGCAAGTTAATTCATTTTGATGTGGTAAAATGTTACTTTAAACTTGAAACTTGAAGGCGAGTACAACTTGATGATTGAGTTATTGAGTTGAGTATTGCACATGGACTAACTCTATTAGTATTATTGCTAGATTATAGATTTTAAATGTTTAACATTATTAGTTTGTCCAAAATTATGGTTACATTATGTAAAATTTATGATATTTCAGCTTATTTCAGTATATACAGCGATACAGCCATGATACAGGATGTTATAACTTGAGGGGACCGTTATTTTGCTTTAAAGTGTACACTAATGAAAATAAACATTGTTTTCTATCATTTTATAATATTTTGAATTTTTTGGATATTTTTTCTGATTTTTTTTTGGTCAAATAAAAATTCGCTCAGCGATGGACAGCGACGACCGCGAACCGCGACGCGATGACCGCGAACCGCAATAAACGCGAACCGCGACGCGATGACCGTGAACCGCGATTTTAAACCATGCTTTTGCTACAAAATTGCAAAATACTCCACTTTTCAATGTGTAAATAATATCAAATTGCTAGGTAAAAACTATACTGCAAATCAGGTGATCCTAGTCATCATTATGATTGATGGTCAGAATCCCTCCATTGTACAGATCACTTAATGGACTATAAGCAGTGGGCTGGAGTTGAATACTACTGATACATGATATGGTGAATGGCATAACCATATGTTAGCTTCCGTCTGTAGTCCTTTCCTCTAAGCTTCAGTCACTCCCATTAGAAAGAGATGAATCTCTCTAAAAGGATACCAAAAGTGTAAAACAGGCCCCCTCATTGTGAGGAACTGGATCTTCTTAAAATAGAACACGTGGCAGATTTTACGGGGGCCACTTTTCTACCGGATACAAGAGGGCCATGTATCCGGAGATTTAAAAGAAAAACAAAAACAGGTCCATTGGTGATTGCCAGCTTTCTGATTTGATCTAAAGGCCACGAAATGGACATCAAAATATAAACTATACTTACCGATCATTTCATGACCTTAGATCAAACAACTGGCAACATCGAGTAGACTTAGTTTTCTAAAGATGAATAAATATTAAGGCCTTCTAGTTTCTGGTAAGCCAGTGGGCCCCACACAGCCTTCCATGAGTCCTAATGCAGAAGAAAGCTTCTCGGAACTGGATCCATTGTGTGTAAAAGAGGCAGTTATCAAATTTTGAGTGTGTAAATTTTGAGTGTGTAATTGTAGAAGAAATTACAGGAGATGAGAATAAAAATAGAAACATCTAGACAACCCAAAATAAAATGAGAAGTCTATATGGAAGGGCCACTGTGAAGTGGCTTCTTTAGAAAAGAAAATAGAGGCTTTTTCAACACCAGAAGTACAGCTTGAAATTTCAGCAAAAACATGAATCAGGCATGAAGTGCCATGCCTAATTCTCTAAAATTATTAGGAGTGCTGTGGTGAGATATTGAAAGAAAAGGGAGTCCTCATGGTAGCAAATAAACTCATTGGAGTAATTACCATAATGTTGAAGGAAGAAGACAAATATATACTATTGAAAAAGAGTATATCTTTCCCCATCCAAATCTGAGGACAGCCAAAAAAGTTAATTCAGATGCCAAGGTGAGATACTGAGATGCATAAGCATTGCTTCACTAGGATGGTTTCTCCCCTATTTCAGTGTCTCATCACACATTGTGTCCATTCTTTTGAAAGACTGCTTATTATCCTCATATCGCACAACGGTCATAAAAGCAACTTTTGACACTGTGATAGATAATGAGCCAGTTGAGTTCTATTACTTTGAGGCTATGCATTCCATAAGAAGTGACCAACCAGATTGATTCAAACTTAAAGAGGATGCCTCGTTGCTGATTCAGGTGACAGATTGCTCAATTGGAGTGCCAATAAGACTAGGGAAACCCACTAAAGACAATAATCATACTATGTGGTTTTTCATAAAGTCTTTCAACTCAGAGCCCAATCTAGCCCAGCTGCAACAGTAAATAACATGGCTTGAAAAAATCCTATGTACTACATAAACATCACAAAATACTTAAGGTTAAATTTCATTAGGGCATCCAGACAACTGGAAGACATTAAATAAATAAATAAATAATAAACAGAAGAAAAAATTAACTAATATTTTTTTCTTAAAAACAACATAACACATCACAAAAATTAAACATTAGGTGAAAAGCACTGAGGGATTTACCATCTTTCTGAATTCAACATAGGTTAGCAAATATTGAATGAAACTTTAAACAGAGTCATTATAAATCGCTTGTTATAACCTATGATGCACGGATACTTCAAAATGGGCAACGTATCGTGTCATATCGTATCCGATACTTCACCTTTTATGTGTAAAATCTGTATCCATGGCATATTCCTGCCGTATCCATGCAGTGTCTGGGCATCATAGGTTATAACTGAATGGTGAACTATGAACTAGTCAACCATAGGACGCCATCAGTATTCTCTGCTTCATTATCTTTATGAGGCTTGAGATATTCAAGATCATAGAACGGACATAAAACATTTTGTTCAATGTTTATTAGCATTTACCTTCCAAAACCTAAATGCTTACTAGCATGTCCAAATTCAGTAATATTCCATTTTCTTTCTAATGATTAGGAATGTGGATTATTTTTCCATCGAAACCTATCACCCAAATATATCCAATAGTCATCCATGTTTGCAATTTAACTAAAACCTTAAGAATGAAAGGACAGGAGCAGTTCAAGAACGAAAAAGATTGCTGTCCTGAACTGGAAAAATCAAATTACCAAATATGCAACCCGGTTTTCTTAACATGCCTCAGAACGGTGCATTGAACTTTTAACAATTATGAGAGCAAAGCCTAGCTGTTACTTCGCAAAAGTATCAAGAGCTCGAAAAGACATGACAACAGCAATTCTATAATGTCCATGTTGGACAACCGCTAAGAAACAGTAATAAAGAGGGAAAAAAAAAAAAAGGCAAAAGAAATTTACCAAAAACTGTCAAACTAAAATCTGAACTGTACAAACCTTCATGTTGCTAAATGTCTTCGCAGCAGTAAATCTGACATTAATGGGGAAGAACACTGACAGATCTGCTGGGGGAACAACAAACTCCATTGAGCCACTGCCAATTGTTTAACAACTGAAAATCAATGTTTGCTGGTGTTTTATCTTGAGAACTTTTAGGAACAAAAATTGCAAGAAATAAATGTGCTTCACATTTAAAAATTATCTGACCTCCGGTTAGAATTATCAATAAGAAGAATGGACCACTCCAAAATAGAATTTCTTGGGTCATACCTGCAAAATAAAGCAAGTGATGACTGATGAATGAAAAGCACACTAATGGTGAAGCAAGAACCAGCTGAGAGTTAGATAATGTATTAGCAAAAGGCAGGTTCCGTCAATTAAAAACCACTAAAAAGAGGTGGAAAAACGTAATGTTTCCATTCTTTTCATTATGCTTTCGTAGAACATATAATTATGCACATGCAGTCCCTAAACTGCGTCATGCTATTATACCGGCACCTGGACTAACTCATTATTATTAGTGCAATTGTTCAAGTCTTCTATTGGACGGCCGAGAATCAAGATGGATCCAAATCAATTTTCAAATCTTCAAAAATAACTGAGGAATCAAAAAAGCATGTTAACGGTCCTTTTGGACCATCTAATCAAGCCCAAATTTGATGAACAGTTCAACAATGTTGAGCTGCACAGTGTCTAACTTGGGGCCTACTGATTGTGGCCCAAACCAGATCCGTTCTACTCCAAGTCAGGCCCATATTGGATACCCAGACATGGTCCATTCTCACACCTCTTTTAATGGTCCCACCAGCACAAAAAGTTTGGACTAGAACCCCCTTATTGAGGGACGTCCAATTAATTCCAATGCAAGCAAATATCATGAATGGAAACTTAAGCATACAAGTTCCTTGACCATGAAGAACCATTAAACCAAGAAATTTCCAATTTAGTTTCTTGATTTGGAGAAATTTTCAAATATCATCTCCCAACTATATTAGACATCCAAGTCATGTCGGATTTACTCATGAAACTTTCTAATTTTGTTCTCTTTTCCTTTTGAGTAAAGAGTTGTATAAGGACTTGAATAGTAAACATTCTTTATTGGCTAGATAAGATGAGTGGCTAGGATTTAAGATAGATTAGGGCTTTATTGTATGAGAAGAAACAATATTTATGAAACCTATATGTCCCGTCCAACCCATAACTGGACCATCTTTTATTCTACTTAAATAAAATTGCTATGGTATGCTGTCAGGTTTCTTCTCCATTGGTTTGATACTGATTTTCTCCGAAGGACTGAAAACTATTTCAGGCAGTGGATTACATTTTGGGTAAACTTTCTACTACTTATCCCTTCGTGTTTAATTAAGGTTCTCTAGATTTGGGGTTAGGGAATTGATTTAGTTTCCCAATCAATTGGGCCCACCTTTTGGCTGTGTCAGTTATGCCCAAACAGATCAGAATAGCATGGAGGATATGTAAGAATATGAGGGGGAAAAAACTGTCACTCACACATAGAGAGAGAGATCTACAGAGTCGCTTTTATCCATCGATTCAATAAACAATTAACAGAAAAACATTTGGGTTATAAAACTGAGTGGCTATATCCATGAGCAGATCGACTCAGACCACAGAGTGACTCGGACCATATTCATTATGTTCAGGCAAATAAAGAGATATTGCACAAATTGACACTGAAAAACAAGGCATATACAAGATATATATATATATATATATATATATATATGAGTAATGCTACAAAACTCCCTGGGCGTTTTTCACAAAAAAAAAACGCCCCTCTTTTAGCCAATGAAAGTGTGACACGTGTCATCATTAGTACACTTATCCATTCTCTCTCCTAAATATTCTCCTAAAACTGTGGATATTTTATAGATTCTCTTAAATCATTGGCTAATAGATAGGGGCAGAAACTCCCCTTTTGAGATAGGAGAGTTTTTGAGAATTTCACTATATATATATATATATATGGGAGATGCTCTTATGAGAGATAGGGGTGGGGGCCCTCACATTTAAGTTGCGAGCATTGGATATGGATGTGAGGGCCCCCCATCCAATCTCTCATATAAGGTGAGAGATATCTTTCATAAGAGCATCTCCCTATATATATCATAGTGGTCAATTCCGTTCCGGCTGGAATTGGCCGGAATGTTCAGAATTAGCCTTGGGCGGAACGGAATGCCCCCCTAAAAGTTTCCGGTCTTGATTCTGATCCGTTCCGGTCATTCCGGTCCCAGCCAAGGTTTCATACTTCCATTCATATATAGTGAAAACTAGAAAATGGTCTATTGTATAGAGTAGTTTAATTTAAGTGATGTAAGTGTGTATTTTTAGTATTATTCTAGCATTCAACTATTTTTTTCAATTTTAGGTATTCTTTTATATTTGTTTTTTTTTTTTTTTTTTTTTCATTTTTCAATCCCGTCTTTTCCGGAACGGAATACCGGAATTGACCGGAATGCTGAAGCGTTCCACTACAAGCTCAAACCGGAACGGAATTGACAACTATGAATATATATATATATATATATATATATATGAACCCCCCCTGTTTCGGCAACAAAGACATCATGCAGATACCAGAGAACCAGAAAAGAAAAATCTTTTGAGACACTTTTCTCTGCTATAAATAAACCCTCAACTTTTTGCAATATAGTTCAAACTCATATGCCAATGGGATCCAATTTATATATATTGTTTGTAAAATAAAAAAAGCTTCACAATAAAATAGTATTCAGAAACTGGAGAGCCCAAATTGACTAAGAAGCACACCAGATTCAGGCAGCTTGAAGACTCAGTTAAGATTAGATTCAACTTGCAATACAATCCTACCACTAAATAAGCGATACAACTGATAGTATCATGATACCATCTATCATATCTATAGAATAATAGAAACTTTTAGTGCTGTGATATTCATAGGATTGGACCACATTGTTGGCTTCTATTGATTGTAATAATTAACAATCCCGCATAGGACGCGGTGCAATCCAACAATGAACATACTACACACTCCCGAGTGATATATCCAGAGGACTATGACCTGGCTATCATAGATAAGTTTGACATCCAATTGTTCGTCATAATGAGAAACAGGTCCCCAAGCATACAGATTTTACTTGACAGTAGCTTGGTTATTGACAGATTACAACTATGACACTGTCAATGGTAAAAAATGAATTCTTATTAATAAACATTTGTGAACAGAACTTTGATATAAATAAAATATAATAAGTAGGAAAACATGCGATGAACAATTAAAAATAATAAAATTTTCTAAGAAGTTACCTTAAAATCTATCAAGCTGACAAAGAATTCCTTTAATTGAGTTGAATCCGCTAGTTCTAAAGTATTGTTCTAAACATGTGGAACCACTCAATTTGAAATTCAGTCAAATCAACTCTTCAGCTTTCAAGTAAAGTCATTGATTTTTTGAGAAATATAAATAACAACAAAAAGAATGTAGTGAAGACGTCACCTCCATTCCCCATCAATCTGGCGGACATTTGGTGGCGCACGAAGGGCAGGAAGTGGTACAGTTATGACAACATTTTGCAGGTCAAAAACTGCTGAAGCTTCATATTCGATACTGACATAAGTTTCACTTCCAGAAACAGAGGGCCAGCAGTTGACTACAAATAATAAATAAATTTATAAGAAGGCTAATCAATAATCAAATGTCTTTTATTAAAATAATTAAAAAATTGAGAGGGTAGTAGAAGGTAGAACTCAAAACCCACTGGTCAATGGTACAACAGATTCATCCATGCTCTGCATTCTCCACTTCAGAAGACCAACGCCTGCTGCATCGCCAGTTTGACCAGTAGGGAAAGGCCTGTTAGGGTCCTTCAAGCCAAGAATATTTTCATTTGAGAATAACTCCTTGTTGATATTTGGGTGGGTTTTGAAGAGGACTCCAGGATTATCCCCAGTTTCAATCTAGAATTAAGTAACAAAAACACTATTTTATCAGTAAGGCAAGCATTCAATCTCAATCTAAGACACAAAAATACTGATATATCACTAAGCCAAGCATGAGACCTCTGTATTTTCTACATTATCAATTTTATAAACAAAAGACTGACTCAACTACATACCATTTGCCAGAGCCGTCTATCAATAATTAGATATTACTATTATTACCTATAAATACAAAACTTTATATTGTATAACCAAATAATCACTTGCAATGGTTAGAAATCCATAGTTAAACATTGCATTGCATGTGTTATTACAAAAACTAAGTAGGGGGTAAAACATCTATATTCCTCAAATGAGCTTAAGGTACTATTAGGATGAGGTGCCCAGTGTCAGCATATGTTATGTGTTACGATACTCATGATCTCTTTAGATTGTAATAGATTATGAAAGCATCTTAAGATTACCTATAAAGGTCTCCTTGCTTATCTTGGTTAATTGTACTTTATATATAGTCACGTAGTTTTAATGCAAGATTTACAAGCCTTGTGAAATATCCTGTTTACTGCTATGGTATAAGAACCCTAAGCTTGATTCATCCCTGTTCTTTCGACTGTTCTGTCTGTTTCTAAAAGAACCCATCTGGCCATTGGACCTAGATCTCTAGTGGCGCATACAGTGTTGATTGATGCTCACGTAGAATGGGCGGCTTGGATATTTTCTACCTCTTAACAGCTGCTCGCATTCGCAATACTAGGATTGTAATGAAGCTTCCAATTGTGCAAGGAGGCGCTAATCTGATGAGAGAGGATGTGTTTCGTTTTTCTTGGCCTTTTGTTTCCCTTCTCATATTTTGTATGTATAATTGCATATAGTCCATTTTGGTTGGTTTCCACTTTTTTAATAAATCTATTTTCGTGCAACAGAGAGAGAGAGAGAGAGAGAGAGAGAGAGAGAGAGATGTGTGTAAGCATTTTTTTCTAGAACTTCTTTGGAGCCCAGAGGAAGAGTATCTGAGCATTCTCCCTGTCACCCATTTCCTGGAACCAGTTCTCATCTGAGCCGTATTTTTTAGTGGATTATTATCCGCATCTGAAGATTCTTAGGCTGGGTCCCTCTCTCTCTTTTTTTTTTTCCTCAAATCATTTTATGATACAAGACCTGAGAAATAGATCACAACCATCCTAACATATTCCAAACAGTTTGCAACTGATTTCATCTCCAGTGTAACAGGTACGAAGCATCAGGATTCAGGTATCTCACTGTCTCAAAATCAAATCTGTTTCCTTCAATGGATATTTGGCCTTGATTATATGGACGCTCATCATACGACAAAGGTTGATAATACCATGCTATGCCAAGCATACTCAAGCGAAAGAAAACTTAGTCACATTCAGATTGGTCTCCTTGACACTTTGAGGCCACCGAGGCCAGTTATAGCTTCATGAAAAGCAGTACGGGCATGTTTGTGGAACCGCTTTTCCGTGGAAACAGCAAGGAAAAGTGGGACATTTTTCTACAACAAAAATTTTCCATCATTTGGTGTGAATGCTTTTTCACGAGGAAAACCATCAAAGTAAGTACATTTTTCCACAAATCCAAGAAGTGTTTCCAATGTGGGTTAGGAAAGGCAGATATTCTGCGGAAAATCATAAGTCTGCAGACTTTACACAAACATGCCCTAAAGTAAATAATGAACAACTACTTGGCATGTATTCATAAGGAAAGTGAATGCTAGCATTTAAAAAAACAAGCCAAAATATTCTTGCAAACTGGCTTCTGTGCCCACAAAGGCTTCAAGATAACCAAAGAACAATAAACATCACAAAAAACATGTCTACTTCAACAAACAAAGCATATTTGATTTCCATGCTAGTTGTACAGAATTCTTCAGAGGAATTTCAGGCGTCGTCTCAATTGTAAGATGAGTATTAACAAGTAAACATTTTTCATATATTAAGTATACATTTCTAACGAAAAAAAAAATGAAGATGAACAAGCAATTTTTAACACTTCTGAAAAGGAGACTTCTGCTTGAGGACAAGATGATTGTAACAATTTATTCCTATTTATAAAGAATTATAAATATGAATTTTGGCCTATCAAGAAAGTAATACATGCATAAAATGAGTGTAGGCCAACAATGGCGCCATTAAGGAAAAAGTTTTTCTATGTAGGTTGATGGTCCACCATGGAGAAGGGGTGGGCACAAGAAGATATGGATGGAAGTAGTAAGGATATATCTAAAGAAGTGCAACATATCCGAGAATTTGACTTAGGATAGATTAGAATGGAGAAATAGAATTCATGTAGCTTTGATAATGATGATGAAATATTAAATATCAATTCAAGAACTATTTATTTGTACAACTAGTATTCATCTCATCAGAGATACTTATAGACATGGACAAACAAATAGGATTCAGAAATTAAAATACAATGTCATCTTCTACGGATATCCAGTCTTTTAAAAAATAACTTTGGCTCTTCCAAGTTAGCAATCTTTTCTCATATAAGAAGTGTTCAGGAACAAGCAGAGAAATGGAAAAGACATGTACAACGGGACATGTTTATTCATTGCTGAAGATTCCCTGGTAGCGAAGAAAACCTTCAATGATGAAAATTTTGAATAGTTTTCCTTGAGCCCTATAGAAAACCATTTCCTCTACGAGGGCAAGAATCACCTGAGGTGCCGTAGATTCAATCCATACTGTTAAATGACATCCTTTCATCAAAATAAATTGTTAAAATGATTTTTGCATAGACAAATGTAAGCCTCAAACAATTAAGTAGAACATGGTTGACAATATTTTGTTAGCATCCTGTTGGGTTTATGTCTTGTATTTCGGGTTAACCGGATTGGTCCATTGGGTTAGCCAAGGACCAAGCTTTGGCCAGGGGTATTTTGGTAATTGTACCAAGGATTTCTTAGGGCTTAAGAAAGAGAGTGTTCTATATATCATGTAACGTATAACCCTAGACCTAACAGTGGAATAATAAAGAGATAGTGAGTTCTCTTTGGCCGTGGATGTAGGCACATTGCCAAACCACGTTAGCCTCTCGTGTTTCTCTTCTTGTGTGTGGCTTGATTGTGGCATAGTAGATTTCATGATTCCGCACACACGCACACAACAATTTGTATCTTCTTCCTCACAACACCAAGCCCTCAACTTGGTTATCTTATCTCTTCCTTTCTTTCTCAACTCATTTGAAAGAAGGTACGAAGTGACATCTTCCACATCAATCTTATCTTTTTTCATAAAGAGTTGTAACCAGGTGTTCATTTGATGAATGAAGGCTAGACAACACATCCTCTCTTAGTTTCGACCAACTTCTTTTTTCTTGTTCTAATACTTCAGATGGTTGAGAATAAAATAAATCTGATGCAAATGTAGTGTTTTTTAATGAACGTCTTAACACAAACAAGTTTAGTTACATATGTAAAAAAAATGTGTGCGTGTACAAAAGAGAGGGAGGGAGGGAGCGAAAGAGAGGGGGTGGGGGTTGGGGGCAGCGGAGAGAACCTGAACTTGGATGAGTCCGTCTTCTTGGTTAAGAATTTGCAGCGAAAGAGTTCCTTGAACATCAAAGTTGCTAACCCCACCATCTCGCTTAAGAGTGACATTAAGTCTCTCCTCAGCGGTCAATGTAACAGGATCTGCTGGAGGAAGTGGAACAGATGGCCTTGAATGACCACCACTCGGCTGCACATCCTCAAGAATAACTTCACCTTCAGCTTTCAGAGATTCCAGGAATTGATTTGTCCTTTGATTTTTTCCAAGTTTCATGCCAAGGCCTTTTGGAGGAGCAGTGGCAGCCGTAGATGGACGACCTGATTAAACAAATACTAATCTTAGAATCCAAACTAAAAAGGGAAATACACAGCTAAGCACTCAATGTCATTACTAAAACCATCATCTACTGGAAAACTTTATTGGAAAATCGAGAACGTAGGTAAAGTTGGGTCAATGGGTTGGCTGACAATGCGTTAAGCCCAACAGATTAGTCATCTATGGGCTTGGCCCAATGGGCTGGCCCACTATGGGTTAGGATGGCGGACTGGCCCATCATGGGTTTAGGCCCGATGAGCTGGCTGTTTGTGGCCCTCCTTTTGTAGCCCTTAGGCCTATGATGCACTTGGGCTGCATCATTGGGGTTTTCTTCAATAATTTCAACCATCTACTCTTCACATCATTCACATCACACAACTGAATAAACTAGAAAATGTATTTTAATTGGTAAAAAATCATTAAATTGAAAAAAATAAAAGAAATTTAAACGAGACATTGATGAGATGCACCATGTTAGGACTTGGTTCTCATGACACATTAGAGATACGCCTTCCACACAGTCCTCAATGAATAGCAAGAGTTTCTACTTAGGATAAGCACCACCACCACCCCACCATCATCCCCCCCCCCCCCCCCCCCCCCCACGCTCTCTTTTTAAAACACCCACACGCGCGCGCCATTATTGCCTAAAACCAAGTAACACCACCCTCCACATTTATAAAATGTTTATTTATCAATTATAGTCAAGCCTGCTGATTATAGTCAAGCCTGCTCAAACATAGAAAATAGAAAGAAAGCATATTGCATATAATGACATTATATGCTATAATTCTATAATTCATCATATTTAAAACACTCTTACAAGCCCTAAATATTGAAGGTTTTCAACAATTTCAATTTCTAATATTTTTATAAAATAATATCGAAATACAAAAGAACCAAAATGAATAAATTAAATTACAGTTTCCATCCAAAAAAAAAGAAAAAGAAAAAAGAAAATGGTTTAGGCCCATTCATGAGCCATTTTTTAACAGTTTTGACCCAAGCCACTAAGGGGTTCGACTTTAAAAACCATCTTTTTTAATCATGATGGTTATGCCGCCTATTTTTTTTATAGGTATGTCATGCTACTTTTAAATCCAAGAGAACTAGAGTACTTGAAAATTTTCTCCACGAACTACTTTTGTGGAATATGGGGATATGATGAAATACGAACCTTTAGGCTTGCTAGAAAAGGATTCCACGTCAACACCCAATCCATGACCAGAACTTCCAAACCCACCACCAGATATACTCATATCACTAAAGCTACTATCAATTCTCCCTGAGCCAGCTGACTGAAGAGCCATAAACCCTCCTTTCTCACCTCTATTCTTATCAATCTGAACAAAGAAGAATAAATTAGGTAAACAAGAGGCCAATCAGGGGATAGTAAGTAAAAGAACCACAACTCTCTAGAAATGTTAAAAGGGACTATAACACAACATGAAGAACCACCTTGCTTTTGTCAATCTCACTTGCTTTTCGCTTCATGACATCTTTGGTATCATTGATCTTGCTCTGCATTACAAGCTTATGGAGTTTTTCTTCATGAGACTCCATCTCACAATATTGCTTAACTTGTGCAACAGTTACACCTTCCTTGTGTCCAAGGGAGATGGCTTCATCAAAAGCAAAAATTAGCTCAAAAGCCATCTTGCAAATGCCCTCTTCATCCAGTGAAGGAGAATACTCGGGCACCTAAATAGGGTTAAGGTATTAAACTAAGTGAATGTAATAATTATCTTAGCATATATGCATATATCCTTTAAAGTTAAAAGAATCAATGATTTACAGGGAACAGCAAGCAAGTAATCCTTAAATTGAAAAACAGTCATGACTGTGAAATGTGACGGATTTGATATCAGCCAGAGTTTCCAAGGCTCTGATCATTCTTCCATAATAAGGAAAAAGGAGAGAGATGTATAATTACTCCAAAACAACTAAATAACAAAAGCCTCTCATTATCAACACCCACAAAGTGTCCAATATAAGATTATTTGGCACAGTTATTTTATTTGAAAATACAAAATATTCATCACAAATTCACAATAGATCTTCAAAAATCTAAAAGGAACTATTGGCAATTTTTAAAATTTCTCAAAGAAAGCTTTATTTTCTTGTTTTCTAAAAAGTAGAAAGCTTTACACAATATGACTATATTTTTTATTTTTAGTCAATGTATAACAGACCATTATCATTTAAGAAAAAGGATGCTAACTCCTCAAGCAACTTCATTTATGAGCAAAATTGAGATACAGGATACAAGTTTGGACAGAAGCCTCAAGGTCTCCAAATCCTCAAGAATGTTGCTCTGCTTGTTTGTTACAAGTAGCAAATACAGAGCTTCAATTGGCTGGTAGACATAGCGCACATTTTCAGTCTCAATGTACGTGTGTTGTTTTCCTGTGCCAACCAACTTTGGAAATGCTGCAAGCAACCCTTCTATCCTTATGCGAGACATATCCACAAACTGCCTCGAAACAAGTGCTGCAAAGAAGTCAAGGTACAATAAACGTTTAATTGAAGGAAACACGACATCATTTGATACTTAGAGTCTGCAATTCAGCTTAATCATCATCATCATTAGTCTTAATCCATCAAATCAAGGGCCGAATAAAAAGCTCTATTAAAAACTTTAAACAGGCAAGTTGGATTAATTAATAAATAAATAAAACATCAAAAGCGAAGCAAAGATGACCAGTCTTTTAACTGATAAATAATATGTTCTACCTTCTCTTAAGACAGTCAGCTGAAGAAACTCAGTAAAAACAATAATGATAATATATTAATAATAAATAACAACAACAATAATAATAGTACTATTAATATTAATAGGAACAACAGTCTTTCAATGAGAGTACCAAATAATGTTATTCAAATAGTAACAAAAGTTTAGGCAGTGCAATGCTTAACTTCTTTTAACCAATCATTCTCTTATTCAACCTCAGTATCAAGCCAACCATTTTTTTCTTCAAATGGATGAAATTCCAAGTAATTTTCTTTTCGGAAAGAAAAAATTCACAGCAGTTTTATTTTCAAAAATTAGCTGAAGCATGACTTCAACAGTAGAGAAAGAAAAATCATATAAATAACAGTAGAGAGAACAATCATATACATAATCATGGAGAAAGAACAATCATGTTAATAATGATCTACATTCAACAAAAGCAAATGCCCAACACACGATCAAACTTCTGCAGGCATTACACAGTGAATGTGAATATAGAATATAGATGAAAATAGAATATGGACAGCATGGCCAACGTCTAACATATATCAATTTATATATGAACAATGTAGAAAACCATGCTAACTCACTTTGTGAGACTAAACTCACCTTTACCAGATTTACTTATGATAGAAGCTGCAAGAACCACCTATTTAAAAGTTTAAAAAGAAAAAAGAAAGAAAGTCAGTATTATAGAGAGGTAAACATGAAATTTCTCGTAAACAATTCACATGAAGAAAAACTATGGATAAAAAAAATAAAATAAAATAAAATAAACAAATCCAAGATGCAGAACATAACATAGTTTGCTTGTGGAATAGAACAAATACACCATAGCACATCAATGAGTGAATCTAACAGGCTTGCTCTTCTTGAGGCAAAGTGAATTTTAATGATACCTATTTGATTTGGAGGGTCTTAGATAAAGGAGTGTTCCAAGAGGTTATATTGATAATTTGATAATATTAAAGACATCTATACGGGAGCAGTAACAAGTGTGAGAACCACCTGTGAAGAGACAAGTGTGTTTCCAGTGACTATAAGTTTGCATCAAAGTTCAACTTTAAGCCCTTATCTTTTCGTACTGATTATGGAAGAGTTCATTACTCATTTTCAAGAGGAGGTACCTCGGTGTATGTTGTTTGTAGACAATATTGTAGTGGTGGATGAATCGAGAGACAACATGAATGCAAAACTTTCATTTTTGGTAAAAGAGCATGAATGCAAAAATTAAAAGATGGCAGGAGTCTTTAAAATCCAAGGGGCCTTAAAATAAGTCATGCAAAGACAGAATATATGAATTGCAACTTCATAAGGGATGCACAAAGAAATGAAATGCCGGTGAGAATTGTAGCTCAAGAGATAGTACATAGATATTCGTTCCGATACCTTGGCTTGATAATTAGTAAGGATGGAGAGATTTAGGAAGAATTCGAACATAGGATAAGAGCGGGATGGTTGAAGTGGAGACTTGCTTCTGCAGTGCTTTATTATCAGCACATGCCAACTAGATTGGAGGGAAAATTTCACAAGACAACAAACAGACCACCTATGACTTATGGAGCAGAATATATATATATATATATATTGGTTACGTATGGAGCAGAATGTTAGCTAGTCAAGAAGCAATACATGCACAAAATCAGCATAGCAAAGATATGAATGTTGAGATGGATGTGTGGTAAAACTAAAAAATATTGAATTAGATATGAGTGCATTAGGGAGCATTTAGGGGTAGCATCGATCAGTGATAAATTAAAAGAGACTCATTTGATACAGATTGGGCATGTCCAACATAGACCAGCAACGGCGCCAATGAGGAAAAGTCTTTCTATGCAAATTAAAGGCACTCCCAGGGAAAAGGGGTAGGCCAAAGATGACATGGATGAAAATAGTAAGGTTAGATCTAAAGAAGTGAAACCTATTCGAGGATTTGACTCATAATGGATCAGAATGGAGAAACATAATTCATGTACCCGACCCCAACATAGTTGGGACAAGGCTCTAATGATCAATGATGATGAGAATGAAAGAAACCATTTACCAACCCAAAAGCCTAATTGATAGGTGGAAGGCCCAAACAGGTACATGAAGACATGTCCAACTCAGGACTTAGGCGATGTGGGATGTGGGACTTCCCAACACTCTCCCTCACGTGTAGGCCCAATAGATTTCATGGACGGGCCTGCTGCGTGGGCTACACACGAATGACTGGATCGGAACTGCTCTGATACCATGTAAGAAACCATGTACCAACCCAAAAGCTTAAGCTAATAGGTGGAAGGCCCAAACAAGTATATGAAGACATGTCCAACTCAGAACCTAGGCAATGTGGGATGTGGGACTTTCCAACCGCACTTAACCCTAACAGCCATATCATGCATCAGGAAAGAAAAAGGGAACATATCCTTAATAAAAATATAATATTTTCAACGTTACCGCTCGATCCATTCAAAACATAAGACTGTAAGTGACCAGAAAATGGTAAATAAGCTATGTAATTCCTCAGATACAAAGTAAATACCAAGTTAGAAATGCCATGTTAGAAATGGCAACTGCTGCTAATCATATCCCAGGAAAAAGAAAAACAAAAAAGAATGAATGAGGTAGAGATTTTACCATGATGAATGTTTTCAAGTGTCAACAATTGTTGAGTATTACAGGTAAAAGTTGCCCAAAGTTGCCCACCGTATCAGATATTCTGGAACAGCTTACTTCTCAATCATGCAACAGATAGAAAACCAAGTAAGAAAGAGATACACAAAAAATTCAGCTAATGAAGAATATATGGTAAGAAAAGTTTACAAAAGACTCAGGGTAGACAATAGAGACAGTCAAAAAGTAATGACAGATAATAAAAATAAGATTCCTCCAATTATAAGTCACCAATTATCATCCAAGTCACAAATGACAACTGTCACCAAGTACAATTAAAGTTTTTTCCCTATATTAACAGCGCAAATCTCAATTACCAACTAAATAAATCTGCAAAATAAAATACACCTCCCTAGGTTAACAAGTTTATGAATAATCAGACTACCAATTGTTTCACCAGCTTTCTTCAGCATCGGCACATTATGAGTGCTAGACTCATCTACAACATCGAAGAAGAGCTCTCTTTCCAGATAAAATCCCAGAAGAACTTAAGATGTCATTAAATTTATCAAAACAAAACTCAAATTCCTTCACGAAAAAAAATTAGCAATGTAGGAAAGCTCATTCTATTCATAATGGCATACAATTTTACAGAACTTTCAAGTTTCAACCCAATCAGAATCTTGGCCATTATTGAACACTACCATCACTGTTGGCCACAAAATACATGGTAGGAGTGTAATCTGAACAGATCAAGGTCAAAGCAAACCAGAGTTAGTCAGGTCTCCCATTGACCGGACCCATTGACCGGCTGGGTTACATATAGCTTGCAGAACTTGAATTGTATTAGACTCAGAATCTGACGATTTAGGTTAAGTTGTAAAAAGAGAAAACCAAAACCTTGCAGAACAAGACAAAGGGCCTGTTTGTTTGTAATCAAATACATGTGTATTACTTTAATACATATATATAAATTACATAACATATCCATTTGAAAGTATAAATTGAATCCACATGTAAATTGATTTCAAGTGCTTGTTTGTTGTCACTAATTACATATCTAAATCCTATGTAATACAAATTACATTGTTTGTTTAAGCATTTAAACTCCAATGTAAATCTTTTTATATTTTTTATAATAATCAAACAAACATGAAAGTTAATGTGCATAGCCTTACCTAACAAAGTAATGATGAGTGGGGCCCACTTACCTCATTCTTAATACCATGCCCCTAAATAGGATCTTTCATCCCAGTGTTCTATGAGAAATCAACATATCTTACAATCATACCCACCAAGAAAAATAAGTCAAAATATCATCGAACCTATCCAAGTATTTCTCAGTGAATATTAGGGTAGAACTGAGGAACATTAAGACGTCAAAAAAAGCAAATATGTGAACTCTGGTCATTGCCTTTATCCAATACTCAACCAAAAATCTCAATGCAATACCCTCAAAACCACAATCTTTATCCAAACGGATGCATTTCAAGAGAATAAACTACCAACTGTTGATTCTAAAGCTCTGCTATCCGCACGAAGGAAGAAAAATATACACACAAAAAGAAATTTCACTAGCAGCAACAATATTTTAGCCAACTCATTAGCATAAATTCCAAACATCAACATATCTATAACCGTCTCAAAGTACTCCTATCAACATGAGATATATGCAAAAACAGAAACTATTCCGTAGCATCCATCCATCATATAACCAATTTCGCTGGGATCCAAGCCGCACTGTGATAGGAATTGGCTAGTTGCTTCCTCATCACAAGGTAACTTCAGCGCCTTGTGCCTCAGTTTTCTCTCTAGGTTCAGCTCATCTACAATTCTATGATCTTGCTTTGGGTTGGTCTAGTTGGCTTTATCAATAGTTTGTGAGAGACAATCAAACTCCATGCAAGCAACTCTCGTGGATCTCCAGAGCTCCTTCGATTACAAGGGGTCTTTATGGATACATTAGAATTCTTCATTATACGGGAGACTTTTGAGAAGACCTCATCTTCGTTCTCATCGTCCGATGACACATGTGACGTGAAAGGATTAATAGGTTCAGTTGCAATAGGCAATAAGAGGACAACATGACAGGATTTTAAACTTGACCATCCCAAGTAACCAGCTTGTGTGAGTTTTGACATGAAGATTGAATTGAGTGGATACAAAGACAATATATTTTATCTACTCAAAAGAATCCATGCATGGCAAATGCAATGTTTGAAATTGTGTGTAGGAAACTAATACTAAATTACATTGGTGATGATACTTGATAGAGGCCTGAAAGCTAAGTCTAACAGATGCATTCCTTCATTGTCTTACAAAAGAATTGAGGAAATAGTACTAGTTATTATATTCAGGAAATCTTTTTTGATTAATCTTCCCCCTCATCAACCTTTCATTCCCAAGGAAAATAAATCAAAGAAACATACAAGTGATGGATTTTAACTTAAACTAACTAGCAGCATGTATGGTTGAAATTAACATCCAAAAACTTTATTTCAATGTGTTCTTTATAAAGAATAAACAGCTATTGGAATGAAAAGCAAGCCATTAGCTTAAATGAACCCTGGAAGTCTTTTTTTCAATTGGAACCCTGGAAGTTCTAGAAAATCTACAGTTTCTACCTACCATAGTCCTATTTAGAAGTTAAAGTAAAGGAGAATACAAAGCTTTGACAGTTCCATAAGCACTTCACTTGCAAAAAGTTCATGCCAGATGACTCATGGTTCTAGAAAGCATATAAAATAATATTGTTTTTCTGGTTTCCTATCCACTCATGGACAACGGAACAATTGCTTGATATATGTTCCCCATTCATGTACAACTGAGTAGTTTGTTACATATCTATCCATAAAAGAGCTACCACATGCTTGAGTCCTCAAGCAAGAAGAAGACCACAAGAACCTTGATGTTCTTTTTTTCCCTTAAAAAATAACCAAAAATAAATTTGATGATATGTTCACTGATAAGCAGTTTACACAGATACCCATCCATCATTTACAATTAAATCTGATATGCTTTCAGGTATTCATAAAATCTTTTAACCACTTTACAACTATATAGACTTGAAAGGTAAACTATCAAAACACAAAACTGAAGCAACCCCGTCACTCATCTATTCGTAAAACAGAACCCTCCTAGTCAATAGCAAAGAACTCAAGTTTAATTAAAGAACAACTTCACACAGCAGATACAAAACCTGAATCTACAAACATCATCATAGCATCAAAGTTTCTTTCAAGCAACACAAATCAAACAACAGAACTCACGAGAGAGAAAAAAATATCTAGAAATTATCAAAAAGCCAAAACATTTCTTAATCCTAACCAGTAAAAAGGCAGTAAAAACAAAGAATCAAATCAACCAGTCCAAGTCAAATCAGACATGCAAAAAAAGCAAAGATTTAAAAAGACAACCCAAGTAAAGAAAATCGAAATGGATCTTCCCACACAATCCCAAAGTAGTTACTAGAAAGACATTGTTTGATGTCCTTTCTAGGTCCTTCAGATTAGGGGCAGACCAAGGTAGGGTCGAGGTGGGGTGATTGCCCCCCTCAACTTTGAGTGTCTCATTTAAGCTAAGTTCATGAAAGTGGAGCTCCATGGTGGGACCAGCCTATTGAAAATCTGAACCACTTAAAATGAAGGCCCTCCAATACAATACAATGATTGGGTCCCACCACAAGATTAAGCATATGATATTCTTAATCACATGCTCAATCATAGTGTGGGACTAACTCTTACTAGAGAAAAATTCACCACCATGGAGTTTCATGCTTATCACTAGAAGGCTAGAAAGAGCGAGTGAGACACTCAAGGGTGCAAACTCCTAACTTTGCATTATCAAATCACTTACACCTTCATGACTACCCCTCAACCATCCATGCCTACAGCGACACAGTGACCCACCAAATGATCACAGCTAACAAATCAAAGAATCAACATTATAATTGTAGTTAATTGGTTTACACGTAAACAATACGACATAAATTCGATTTTGATTTGAGAGAGATACAATCCTCAGTGTAGCAAGGAGAAAAGGATTATTCTGAAAAATTATGTCTTCGAAAATGATTGGGGTATGTTCATATCAAGGATTTTTTCTATTGATAATACTGTTGAAAGATTTCCAAAAACAAATCTAATGTAAATGATTAGTAATAGATCAATGAACATAAAATATTATAGCTGAACATCACTTGCCCCCTACAAGAAATTCCTGGCTCTTGCCACAGTGTCAGATCTTGCACAGAAGGAGATAAGGGAGTGATGGGTTTTACAATGTTTCTTACAAGCATTATAACATACACTTGATGTGCATATTTAAACTCCATATTACATACAGCATCACCAACAAATTGCAATCAATCAAAAAATACAAAAGATGAATTCAATACATGCCAAATGAAAACCCAGATCTGGAATTAGTACATCAATCTCGTGCCCAGTACCCAAAATGAAAACCCAAATCTAAATTGAGATAGAGCAACGAGAGATAGAGATGGAAAGAGGAAGAGATTGAGAAAGGTTTAAAATTACCCGGAGAAGTCAGACCGTTTCGAGCAAGAGGCAGAGAGATGGTAGGATTTACATTCCCGATCTGTTGTTACATACGAATTAGGAATTTAGAATACTGTGGGTGGGCTGGTAATCTAAATGGGCCACTTTCCTATGTAACTGAAAAACCAAGCCCGGCCCATATATGAGTTGGCTTGGCCGGTCTTGGGATTGGGCCATCTATGAATATTTCGTAAATCGAATAAATTTATTTTCTCCTTTATCAACATCTGTCATTTATTTTTTATAATTCGATAAATATAATATGAAATTCTCAAATAATCTATTTCAAATAATCCGATAAAGATAATGCTGAATTCTATAAAAAAAAAAATTTTAATGCATTGTTACTAATAGTTCCTAATCCAAAAAGAAAATCAAAACGCATAAACTTCTATAGCTGCCCTCAACAGATTTTTCATGCGTTGAAATGGTTGCATAATAGCTTTATTATTAACACTAGCAAACACATCATTTTTCAATATATGTGACTAAACAGTCATCTATCCATTGATCTTTCATTCGGTTACACAACATGTTTTTTACGTACTTCATTGCTAAAAAAGCTATTTCCACCGTCGTAGTCGCTGCTGGTAAAATCAACGCCAATTTTATAATCAAATAAACCAATTTGTATACGATATCTTTCTTTGTCTCAACTAATTTTCTAGTAATGTCATCAACTCCTTTAACCTCTAAAAACTCGTTGTTAGAGGGCATATCAGCAATGTAAGCCCATGAATTTTTTTTATTTATTATGGTAGACAATTAGCCCATTAACTTAAGCTGTGGGTATTTTATGGTGACTTTTGTTCACCACCACAACAATAAGGAAAAGGTGTAAAGTTAGATAATGTGGGGTGAAACTCTTAAATTGAATGGGGTCAAAAACTTCCCATAAGTTCAATTCATGACATGAAAATTTTTATTTTTAAATATTTTTTTCAAATCTGAGTGGGGTCAATTGACCCCATTGAGATTAATGCGACGCTGCTTCCCAAGCCCCTAAACATAGGTGGTCACAATAAGGTGAGTACCGCGTGCCTAAAATCTAGTGGGCCCCACATAGTGACCCATCCTAGTGGACCATAAAACAAGGACGCCCCCATAGAAAGTGATTCCGGATTTGACACCCATCCCAATGGACGGACTAGACCGTTGGATAGAGTGGGTAATCTTTGTGGATGGAGAAAACTTTGTGGCCATTAATTAAACAGTTGGGGTGATTATTTGAGCCTCCATCACCATACATAGTTAGATGGGCCTAATAAGAAATGGTGCTCACCTTAGCATGAGCACCGGTGCTCAGGTGAGGGGGACCAACAAATAAGATAGGCCAGCCCAGCTCATGTAGTTTTTTGGTATAGCTTGTAAGCCTGAATGCAGATCTCGGTCTTAAAAATCAGGCCTGGGCCAAGCCATTAGTAAGACAGACAGGCCAATATTCAAACAAAGGCCCATACCCAGCCCATTTTACTATCAGAGTAAAATATGAAACTCAGGATCTACCAAAGTTTACAATTTGACATTACTTATATAGATGGATGTCAATATGTTTCTGATTATAGTATTCAAACAACATGTTCTATAAGAGTGTAAAATTTTTTGGATTTGGAAGAAATTTGACTACAAATCTGTGTCTGTGGCCTTTAAGCCAATGCTGGATCTAGATCTAACAAAGGATTCTTGTCAGATTCAGAGTTGGAAAATACTGCTGCATTATTCTGCAAAGAACCTGACTGTTCTAGTGTTCTACATCCTTTTCTTCCCTCATCTGAATAATATGGGGCCCAGAACTTTCCTGCTATTAATAGGTTTCAGAAATCTTAATGGGTAATATTCAGGTGAGAACTTTTTTTGTGGGGCCCAATTGTGAGCCCCATTTGGGGATGGAACCGGGGGACGGAAAGATCTATGTGAAACCACCCCAAGTATCAAGTTTGACCCCAAACACATGCCCCTAACCCCTTCATTCATGGCCCACAAGTTAAATAGCTTCATATTCAAAAAAATATTCAACCCTCGATCCAACGGTTCGGTCCATTTGAATGTGTGTCAATCCTTGGGATTAGTGACTATCAAGGGGTTCTCTATTTGTTGCTAGGTTTGGATGGGTTGTTAGTTGGGCTCCCCAAAAAAAGTTCTCATATAATAGGTCAGAACTAGTTTTCGCTTGAATATTTCCCTTTCTTAAATCCTACATCTTTATGTATTCAAATCAAATGTACTACTACCCTTTGGATTACCTTCTACATACAAATTAGGCCATCCAGGCCAGGCCAAGCCCACATCTACTCCACTGGGCCCTGTGATAGGGTCAGGCCTGGGTTGTCCCAGCCCACAGGACCTCTGTAGGAAAATTGGACTGGGCTAATAAAATTGGCTGAACTTACCCAACCTGTGTTTCATGACAAGGTGGTTGGAAGGATGTAGGACCTGAAATCGTGACCACTGATCGTGATTGACCTGAGCCCAGCCTGGATCTGTTGCTGGCCCTAACTTCACCCTGAAACTTCAATACTCAATAGACATTGGCCAATATATCTCTCTGGTCTCTACAAATGATCTTTACCATAGTTGGAAAACTCTCCGAGTTGACTCTCAACTCTCCCGAGTCATCTAGTTTTGACAAAGGACCGAGTCAAGAATAGGGGAGACTCGGCCGAGTCATCTCATTTTAATAAGTTGTTTGCTTTATGAACCACTAAATAGGGACATGTAATTTTAAATAATTAAATTTATTTATAAGTAATTATACATGAAACTCGGAGTTAGTAATTTAAAAATGATGACTAGAATGTAATTTGAAACTTATATTTGATATTTTGACTAATAAATTATGTAATATGCAGTCTTTTTTCTTTTATTTTCCTTATTGGAGTACTTTTCTTGCACATATAAACTTAGTGAATTGAATTGATTATATGAATGCAAGTAAATAAATGTACTTGTATATTTTATAAGTAATAGATTCAGTTTACGATATTTCTAAAATCATATTTAGAAAAATACGACTCTCCCAAGTCTTTAAGTTGACTCTATCTGAGTTAAAGTTTTTGAATTGGACAAGTCGAGTCTGAGTCACAAGTTTTTCAGCCGTAATTCTGATGATTTATTTAATGTATATGTGCTGTCAAATGCTGAAATATGTTTATGAGATGTTTAAGAGGCCATTGAAATGGACAAAGAGGTCTGACCAGGGTCAAGTTTTTACTACTTTAATTGGTCACAAGTGAGCATGGTCAAACCAGAAAGATAGAGAGGTCGAAAAGAAAATGCATTGGTCACAGGCCTAGGCGCCTATTTAATACTTGAGATGAATCCGTAAAAGTAATGAATCCATCTCACGAATCCCTGCAAACATACCAAGCTAGGGTCCTATTCATTTGCATGGAATTGAATGCATAGATGTCATGGTCAAATGTGCTCCATCAAACGCTTAAAGCGGGGAGTAAGGATGCAAGTGGGTCTCTGATTCTCCGATTATTCGGACGTTCAAATCCGTTAAAAATAGGATTTGGATCCTTATTTAGACCTCGATAAGTAAATAGGCTCAGGTCCTTTTTTGACCTCGCAAACTAAACAGGTCCGGGGTCTGGTTCCGACTTGTGGACCTGAGACCATTTTACCCTAATTTTCAAGAATCTATCTTATATCATTCTCAACCTAGACCGGACCTGTCCTATATAGGTTCCGATTCCCAGTTCCACCTTCTCAATAATAGTCTTGGTTCCAAGTCCACCATGGACCTCGACCGAAACCAACCCGTTTACATCCCTAGGAGTTAGGGGAAAAGGATATAAGGTAGGGACTAGATGGGACTTGTTATTAGGATTTGAATTATTAGGGTGATGGCTGGGTATTCATTTCTCACCTCTCTTTATTTTATTCTCATTAAAGGGAGGACTCTTTGATGATCATTTTTGGATATTTCACCTTTTTTTTTTTCCTTCAATTTTATTAACTTCTAGATATACAGGTCCTGGAATTCTAAGTAATTCAATTACATGAAACAAATGGGCTCTAAGTCATGTATAATATTACCATACCTCAAGCAGTAACAAATTATATGTTCATACCAAAATTTAAATATCTGGAACTCTCATCTCTACTTAGGAATATGAGTGTTGATGCGTAGGTTGGGCTGGGCTGGGATTTAGTTTAAAGTCCTAGTAACGCCCAGACCTAGCCCATTTGAAAAATATGTGTTTTGTGTAATATGTTGGGCTGGGACAAGCCTTTATTAAGCGTAGATGGGCCCAGGTTATACTCCAGGGCCTCAACCACCTGGGCCTCAGGCTAGAAAGCTAAGCCTGAATCCTGTTCCTGCTCCCAAAATCCAGCCCAAATCATCCCCATTTCACAGCCCAGGCTTGGGCTAGAACTGCCCATGAGAACCTCTATTTAGGCATCAGGCGTCTACCTGCAGGCTGCTGCATTTGTTGAGCGGTACAGAAATGTTTATGGATGTAATGGGTCAGGTCTGGGGAGGACCATAATGTATTCAGAACCATTTTCTGCAAATGGATCTGTAATTCAGATTTGGATTTAAGATGGTTCTTATGTGTTGGACCCAACATCAATTAAAAGGCCGAAGTCAATTAAAAGGTCGAAGACCCAATTTTGTATCTAAATCTAGACAAAATAAGGCCTAATTAATATGAGTGTACTTAGGGTTGCAAAAGGAACGGTTCCTGATTGGAACCATAGTGGGCCCAGACCTGGATCCGTTTCTAAATAACGGTTCCGGTTTTTTACTCGGAACCTATTTTGTCGGTTCTAGACACAGTTCCGATAGGAAAACCCGGATCCGGTTCCGGAACTGGGTCCACCTAGAGGACTGTAATCTAGTTCCAAAATCAATTCTAATTTCTCTTTATTTTTCATTTTTCTTAAAATAAGCATATAATTCAGCTTATAACAGTGCATCAAGTCTACTACCTCCAATACTATACATAAAAATGTCCCAAAAAATTTGATTTTGAGGTATAGTTTACAATATCATATGCCTGGTCTCGGGTCGGAACCTATATGGACCCAGGAACTGGACCCGTTTATCAATCGGAACCTAAATTAGGTTCCGAACCCGGACCCAAATCTATTTATGAATCGGAACCTAAAATAGGTTCCACCCCAGATTTTTTACGGGTCGGAACTTCCGGGTAAGGGGAGAATCGGATATCCATTTACAACCCTTAAGTGTACTTGGTTTAATAGGCCTTGAAATTGATTTATGGAATATAGAAGTGGACTAAAAGAAAGAATAGCGGGCCTAAAAATTTTAAGGCCTTATCCTACCCTGAAGGGCTAGTGCCGGGGCCAAGGTTGGGCTAGGACTAAAAGAAAAAATAAATTCCTTTTTGTTTTGCCAAGCATGAATAACTTTCTTATGCTTAGAAAGAGCAAAGAAAAACAACAAAATTGGATCCTTAGTCACGGGTCAAAACCCCTTGCGTACGGTACTGTATATTGTTGAGTAATGTAGGCGTGTCGCCCTTCTTTTGAATTACATGTACCTTGTAGGGTTGTCAACGGTCAATTCTGGTTCAGGTCCATATGGTGGATTTGAATTCGAAACTGTTAAGGAAAAAGTAGAATCGGATTCGAATCCGAAACCATTTCGGAACCAGAACCAACACCATATATGAGATGGGTCCGGATCTAGGTCCGGATCTAGATAGAGAATGATATTAAAAAATATAGTTTTTAGGAGAGATTTTTGAAAATCGAGATAATATGTTGGATCTTGGGTCCACGGGTCCGAACCAAGGTGGAACCGGACCCGAACCAATTTGGGGTTTAAATAAAGACTCAGATCAAGTTTTTAACGGGTCGAAACGTTCGGGTAATCGAAGAATCCGCGGGAACCCATTTACATTCTTAATACCTTGTGCTGGTATAAGATGTAACACTACACGGATCCATAGAAATCCAGGCTGCTGGTGCACGTCATGTAGCATTTTGTAGTCGCCCAAATAGAAAGCGAAGTTTTTATCTATGTATTATATATAATTCCTTGACTGATTAGATGAGGAATCCTCATCAATGATCTTGATTTGAGTCCAGTCATCCTTATCAACCCAACTCAGCTGGATAGAGCCCATGACACATGCGAGACGTAGGCGGCGGCGACACCTGTTACAATATGAAATGTCCCCCAAAATGCACAACCCACCCACCCACCCACCCCCCAAAATGCACAAACCCCCCCCCCCCCCCCCCCCCCCCCCCGGCCAAAAAAAATAAATAAACAAATCTAACTTTCATTTGTTATAGGGATGTAAATGGGTATCCGATTCGTCGGGATGTTCCGATCCGTTAAAAACCGGATATGGGTCCTTATTTAGATCCCAATAAGTAAATGGGTCTAGGTCTGGTTCCACCTTGGTTCGGATCCGAGACCCGACATATTACCTCAATTTTTGAAAATCTCCCCTAAAAATTATATTTTTTTCAATATTATTCTCTACCTAAACCAGGACCCTGATCCAGACCCATCCTATATATGATTCTGGTTTCGGAGCCAAGAAACCGGTTCCGAAATAGTTCCGGATCCGGATACTGTTCCACCTTTTCCTTAACAGTTTCGGTTCCGATTCCAGGTCCACCATGGACCCGGACCGGACTCGACCCGTTTACCGCCCTAATTTGTTAATATACTGTTTAATCTTTCATTGCTAAAACCCAGAGGGAATGAGCCCTTTGCAGTGCAGAGTTAGTAACTCAACAGCCCAGCCCATCCAATTGATCAATGGGTCACCTCTGTTTGATGGTTAATACTATTCAATTCAGGGTAATCTAGATTGGGTATCCATGATCAGAATCATAGCAATCCAATTCCTGAGTTGTTTCTCTTGGGTCTAAGTATCAAATGCTCCCCATGACTCTTTTTAAGTTTAGGATACAATTACTCAATCTATTAAAATATTTGCTCTCTCAAGTTCTGGCCCAAGTTCACACAATCAAATCTCTGGATTGCAATCAGTTCAAGATGGAAACATGGCCCACCATAGAGGGCTTGAAATCCTAGATCTAAAATCTGGCACAGCTTGCAAATTCAACAGAACAGATGTACCCATTGACTTATCCCATTCTATTCCTACCAATTCATGATCATTGTCATGAACTGAAGCACAATCACATTCCACCATCCAACTAAGGAGATTTTTTCTTCACACATATATTCAAATGTACATCGTGGCCACATCATGGACAGCTCAGATCTAGGTGCATATATGCCAAATGCTGCATGTACATTACAGTTTTTCCTGCAATAGTATCTATCATATGATTTTATCATCACAAGCTATAAAATAATTGTAGGGTGGTCCCTCTCTCCCTTCCAATAATTTAGATTGGGAACTTGTGCTGGACTGGGACATGGATCTTGCAGTGTCCCTTTAAATTACGAAATAGAGAACGTGATCAAATGAAAGAAGACTACACACCACAACATACAATAAAAAGATAATGCAAGTGGCAAAATTGATTTCTTGTCTTGGATTGATTGAAGCAGGTGTGGAGACCCATATGAGAAGTATTGTTTTTCTTTCTTTCTTTCAAAGGAGCGGATTTCCATATGTAAATATTTCAGTAGAGTCCACCTCAATTTATTTCAACCATTTATAGTTGGGTCAACTCAAATATCAGTGTGATTTAATGATCATAAACATCTATTCAAGCTTAATGATTATTCAAGCACTTGTAATCAGCTATTGCTAATATAATTGGCTTAGCTAATTTACGGATGTAAATAGGTCCCCGATTCTTTGATTATCTAGAGGTTCTGACCCGTTAAAAACCAGATCTGAGTCCTTATTTAGGCCCCAATAAGTAAATGAATCTGGGTCCGGTTCCACCTTGATTCGGACCCGTAGACCCGAGACCCAACATATTACCTCAATTTTTGAAAATTTCTCCTAAAAATATATATATATATTTTTTTAATATCATTCTCTACCTAGATTCGGACCTGGATCTAGACTTGTCCCATATATAATTCTAGTTTCGGTTCTGAAGCCAAGAAACCGGTTTTGAAACGATTCCGGGTCCGGATCCGGTTCCACCTTCTCCTTACAACGACCTGTTTACAACCCTAAGCCGACAACTGGATAAGACCTTTTAAGTTTCCTGCTAAAATATGGATGGAAATGGATACAAGTGGGCATGTATTGTAGCATAGGATCATAGAGGGACTTTTATGCACACACACAAAAAAAAAAAAAAAAAAAAGCATTGTATTAAGTAAAGTGATCTCCTACGCAGTACGCACAGTTCACATAGGAGCCGTACACTTCAAATGTCATTAAGGCCGGCCCCACCTATCAAACTTATTTTGCAGTCATTTCCCATGTGAGCCGTGGGTAAGAAATATTTTCTTTATAAGAGTATGCTTTTCCGGGCATGAAATGCAATTGTCACATAAGCCATAACATGTAACGTCTGTGACCTGGTTACATGTTTTAGTATCTACATTTATCAGTCAATGTTAGGTCACAAACCTTTTATTTTATTTTTTTACTATTATGATAATGAATCATATCAACCTCCAACAGACAATGAAGATGGGTGCAATGATCTATCTAAATTAATGATACTTATTTCTTTATTAAGAAAAATGTTGGTCGGCCAAGTCAAACTCGAACAATTCAATGCTTATAGTTCATACTGCGGCTTGATTTTGCAATAATACAATTGTTTTTTTGTTGGACAAGAAAAGTTTTATTAAGGTAAAACAAAATAGGCAACGACTGCATAGGAAAAACTTTCGTCGACAGCAACAAAGAAACTGTCTCTACTATTGTCTAAAAGTTTTGGTTGGGTTGGTTAGCCGACGGAACTTAATATGATATTAGGGCTAGCTTGTTGTGAGTTTAAGTGACGAGAGAATCAATTATAATATATTAAGCTGAAGGGTTTTGAAGATAATTTTGACCATAAATTCTAATTTTAACGGGAGTTATAAATCCCCGCTTCCAATATGTAACCACTCATCTCCACTTTCGAGATGTACCCACTCATTTCATCCACTTCATGTAACCACCTATTCTTCTCAGTTCTCACTTTTGTGCAAAAACTTCAATTATATCCCTATTATAATCACCAAATCATTGTCATGAGTATTTGAAGATTGATTTTGCGTAATCCGAGTTTTTCTTAATAAATTAGTAAATATATTTTTCAGTTATTATTAAACATGCTCGTGCTAAGTATAGGTTGTTGTGCTAGTTTGGTATTAAAGTGTGCGTGTCGCGAAATGTGTGAGCATTTCTGCCACCCCTACTAACGCAATTCTAATTACTTCGAATCAAGTTTGGAAAACTCGCCGAGTTAACTCTTGACTCTCTTTAATCATCTCGCTTTGATGAAGAACCGAGTCAAATGTAAGAAAGACTCTTCCAAAACATCTCATTTTAGTAAATTATTTGTATCTGAACCATTTAATAGGTAGATCTAATTTTAAACAATTAACATCTATTGTTAAGTAAATATGTTGAGGCTTGGAGTTGGTAATTTAAAAATAATGACTAGAATGTAATTTAAAACTTATATTCGATCTTTTACATTGAATATTTGAACCAACAAACTAAGTGATGTGCAATATCTTTTTTTTTTTTTTTTTTCCTTATTATAGTAGTTTCCTTGCACATATCATTTGTTAATTTGAATTGATCATCATGAATGTATGTAAATAAGTGTATTTATATTATAAGTATTTGATCTATTTTTTAATTATTTTTAAAATTATATAAAAACAACATGACTATCTTGAGTCACTGCGTTGCGTTGACTCTATCCGAGTCATAATGCTTACATTGAACAAGTCGAGTCCATAGTATAAAATATCGGCCGATAGCGGTCTGATACTTTAGTGCGATACGGGTCTTAGTATCGCAAACCAAAATATCGGTCCATCTCAGCCTATATTTTGAAAATATCAGTCAAAATATCGGCCGATATGGAATAATGGTCAAAAACTCTAAATTTTTCAGTTTTTCCCTCATTCTTCCCCACCTTTTTCCTCTTCCCTCATGTCCTTAGAGCAACCCCTCTTCCATAGCCCATTCTCTTGCATATTTTCAACACATATCTTGAAGAAAACATTTTATTTTGGTAAGAAAATCAACGTAACTCCCCTATTTTAAATATTATGTATTTTTTAACATTCCATACCAAATAAATGATGATGATATCTAGCTTAGGCGACACTCCACTTGGGATTAGGCTATCATGTCATCAATCTCTCTCTAGTCCCCCCTAATTTCAAATAAATCATAAACCTTTTGATATCCAAGTGCCTTTTGATTTATCAATCTCTCTATTATATTTCAAATTTTAATATGTTATCTTCTTGGTCTTAGATTTCACAACTTATTTGATGATTGAGTTGGTGTTAAATGATAATTGATATGTTATCTTTATTTTCTTATATTTTACACTAATAAATTGATCATAAGCAAAAATAATGGTTTCATTATATAAAATACTGGAGAAGACAGTGAGTCAGCGACACAAACAGGACTCATGACTTATGGTGACCAATATTTGATTTATTGTTATTATTAAAGGGGAACAACATTGTTTTCCAGCATTTTCTAACATTCTGGATTGTTTGGATATTTTTGCGAATTTTTTTGGATTAAAAAAAAAATTCACACAGTGATGACCGCGACGGACCGATAATTGCGACCAATACCGATATGATATCGGTTTTTTGCCTTGGCCGATACCGCGACTGATACCACGATTGTGAACCATAGCCGCGTCTGAGTCACGAGTTTTCCGATCTTCTTCGAATACATTCGAAAAGATATGAACTTTAGAGAATCCTCTAATTTTAAGTTCTGCTAACGTAAAGGCGATCATCTCTCTTTTTTTAACTTTCCTTGGCCTAGAAGAACGCCAATCCCCTAATTGAGCCTATTCTAGTTAAGATCCTTAAACATCATGATTCTTGATATAACCAAAGACAAACTCACCATCAAACACATCAAAAGCCGCATTAAGAAAAATTAGTACTTGATCTCTTCTAATCCCAGCCTTAAAATGGGAGTCGGGGTTATTCTCAAAACAGATTTCTCCCTCTTCAAGAATTTTGGGAGGATACAATATATTCCATTCGAACCATCAATCTAAAATGCTGCTATCTAGAATATTATGAGAAAGCAAACCAAAACGTGAAATAAATCACATAGCTCTAGCACCATTACAATGGAAAAGAGGGTGTTCATTCGACAACTCCTTATTATCACATATTAGGAATATTTTTTCCTTTTTCTATAACCCCCCTATCCACATATCATATATCATGCACCTGGTAAAGTTACGGTAGGAGTAGCCAATGAAGGTAGGTGCCAAACATAAAATGTCTCTGCTTCCTATAACTCAGAGTCGTTAGTCAACTGAGCTACCTCTCGTTGATTACATACTAGAAATATGACATCAAAATCACCATTCACCACACTATGTTTACCCACAGCCAGTAAATATAGTAAATGGGTACATATGTAGGGAAAGGCACTGGTACAGATACTGAGATACAATAGGAGCATCTGCCCATGCAAGTTGAGTGATAAATCCCTTTAACTAACCACATGTATTTTTGGTACTTTTGTTGGCTCCAAATCGGTACTCTAAGCTGTTCTTCTTTATTGGACTAATAAACCTTACCACTTTGAATTTTATATTTTAAATCTTTTAGATTTATAAGAAAAAAAAAGTCCAAAATATTTTAACTTACGGATCTAATTTTCTATACTCGGACGATGACTCATAATTGAAGTACGATCTAAACGATTCAATATCCTCATGTTAATGATAAGCACCAAGAAATTTAATTTAACGTCTTAAATCTTCATAGATTTAAGAAAAAAAAACTATAAAAACCTTTCCAAATTAAAAGACCAAATATCTCTAAAATCATTGTATGTACTAGGGGTGTACACAGATTGGATTAATGTGGATTGGGCCAAATTCGTCACCAATCCATTACCTATGGATTGATGGATTTGGAATCCGTCATCAAACCGTGGCCGTTAAAAACCGATCCGATCCGATCCGTTGAGGACCGGATCGAATCGGATTAATCCGTTCAATCCATTCATTCTAATGTTAAAAGAAAGATATCAAACATATTGTAAAAAAATTCATATTTGATTCCTTAATTTTTTTTCTTATTTTATATTGAGACATCTTAATTTGTATTCTGACCCTTAAATTTTATTTTATTTATATTTAATGTTAGCGAATCGGATCAGATTGAATTCGCGGATTGAGGGCAAAATCCGTTACCGATCCATTGCTAACGGATTACAAGATTTTTAATTCATCACCAATCCTTTTATCTTTGGATCAGTTAAAAATCCACGGATCAGATCGGATATGATCGGATCAGATCGGTTTTACAGATCAGCGGAGTTTTTATGCTCCCCTAGTGTATACTCATTTCCTCGTAAGAAAAATGATGATTTTGTCAAATGTAATAATGTATTTCACATGTGAGATTCATATCCAAAAACCATTCTCATGATATGATTCATTAATATCCCGAGCAAGTTGACAAATATTATTGAACTAACTCCCTATATTTGGGAATTTACATCGTGGGCCGTCTTCTATGTTGACAGTGAGTGTGGGACCCACCTGATCATCCAGTTGTCAAAATCGTCGGTTCGCAAGTGACAAAGAGACAAGAGGCATTCAATGCAACTCCGTCAAAAGGACAAGGGCCCCACATCGCTTTATTTATTTGCCTGGCAAGTCCGGATCCTCTAATTGGGTCTCATAGAGAAATCCTGAGTTAAAAAGGAGTATCATTTTACACTGCGGATTCATACATTGAAATCCAAACCACTCAAAATAAATATCCACAAGATATATTAGTTGTCCTCAAAATTTAAATTAATCCAGGTTTGTTCTACCGTAGGATTGATTATTTGATGCCATGCTTTTCATCAAACATTCATTTCTCCAACCTTTGTAAGATTTACTCTAATAAATACATAGAGGATGTTTACTTTGAATGGCTTGCATTTCAATTTGTGGGGCCCATTATGATAAATAAGCGGAGAATGTTTACTTTAAATGGTTTGGATTTCATTTTATGGGCCCCACCGTGGAGATGTTACTTCAGATATTTATGAATCACAGAAAACACAAATTTCATTGAAATAAGAAAACTTCTCAAATAAGTCCTGAAAGTTTACCTTATTTCCAAAAACCACACGAGTTTCAAGAAAATTTAAATTAGGGCCAAAGTTTCAAGTAAGCTTTCAAATAAGAACACCCAACCATTTAAACATGTTTTTTGGTAACTTTTTTCCTTGATTTTTTAGAATACCCAAATTACCCTTCATTTAAAATCATGACATGTTTCTGATTGCTAATGTATATCACCAATTCTCATAGGAAAGCTGGTTATCATAAATCACCCTTACATCAACGATAAATGAAAGAATGAAAAGACAAAGGAAGTTAAAGAGAGTTTTATTTCAATTAAGGGTAATTTGAATATTTTAAGAACATTGAAGCAAAAGCTCACTGAAAAAGGCCTTTAAATGGATGCTTGTCCTTAATTAGAAACTTATTGGAAAACTTAAGCCCTACTTTGAAAAGTTTTGAAACTAACATTCTTTTTTAAAATTAAAAAAAAAAAACTTAAAAATTTATTTGAAGATTCCCCTTAAAATAATATATCTTAGCCACCATGCTCTACATGTGGTCCAAAATTAAAACCACATAAATAAGATCACATGTCATGTCCTCACTCTTATCAATTATTGTTTTGGTCAAGTTCTGGCTCTTTGGGGTTTTATCTATTTGCTTCTTGAAGTACTGTGGTAAGTTTTGCCAACCAAATCAATCTATGTGGTCCATCATCAGTTTGGGATCCCTGCTGTTGATTTGGTGGAAACACTATGGCCTATATGGGCATGTTAAGTCAGGAGAATTTTTTACGAGAACTCCCCTTATTGAAAATTACTGGAAAAAAAATGCAATGACTATCTCTGAAAATTATGAATTTCTTGTTTGATTGGAAATTTTTGAAGATAATTAAATTGAACTGACCATGTGAAATGTCACTTTTAAATAAAGTAATTCTTAGAATTTTAAATTTCATAATGTTGTTTCTATCTGGAGCATTTTGAGATTCTATAATGGGGTATAGCATTTTAAATTCTTCAAATGTTCCCAACAAGATATCCTGTTTACAAATAAACATGAATGGGTTAATACAAATACCATTTTGAAAACATGCCAATCAATTAAAGTAAAAAAGATGCTACATTGTGGGTTATGATAAGACAAAATATCACCCTACCAAATTTTCAAAATCAGATTTGATAGGACTCAAAAGTTTGGCAATATGGGGTCATGTAAAACTTTTTTTTGTTTTTTTTTCATTCAAGTGTGGACAGAAGAAATAAGTCAATTATATCCATCTGGGTGCCACATAGTGTGTCCCCATATGAATAATGAGTTTGGATCCCCTATCACATTTGTTATATCTTTATGGTGAGTGGACCGATAACATTTGGAGTGTTATCGGTCCACTCACGGTTGTTGGTCCACTCACGATGAAGATATAACAAATGCAATCTCGTATCAATTTTTGAATAACGTGTCAGAGTATTATTGATAAACTTATAGTGGTGAAAATATAACAAATGCAATAAGGGATCCCAACTCACCATAAAGAGGATGATCACAAAACTTGGAGTCTACGTGGAATCAAGTACCTTGTTTGGTGAGGATATCACCACCCATTCCCATGATTCCTTTCCAATAATTACAAGTGAAATTTGTCAACTTTGTCGAAGTCTTAGTACCAATGATGTTGGATCCTTCCGATGATTACGGCGATATGTATAGACGGTGGAGAGCTAAGAATGAATACCCAATCTGTCATGTGGCTCATGTCCACACTCTCTGTGGTATCTGGATAATAGGTCTCTTTTATTCTAAAGAAATAATAAGGTTATTTTAATTATTTGAGATAAAGCAACTGTATTTTTCAAAAATTATCACCAGTGATGAAGTAATGAGGTCTTATTTTTTATTATCCAAAATATTGTAGAAAATAAATTAATTTTTAAATAAAAAATACAATAAACAAATATAAAGTAAGTTTTATGGATTTTTTTAATAAAAAATATATATAGAACTTTAATAATTAATGCTCAATGATAGAGAGTTAAGCATGTCCTAATTCGTAAGGGTTAGTGAGCAAGAGGGGATAGAACATCCCGGTCCCGAATTACTCTAGCCTAAGATAATCTCCAAAGTGCGTCACACGTAATTCAGCGTGTTGTACATGTCTCGAGCCAAATACAACACACAAAGGAGAAAAACAACTTTCCAAACACGTATCAAAAGCAATTATTTATAACGGAAGCTGTATTTATTCAGGTGAGGATATTCAGTTCTCATTCTGGCCATTTAATATTCAAGTTTAATACAAAAGAATCATGCAAATATATACATTGTTTTCAAAGGAAGATGTCTAAAAGAACCCTATACATAACAATACCAAAAATATAACAAAAGAATAACTAAAACTAAGTGTGACCCTCATAAAAAAAAAGGGCTAGCCACACCAATCACCAACTTCAAAATGATCTTCACGCACTCCGAGGAAGAAGAAATTTAAGCTAGCCCTAACTCTGGCCATTCTTCAAATCCTGAAGGTACCTCTTGGGTAACCTTCTCTCACTCCTTGGCCTCCTCAGGGCCGGAGGCTGAACCTGTGACTGTGACACCAAGGGTAGCATCTTTAATACGATGGTTAAGCAAGTATATGTAATAATAAGGAAACACATAATGTATTAAATTAAATTTAAAACAAATAATTCATGGATGTCAATGATGAGTGTCCACTAGACCGTTTATGCACAATGGGATAAATTATGTTAGGAATCAAATGTAACGGAACATACTAATTGGCTACTACATTAAGTTTCTCCTCTCAAAGAGAGCGCATCTAGTTGGGATGTCACCAGCGGCCAGGCCAAAGGCTCACTGGTTACCCAATATGGAGTCCCGGTACTCCATATGACTTACTGTAGTAGTCTCACATAACGAAACCAAATGTAACACCGTCGAATATCACAAGGTCGAAGCTAAGTAGTGCCGACTCGATCGAATCAATACAATCAAATACAAATCGAATTACAATCGGATTTGAGTGAGTTCTAATTCTTTTATCCATAATCAAACCAAATCTTAATCACATATCACACTACTCACTCAAACCATGGGTTTATCGAATACTGAATGGGTTAGATACAGGAGGTACGAATTTGAATATAAATAATTGGACCTTAAGGAGTATTTTAATGCATCAAATTCTATAGATAAGATTTGATATTGATGACATTGTACTTTAATATGAAATGCAACAATTAAGGGGATCTAGGTATTTTGTTAACCAGTACCATACTATTGATTTTTAGTCCTTCACCGGTCAATACAAGGAGAGTTGGGAAAATCTATATATCCTACCTTGTTAGGTGTCACAATTCATAAGAGATACATTGAGTTTCCAAACTAACATTCATGGCCAAAATGTTAGACTAATCGTGTACTCGTTAGACCAATTAATAAAGTTAAAGGGTCGCCCTTTTAGGGTCATAAGGTCCTAAAATTCTTAAACATCCTATGGAAGTAAAGGTGAACACCTAAATTAACTATTAAGGATGATTAAGGTGGGATATAATAGATTAAGGGTAGTAATTCACCCAAATCTAGGTTAGAAAAAGGACCAAGTTTCAGTTTCAGGTTCGTTCGAGCGAACCTAAATTCGCTCGAGCGGACTCCATCCAGAGAGTTGGTCGCTCGCACGACCCAAGTTGTTCGCTCGAGCGAGGTCTTCAGGGTTGTGGTCACTCGAGCGGACCCCATCCAGAGAGATGGGCATCTGAACGATCTTTATGTTCGCTTGACCCAAGTATCAAATGGAGGTTCGCTCGAGCGAACTGTCCAGAACTCCTGAATACAAGATTCTCATTCATTTCTTCTCCCATCCAGACTTATCTCCTCTCCCACTACAAAGCCTGCATAAAAGAGCCTCCCTGCTCCCATTCATCACATAAACACTATCATTACATTTTATTTCCATATTCACTCCTATTCATCCATCAACCTATACATTTATTGGGAAAATAAAATCAAAAAGAGGAATCTCATTGAGTTAATGAAATAACCATTATATAAATCCAACATCATGCTTATACTTGCCTCTATTTGAGCTTTCCAACTCTCTTAAACACTCTTGGCTTAAGGAACTCAAACCCCCCAAAGAATTCAAACCCTAATCACCATAATACATATGGAAAAATGTAATAAATAAGTATGCAAGATTAACTATGAGTCTTTGACTCTCTTTCAACTCAAAAACCTAAACAAAGGAGCTTGATGTTTACCTCTACTCAAGGATTCTGAATTTAGGAGAATAGGAAAGGGTGGAGATGGTCTTCTTGTCAACAAAGAAGAGAAGGGAATGAAGAAGATGAAGGTTAGCTCCTCTCCTTAGCTCCTAAGGAACAAACGTCCACTCCTTGAAAGGATTGAAGGAAGAGGAGGAGGAAACAAGTAGAGGAAGAGAGTAGAGAAGAAGAGAATGAAAAGGAAAGGGAAAGAGAGAGAGTAGTTGTATTTATATATAAATGAGGGTATCCACTTTTGCAAGAAGGTCCACAAAATTTGTTTATTTCCAATTTGAGTCAAATGAGGGTCTAATTAAGCAACGATTGGTTAAATGAAGGAAGGCTTAATACAAAAGTCGACGTACTCGTCGAAATACACACGATGATGCCAATATGGCATGCAAATGATGCAAACCGTGAAAACTCATAATTACAAAAAAGCCCTTGACTTAACCCAATTGAGTCCATTCTATTCCAACTCACCTATTCAAGGCTCAAACTCAACTAACTCAGTCTATATGGTTCAATCAATTTTAAATACTATAATTAGCAACTAAGCATAATTAATTTAGCTAAAAACACTTTTAATTAGTACTAATCAAGGTTAAATTGGGTCGGGGTGTAACACATAGCAACATAGATGGAGTCGACTTCTTATATATGTTAGTAGGCTCTATCTAAACATGCCATTGAGGGATTTTCTCAAAAGCGAGCCCTGCAATTGTGTGGGGTTTTGGGTCTCCCATTGTACTTTAGAGTGCATTTGTGTAGTGGGAGGATTTTACTATTTGAGGATTTTTATCTTTGCGAGAGAGAAGATTAATCCTACATTTTTATCCCTCACATAAGAAATTAAAATACTTTCTATGAAAAAAAATCAGTTCATTTATTTTTTTCAAAAGGAAAACGCATTATTGAATAGAAATATAAGGACAGTTGTCCTTTCCATTGCAGATTCCTCACACATGTTAAGGACATGGTTGTGCAGGTATCGTGGCAATGAAAAACGCATTTCCGCGTCTGCAGTGTTAGAAATCTCGCTAGATAGGTTGGAACACGAGATCCACGTGCACGATGAAAATGCATACCCTTTTTAACCTTTTTATTAGTAAGAAAAACGTGTGCACCAAACAAAATGTAAATATTTCCACATCTATTTCGGTTCCGCGGAAAAGCATGTGGCACAAACACATCTTATGGGGAGTCTTGCTTTGTGGAGCCAGAGAGGCTACGCTTGCTTTCAGATTTTTCTAAACAGCTTTGATATTGAGAATTTCCAAGTGAAAAGAGTGAAATTCTCCAGTAGAGCCCACTTATAGAAAATTTAAGCAACTAAAATTAAAGACCCTTTGAGTAAATGGGGATATCTCCTGACTTCAATAGGAGTTAGTCCAAGGGTGAGATTGACCATTTAATTAAAAAAATAATGACTAATGTATATGATTGTTATTAATGGTTAATCTTACAATGATACCAACTCTTGCTGGGATGAGCCGGCTTAAAATTTTGTAGTAGCCCATTCGATTGAAGAGGGCTTTATTTTACTCTCCTAAAGTTTTTAGGAGGTGGGCCCATCATAGAATTTACTTCTTTTAAGTTTTAACTCAGTATCTCGATTCACACACACGACATGCTTAGAATATCTACAACTCAGCTGCCACGAGATGCTTAGAATATCTACAAGACTACAACTCAGCTGCCAATTATAGAAGGCGGAGTCATTGACAGCTCCGTACCACATGCTCGCTCGCGCGCGCGCGCTCTCTCTCTCTCTCTTGCTATAAAAATGAAGGGGCAATGGCTAGAGCTAGAGTGCCTGTCTGAAGAGAAGAAGACCCTCTTCTCTTTCAGCACTGCAATTGCGTTTCAAGCCACCTCTCTGCTATTCTTCTTCTTCTTCTTCTTCTTTGGTTCTAATTCTTGTTAGATAAAAATGGCAATCGACCAAGATATAGAAAATGGAGAAACCATCAGACAAAGTGAGATTACAGAGCCTCTTATACAGCATGAGAAGATCTCAACTCATGATGATGAAGAAAATCATGAAGCTAAAGGCAGCAGCAACAAGGGGTCTATTTCCATGGTTTTGATCAGCACTGCTGTTGCAGTCTGTGGCTCTTTTGAATTCGGAACATGTGTAAGTTGGATCATCCTAGAGCTGTGATTATTAGGTGACTGAAAATCTGACTTCAATGAAGTCTCTCTCTCTCTGTTTTTTTTTACCATTTATCTAAAATTTTCCGTACATGGTACTAGATGATTTTGAAACTGCAACAATCAAATCAAAATCCAGAGAATATAATTTTGGGGTGTATCAGAAGCCTTCCATTTTTGATGTGCCATCATTATTTTGCAACAAGGCAAATCATAATCACTGATTCACAGGCCAGTGCATTGAAACATGCATGTAGACGGTTACAATCCACTTGATTTTTTGGGCTGTTGGGTTGGGCTGGCCAGCTATACTGAGTCGACCCAGTCTGTGATACATCCTTCGGTTTAATTCAAAATGAAATACTTAACTCGTGTTTGACTCAGTGGGCAGACACTACTGAGTCTGATAGGTGAGTTTACTGATTACATAAGCCGGCCATATGCAAAGAACTAGTTTGTTCTGATGGAGTATATTGTTGGTTTGGCAGGTGGGCTACTCGTCGCCTGCACAGTCAGCCATCAGGAATGACCTTGGCCTGTCTCTGTCTGAGGTGTGTTCATGATTACACTCTTCCTGTTCTTTTTCTATTTTTCCATTTTTATCACGACTTAAAACAACTCTTCCTTTGGAATGTAAATGTATCTCCGATTCTCCGATTATCCAAAAATTTTGACCCATTAAAAACTAGATTTGGATCATTATTTAAGCCCCGCTAAGTAAATACACCCAGGTCTGAGTCTATTTTTTGGACCCGTGACTTAAACGGGTCCTGTTCCGTTCCACATTGGCTTGGACCTATGGATCCGGGACCTCAATTTTCGAAATTCTTTCTTTAAAATTAGATTTTTTTTTCTTATACCATCCTCTACCTAAACCCGCCCCATATATAGTTCTAGTTTTGGGTCCGATTCCACCTTCTCCTTAACGGTTCCAGGTCCGGATCCGGGCCCACCTTCTCTTTAATGGTTCCGGATCGGAACCAACCCATTTATATCCCTACACCGACCACCTTACGGTTAATTATTAGTAAAACCCCAAATACAAAACACCACTAGCACTGTGTTGATGATTTTCTGTTCTCATCTCAGTTGATCTTAATTTAATTTCATCCATATCAACAGGATTCTCATTTTAGTAATCTATTCATAATCATTTTGTTACCTAATGAGTTAAGTTTTACTCTGGACCTCTCAATTAAGTACGGTGGACCCTAAGAAAGGGCCTGTTGGGCTTGGATTTTGAATTGATCGCACCATCTTTGTGGTGTTGAGCCTGGCGTGGTGTATACATTGGGCCTCACCAAAGTTACAAGGAAAGTTGGCCACAGGAGCATATGGACTTTTATACAAGAGGGTAACCACTAGGGCCAAACATAGAAAATACTTCTTTAATGTGACAAGACTAGGCTAGGAAAGAAATGGTGGGCCATTAACGTGAATAACTAGAATCGTGATTCTCACTGTGGTGACAGTGAGTGGATAAATCATGTTTGCCGTGTTAATGTGGGCCGTCCTGCTGAGCATAGGATAGGAGCCCCGTGTGCGTGACAGATTGCCTACGGTGATAAGACAGACCATAATAGGTCCACTCATAGTCACCCTAGGGTCAAGCCTCGCAGGATCCGGGCTCAGAAAAATTATTGCGAATTTCAGTTTGCTAAGATGTGTGATGTGACAAAATATCCAACCAATTTCTATGCTTCTTTTGTTCGGATACCATTGTCTCATTTCATCTTTAACCCAAAAGAGGGAAAAACTTGGCTGAGGCCTGTCTCATTCATTTTTATCCTTGTTTCAAAAGAGGGTGAAACTCTGATCATTGATGAGAATGTAAAAGAGCCCAGCTCAAATATTTAACTCGTGAAGTTTCTTGAGAACACAGGGATAGCTTAATTGGCAGGATTCACCTCCTCACCCAAGTGCCTAAGGTTCGATCCTGGCTTCTCACCCTACATGTGAGCAGGTTTCTCTCCCTGCATTATCTCTACTTGGTTGGGATGTCTCATCGGTTCTAGCCCCCCCTGGCCGGGTTAAGAAAGAACTTTTGAAGTTCCTCATGCCCTCAGTGATGATAGTTTAAACATTTTTGGATCTCTCTTGACACTAACTAAAAACTTGAAAACTTTGGGAGTGAAAAACACCCAATTTGGTTCCAGTTGATTAGATTTCGGGTGACTTGACCAAAAAAACAGAAAACTAGGACCCTGTCAAGACTGTAACAGTTTCTATATCTACAAAGGTTGAGTTGAATCTTCATGTTCACTTGGGCTGAAACTTCTAATCAAGTTCAATCTATTGGTTTTGTTTTAAGTTTGAAAGCAGAGAAAATTAAAAATACACTATGTTGAAAATTTTACTTAATATTTTTGGCCCAAATCATAACCTTTCTCATCAACATCTAGCCCATATCCCATCAATTCGGGATCGACATCATAGTCCAACACAAAATGAATACTGAAACCATTTGGAATTTGCAGGTGGATCCTTTCTGTTCATATAGTGCAAGTGTTTGCACTTTGCACTGCATAGCTAGTGGGCCCTACATTTCATATTAGTTCAATTGTATCCCAAATGACAGTGGACTACTTCTATCATTCCTCCTAATTACAAATCAAATTAACCATTGCGGCCAGCAACTTCATCTTTACAATGAACTCCCAAAACTGAAAACCGCCTTACCAGTTATACATGTTCCTCATTTAAGGTTAAGGGTGCAATTAGCTGGTTTGGGCTTGGGTTACGGCGGAACCAGATCCATCCCAACTTATATCAGCAGGTCTGACCTATCCTGGAATATAAGCAATAGAGCTGAAAACATGCATATCCAATACTCAAGCCCAACTATGTAGCATTGGACCGCGTAGGTGGTCTGGAGTTCTTCTGTTGGGCCTTTATGGAAACATAGGCCAGACCCACATTGATTGATTGTGAGCCCTGTAAAGCCCTGTAAATGCGAGTGTGGATCAATACCTCTGGATTTTTTTCCTTCTTTTTGGGGTGAAAATATTTCATGTATGCATAATTAGCCAAAAGAAAACTATTAGTCCTCATTGCTGTGATGGCACTTTAGTAGTACAGGAGTAAAAAAAAAAAAAAAATCCAAAAAAATCTTGAAATCAAGATTTAAATGACCATTTTTGACATTTGTTATTTCACATGGTGCAGTATTCAGTGTTTGGCTCAATACTGACCATTGGCGCGATGATCGGTGCGGTGACAAGTGGGCGCATTGCGGATTACTTTGGTCGGAAAGGGGTAAGAACTGCAATAACATTCCAGTTGAGAATTCTTTCCTAGTGTAGTAAAAAGTGATTTTTATGTCTTCCTTTCATGTACATCTGAGTTACCATGCATATCCTACTGTTTTAAGTTTATTATTTTGTATATATATATATATATTTTAACTTTTCAATATAACAAAACTGTTAGAAAAAGATGTAAATAATGATAACTTTCATGTAAATAAGACAACCAGGATGTTGTATATAAAAGCTTAATTATAGAATATGAAACTTCATATTATATCCATCTCCTATATCTCATAATGTATAGTCATATCCCCACTACCTACCTATATCTATGTCCATATCTATATCTGGGCATCACTGCTCCTGTACTTCCTTCTTAATCTGTTTATTCAATGCAGGCAATGAATATCTCAGCCGTCTTTTGCATTGTAGGATGGATTGCTATTTGCTTTTCTTGGGTATGTTTTCTCCATTCCTTGAATTTGGATGCTTGGAGCCTTAACTATAAATAGAATTCCATGTAAACATTTGTATCTGTTTAAAACTATAGTTATCAATGGACTGGGCAAGCCCAAAATCTCCAAGGTCAAGAATGAACTTGAGCTTAAATTTATGTAGTACAAATGGGCAGGTTAAGTTATACATTGAGATTACAGGTGACAACTGTTTACTAGTGTGGGACAAGTCCAAGGCCTGGTTTTAGGTTCATAAAAAAAAAAAAAAAGGGTTTGGCAATACCAAGTCCCAACCATTAACATCCCTTTAAAATACTTAGAAATTTATTATGACACACCTAATCTGACTGTTATGAAGGGTCCTTGGCCACTCGATACTGGAAGATTATTCTGTGGATATGGCATTGGTGTTCTTTCTTATGTGGTATGCATTCCTTAACACTTTAAACCCAACTTTCTAGGTGTAGGTATAGCATTGAAAGGTAAACAACAGTGCATAACCATGTTTCAGGAAAAATTATAATCCTCCTAAACTGGTGAACAGGTACCGGTGTTCATAGCTGAAATAGCGCCCAAGAATCTTCGAGGGGGGCTCACAACAGTAAACCAGGTGCAAGAATTGTGTTACATTTTGATCATGTTAATTACTAACATGAAATAATTAGGTCATCTGGTAAAGTGTAAAATTATAACTTCTTTATTTTAAATTTGCAGCTCTTGATCTGTACTGGTGCATCGGTTGTTTTTATAATAGGAACAGTTGTATCATGGCGCATGCTTACTCTGGTTGGTAAGTTTCGATAGTGCACACAAACCATCTTTTAAGGTTGAGAAGTTTTTTCAGCATCTTAGAAGATTGTAAAAAAGACAGGAAGATGAAGTAAGCAAGATTTTCAGAAATGGCGTGGATAGTATGTTCCTTTTAGTGGTGTGACTGAATTTGACTCGTACTTGCAGGACTGATTCCATGTGTTGCTCTGCTCCTGGGTCTCGTTTTCGTTCCAGAGTCTCCTAGATGGCTGGTAAACTATCATGCATAAATTTTACATACATATATTTATGGATGTATGCATTTGTGTTTATATATGTTCAAGCATCTACAAATACAAACTGGAGAGATAATAAATTGTATGAAGACCTCTTTCTTTGTTTCAGGCAAAGGTCGGCCGCGAAAAGGAGTTTGAAAGTGCATTAAGGTTGCTCCGAGGAGAAGATGCTGACATATCTGAGGAAGCAGCTGAAATTCAAGTTCCTAATCTTAAGTCTTAACTTGAAATCCTAACACAAACCTAATGTAAAGCTTGAAAAATATATGATGGACTAATGTTCTAACGCAGGATTACATTGAAACTCTTCAAAGCCTTCCGAAGGCTAGAATACAAGATTTGTTTGAAAGGAGATATGCTTATTCATTAATTGTAAGCAACTTGCATTAACTTTAGTAGTGTGACCCCACTACATTGTAAATTTTGTTTAAGTAATATAATTAGAAGTGGCTTGCACTGCATAAACCATTTACAGCTTTACTCCACAATATTAGTTTCTGACTGCTCAATGTTCAGGTTGGGGTCGGACTAATGGTAAGCCAACAATTTGGGGGTATTAATGGAATTTCATTTTATGCGAGCGAAATTTTTGTCTCTGCTGGTACGGACTGTTTGCATTTTTCCTTACTTTTAGCCTTTCAAATAGATATGCATATTTATCACATATGTATTTGTGATCTCAGGTTTTTCTTCTGGAAAGACTGGGACTATTGCTATGGGATGCATTCAGGTATTCATACTTTTCAAGTTGCTAACAAATACACCCAAAATGCCTAGGCGTTAAAGGTGAAGCAAACTAATTACTTAACATCCCCCTTCGGGCGGGACACCACCATAATTTGAAGCACACACCCACACAAGACGTGGCATGGGGCCTTTTTACCTCGTGCATATTTGAACCCGAGATGCGTTTGCTCTGATACCATCTCAAGTTTCTAACCAATACACCCAAAATTCCTAGGCGTTAAAAGATGTGGCAAACTGACTACTTTACACTATTCTTGAATTTTCATTATCTTTCAATCCAAAGTTTATTGAGCTGAGAGCCTGAAACTGTTTTGCAGGTTCCAATAACCATAGTGGGTGCAATCTTAATGGATAAAAGTGGAAGGAGACCTCTTATGATGGTTGGTACTAGTTTAGAGTATATACATTTGAAAATGCATTCATTTAATCATACTACAGAATTCCAGGATGAATAATTCATTGTACATATTTCAGATCTCTGCGTCGGGAACATGCCTTGGCTGCCTTTTAGCAGGGGTTTCATTCTTTTTGAAGGTAACCTCCAGTCTATCCTGAAAACCATTTCTGCATATAGGTTTTTCTTGAGTTGTCTAAATATTTTAAAATCCCTTTGTCAAACAGGGCCATGAACTGTTATTAGCGTGGGATCCGATACTAGCTCTCACTGGCATTCTGGTACATAGATACTTTACCTAACATGAGATAAATACTACTTGTAGAGTAAATATTTCTCAAACTCTGTAATTGATTTTTTTTTATTTGTTTTTGGCATTGGAATCAGTTATTTTTAGGTTCATTCTCAATTGGGATGGGTGCTGTTCCTTGGGTAATGATGTCAGAGGTAGGGAAATTGACATGAAAATAGTTTTCACGGTATTCTCCATGTTTAGCTGCCAAAGTCAAATTCCCAAAGGAGGTAATGCTCTTGCCTAATACTTTCTTCCACTGCAGATTTTCCCAATAAACATCAAGGGGCTGGCAGGGAGCTCAGTGACTCTGGTTAACTGGTTTGGTTCTTGGGCTGTTTCATACACTTTCAATTTCCTCATGAGCTGGAGTTCATCAGGTAAGCATAGTTCATTTGAATCAATTTTCAGTTCATTTGGTCTCAAGTGCACCAAGTGAGTGGATCTAATAATGGATGGAAATCTTGCTTTGCGGCTTATTACTTAGAATTATTAACCCTGAAAAGAAACACTTAGTAATGAGAGAATGGATTTTTTTTCTCATGCTGCATGTACTTTGCAAATTGAAGAATCACAATCTTTGTAAAACTGACTGCTTTCTACTATCAGCAGGCAGAAAAACCTTGTGGTCTTAGATGCATGCTCAAGTTAAAAGGATGTATATATCATTCAGAGTGACCATCAAAAGGTTACTAAGGCCCTGTTTGATTGGGAGATTTATGGAGAATTCCAAAATGCTCTCCCACTACAGTTCTCATGATGCTACTTTTCTATTGAGCATTTGGAATTCGAGATGCGAAAAATTCAAAAAAATTGGCATTTCATTATAGCAAATTCCAGAAGTCACAAGAAAGCTTTTGTGGACAATATCTGACAAGGATTTGGAATTCCCAACAATAGGATGGAATCTCATATGAAATTCCATCACTCAAACAGGCCCAAAGTAGACCATGACAGTACAAGGTAATTCAACTCCATCTATGAAGTTTCACATGTTGCTCTGATTTCAGGTACCTTTTTCCTCTATGCGGGTGCAAGTGCAATCACTATTCTCTTCGTCGCAAAGGTAGTACCGGAAACTAAGGGGCGAACTCTTGAAGAAATACAGATATCCATGAACTCATAGCGATACATAAACAGTTAATAAGCATGCTTTGGTGAAGCACATTATAGTTTTTCCAAGTTTGTGATCCTCATTGTGTGAGATGAATGCATAGTGGCTACAATAACAATTGAGAAGAGGCATTACCATATTGTCAAGTTTCCAAAATTCAATTTGATTCTTGCATTGCAATGGCATTCTATTAAATGCAAAATGAATTTATTGAAGTGCATCTTGTCATTACCTCTTATATTTGCGAGAGGCATACATAATGGGCTTTTTATGGGGCCCACTAGGAGTCCCATCTTTGGGATGGGATCGGTGGGAGTTGAAAGATCTATATGGGACCACCTTAAATATCAAGTTTGGCCCTAATCCCATGCTTCTAACCCCTTCATCCATGGCGGACCAGCCCAGTCCATTCATATGGACATAATTACAATAATGTTTTGGTTGAGGGTTGTTTTCTGGAGTTCTACACCAATCAGCTGGATACAACCTCACAGAAGGTCTGTTCTTTGAATCTCTTGATTGGCATGGGCAAAAAACTTCTGTTTAAGGGTGCTGGCCTCATCAGAAGAATCTACTTCTCCTAGATCCATTTCAATGGGCTTTCACCAAGGACCTTGAAGGCCCATCTCCTAAAGACAATCTTTTCTCTGTGTTAAAAGGGAATGAAGGGCTGTCCAAATCAGGGACCATCAATTTAAACATAAAATATATATATATATATATAAAAAAAAAAAAAAAAAAAAAAAAAAACGAGTCGGAAATATTATGTGGAGTAATGCTACTTGGACAAACTTTTTGGACAGAATTTTGGACAAACCCTATGGTATGGCTTGAATATCCCCTATGATATTCAAGTCATACCATAGGGTTTGTCCAAGATTCTGTCCAAAAAGTTTGTCCAAGTAGACTTTTTGTATTATGTAATGGAGATTGTGACCCATTTGGATATTGGAACTTGGTTGCCCTGCATTAAAGTTATCTGTAACTCTAGTTTCCTCGAGTGGCCTCAGGGCGAGGAGTTTTTATGGACTAAAATGTACTTGACCGTGTGATATCACGTAATATATTTTTGAGATTTTACAACTTTTCAAATCATCGTACAAAAGCCTCCCTCTTATAGGGTAAAAAAAAAAAAAGAATATTTCTAAGCAATGTCGCATGGCTGATAACTTTAAGCGGTATGCACTATTAAGGGTATTTTAGTCCATAAAAACTGCATGAGTGCCTATGAGAAAATATCTCAACTTTCATCATTAGGTGGGGTTATTAATTACTTAAGGTTATTGTACGTACATTAGTGTGTATGAAATATAAACCGCTCTAAGTAATAGTCCCAACTCCCAAGTTATTGTAGCAAGGCCAAATTTCACTTTAATGGGAGGTTTTTTTTTTTTTTTTTTGGTAAATAAACTTAAAGTAAAACTAATGAAAGAAACATCAACAAAAGAGGATACACAACAAAATCAAACCCTCCACCCCGAATTCAAAAGCATCCCTTAACGGTGTACTGTTCATTAGGAAGTGTGTCACTCGATCCAACGATCCATTTTAATCGGATGGGGCCAAATTTTGGTAGACATGTGAAATTCAGGGAGGCCCTGTGTGTGGTCCATTTGGATGGACCAAACAGTGGGCCCCACCCAAGGCAGCGAACAACCCTCTCTTATTAGCTCGAGCTGAGGAGAGGGCTGGCATATATATATATATATATATATATATAGGGAGATGCTCCTACAGAAGGAAAATATTTATGTGCATCCATACCTCGCCATAGGGTGAGAGACACTTACATAATTGAAAATATTCATGTGCAAAAGAGGAAAAGCCATATATGGTCATATGTCAAAAAAGAATGTTCAAGTGCAAAGAGGGAAAGCCATCTAAGTGTCCCTTACCCTATGCCTATGATGAGGGATGGATGCACATGAATGTCCCCCCAATAGAATAACTTAGGATGCCCAACCAATTCATAAAGATAGTTTGTATGAGTATGAAACTTCAAGGATATGGGGTTATCCAAATATCCTTTTAATTAGTGATTTTTATTATATCAGTAACAAAGAAAAAACTTTTATCAAAAAGAAGAATAAAAACAAGGGAAAGAAAGGAAAAGGAGCATAAGGTACAAAAGCATTGTACCCCACACACAGCACAACCACATAATTAAACCACCTTAAGGAAACAACCTCTTAACCCCTTGTTTGGCTAAAGTATCAGCCATGGAGTGGGCCAATCTATACTCACGATGAAAGACAACATTTATGTTTGAAGATAGAGACCGGATCTCATTAAAAAGAAAATGGCTAATAGTGATTTTTCAAAAGTCTAAACTAAAAGTGATTTTTCCGGTGCAATTATTTTTGTGACTGAAATCCAACAATACTTAATAGTCAAGTCAATATTAAATTGAGAATAATGTCAATTCATAAAAGGCAGGTGAATATAAATGGTTCAAATTCCTCAAAAATAAGACTATCTTGGAATGATTTCATGCGTAGAAATGTCTGTGAAAGTTGTAAGACGGAACACTCTTTAACCATTTTCCTTCTTTGACAAAATTAATAAAACCGTATGTCTAGAATCCAAGTCAATAAAACCATTTCTCAGTAGAAGAAAGTTCTTAGAGATATATATAGCTTCTATTGTTCAAACAATTTCTTAGTGCTCCCTTCGCAATGGAGGTTAGGATAAGGCTCAGCGAACACTCAATACTTGGTAATTGTGTAAAATAAATAAATAAATAATAATTTTCTTATTTTGAGGCCTTGAGCCTTGCCCTTGCTTGGCCCTGACCCTCAAGGTAGGGTAAAGGCCTAAATAGTGCAAGCCCTCGGAGGGCTTTGGCCCACTTGTGCTGGACTTACATATATTGAGAGTAGAGTAAGGACAACCCTGGACCCGATCCTTCGACAGCCCCTACTTAAAAGCAATGACAAGAAGAATTATGGGTGCCCAAATCAGGTTGATGAGGACAGTTTAGCTACAATTAAGTGGTAATTATCAAACATCCAAACTATGCTTGGGTTCCATATCAATGCATGTCAATCACTAGAATATGATAAGATCAGAAGGTCTTATAATGGATTAGGATTAGAACTGAGTAAACCATTAAAAATCCTGAAATTTTATACTATAAGAACCCTATTTGTGTGCTTCCTTGGATACTGATCGATCCAACGGTTTTCAGATGATGCTTGATCCAAATACATAGGATCCATGCTAGGTTAAAATTGAGATCAACCCTAGACCTGGATCCACATATATCATGGTTCTATGCTTGATGAAAATTGATAACAATCTTAGAATTCCTATGCAAACCGCCCTACCCCTTTGGAGGGAGTACCTCCTTTATGTAATGATACCCCCAATATATAATCAAATGAATACCCCTTTACAGAGGTTTTAAAGAGAGGATATCTACATATTTTCGTTCAATATTCTTTCTCTTTAAAGCTGAATGTTGGTTACAGAAAAAAAAAAAAACCTAAAGAAAATCATCAATTCTGGCCTTAGGAGAAGCCACATCAGCTTATGGGCCCATTTGTGGATGTGTCCTTTCAAAAACATATAATATGTGCCTTTTCAATAAAAGGTGTCTCTTGGACTAAATATGTGCATTTTTCAATAAAATGTCTCTTAAGCCCATCTGTGTGGATGTAACTCCATTTAAAGGGATGTCTTTCAACTCTATAAATCAAGGTTATTTTTAAAGTTTTTATTTAGTATTCAAAATGAGCATAAATGCATATGAATCATTTATTTTGTACATGCTGGTGTGGATTAAGTGATGAAAGGTTTGATTTTCATAATTTTTTGGTTGATTTGAATTTTTTAATTAGTTTGTTATAAATAGATTTACAAGAATGGGATATTAATTTTAATATATTATTCAGGACTTAACATGTGTGATGCACCGGGGCTTCATGCTAGTATGATTTAAGCAAAAGGTTTTGGGGGATACTAATTTGAATAGGTTTGGGATTGGAAGAGCCCAAAATGCCCTATACATCAACTGAAAGGTAGTCAAACACCAAGAGAGAAACACCAAGAGAGTATGTTAGCAGAATTGCTCAAAATGGAAAAGCTCCAATACCATGATAATCTTGGAATTGCTATGAAATGGCCCTACCGTCTTTGAGGAGGTGCCTCATATATATATATATATATATATATATATATATATATTAATTAACGTCCTCAATATACTATTATATAAAAGGACTTATACAGGTGAAAATTAGTTCTTGCATATTATATAAAAACTTTTAGTGGGGCCCAACTGTGGGTCTCATTTGGGGATGGGATCAGGGGGGATGGAAAGATCTATGTCAGACCACTCCAAGTATCAAGTTTGACCTCAAACCCATGCCTCCAACCCCTTCATCCGTGGCCCACAAGTTTAATTGCTTCGTATTAAAAAAAAGATTCAACTCTCCATCCAATGATTTGGGGGGGTGGGTCCCTATTTGTGCATGATCTAAATGAGTTGTTAAGTGGGCCCCACCAAAAGTTCTCAGGGAAGCACTGCGAAAACTAATTCTCTCCGATATATGAATACCCATGCTTGTTTGGCGAGCAGAGGACTAAAGATAATGGAAAAGTTCATTGATATGTGTCAGTTTGGTTGAAAGGGTGAAGTGAAAAAAAGTGACATCTTTTTACCACAAACTCCACCACATGCTACTTTTTTTTAACCTAAAAAAAGTGCAATATTACAGGGTGAAGTTAAGGAAAGAAAAAAAAAAAAATTTTAAATTACACACTCTTTCTCTCTTTTACTTTACCTTAAATAATTTAAATAAAGATTTTACAACGCCTCTACTTTTAGGGCTTGTTTTGTTGAAAGCATTTGATGGATAGGTCAACAGGAGCATTTAGAGGATTCCAAATTCTTATTCCTCGCAGTAGAATTTCAAAATGCTCAGGGCACAAGAATATTATGAAATCCAGAATTACGAGAATTCCATTGTTCAAAAGTGACTCCTCACTTGGCCAGTTGAGTAAATTCTCACTATCTGAAATCAAATGCGCTCAACCAAGTAGGCCTTTTACTTCATTATGTTATTGTACGTTTACCTTTTTCATTATCGGAGGGTTCCCAACCCTTTGGGCTAGATTAATCCTTACGGGCCCATGAGTGAAAGCCGGGTAAAATTCCCATGTAGCTTCAGTGTGGTAGTGCAGTTTCGAACCTATAACTTCTAGATGCAAACCGTGGTCCTAAGCCAGTTGACCTACTCCTTGGGATTTATTCACTTCACATTTACTATACTATATACTACATATGTAAACAAAGATATCCCTGAGCGTGGCTCTATGATCCATCTTGTTTTGTGACGGAGGAAAATTTTGACTCATATGAACTAGTTGTTGTGCTCATGGTGAGAAGATAATTCGTAACACATTTAACCCTCTTCTTAAATTTTAATCTAGTGGTTTACTTGTCTTTAATTTGCTGAACCAGTGAGATGGTAATCTTCATATCTATTTTATGCCACATCAAAGTTTACTCTTCTCTCTCCTATTTATTGTCCATTCAAAAGCCAACGAAAAAACTAATTACATCAACACTTATGAGACTAAACTTCTTCTTCTTCTTCCACCCAAACATCAAGGAGTAAAACATTAAACAAAGATAAATTAGGACTGATTAGTATACAAGCATCTATCTCCAAGATTTCCTATTTGGTACTCTCCTGACCACTGAATAGGTTTTTTTGTTTTTCTGACAACAATAATGGTTAGTATTCATCTTTGAAAAGCAACCGTGAAATGGAGAGGAGCATGAAAAAAATAAAAATAAAGGCTTTAGTTGGCAATTCATTTATGTTTTGGAACAAAACTCATGTCCGACTCGAATTTTAATTTTTCAATTTTTAGATATGGACTGTGATGTGATGAGGCTTCATAATGAAGATTAAAGGAAGGAAAAAGAAGACGATCAGAAAATGCTGCACATGGGAGGCTCCCCGAGCCAGAGCTAGCACTGCTGAATCTCGCTCCTCAAGATAGAGGAGGGCCTCACTTAAGCAAGCCTTTTGCCCGCTTAAGCGACCCTCGGAATTTTTGTTTGCGCGATCTAAAAATCCTTCTCCGAAATTCTTTCCAATTGCTATTCTTATTCCACATGATCTAAGAAACCCCTATATGACCCTTGGCCTATTTAAATACACTCTTGCAATCCTAAAACTCATTCAATAAAAAATTCCTCCGAGAGATCTCTAACACTGTGTTTGGGAAGGAGGGAAAATGAGGGGAAGGAAAAAAAAATGAGGGGAAAATGGAGGGAATGTGTTAATGGAGGGTGTTTGGGAAGGAGGGAGGGAATGTGGGGGGAAAATTTGTATGGGGCCCACCAAAAAATTTAGAGGGGATTTTTGCTGAAATGACTAAAATGCCCATTTTGAAATGGTAATATTCCTACTTTTTGACTTTTTGAAATGGCCATTTTAGTAATTTTCTATCTATCTAAAAAACAAACAAAATCCTACTTTTTCACTTTTCTTTCCCCTACTTTTTACTATCCAAACAAAAGAGGGAAAATCTCCTCCCCTCTCCTTCATTTTCCTTCCCCCTCAAATTTTCCCTTCCCTCCCCTCTCCCCTTCCCGAACATAGGGTAAGTGTTATAGTGTAAGAATGTTGCGCTGAAGAAGAGTTTATTCATTTCATTCTCTGAAGCATCTTGATGAGGCATTTAAAGTGGTGATATCCAGCAGTGAACGCAAGTCCATCAAAGTTCTTAAGTTGAGTTACGATTGGGTATAAGTTGTATGAGTGTTCTTGTAATCTTCTTTATTATAGTGCTTGGTTGTTTGTTGATTTAGACGCTTGGTTGTTTGTTGGTTTAGGCAAAAAGATCCGTGGTTTTTCTAAATAAGATTTTCTATGTAAAAATCGCATGCTCCATGTGTTTCTTTGTGGTTGATGGATTTTTTGGATTTAGGTTAATTATCTAAATTAATTAATTAGATTTGAAATCTATAAAAGGAACTGCTTTGACATCTTGGGCTTAGTCTGTGTTAGCGCAATTTTTAATAAGGAAACAAAAGATGGAGAAGGGACAAAAAACTTTTATGAGATAAGCGACAACTGACAAACAGACCATCCTGGAGGAAAACAGGAATCTTTCTAGTAGGGTTTCATTGCTTCCTTTTCCATGAGTGTGTTTACATGCCATCATCATCCAAATCCCTTCCAAATTCTCTCTTTTGAGTCTTTTCCTATGATGGTTCTTTAAACAAGGAAGATGGCCATCACAACAGATGGAGAAGAAAGAGAGAGACTACTCTTGGAGAAAGGAGAGGAGGGTGGTAGAGGAGGAGATGGGTCCATATGGATGGTGGTTTTCTGCACCACAGTTGCTGTTTCTGGCTCATACGTTTTTGGGTCTGCTGTAAGTAGACCTTTCTGATATATCTATACTCTATACACATATGGGTTTCATAAGGACTAATTAATTTTGTATGCATCAATCCCCATAAACAGTTAAACCAGGCTGTTATTAGTGGGCTATAGCTCTAAAACTCGGTAAAACTCTGGACCGAGTCACATGGCTTCGAACAAAAATTAAGTGCTCGGTGAGAAACTCGGTTTAGATTTGGCCTCACTCAGGTCAACTCGATCAAGACTCATTTGACTCGGCCAAAACTCAGTCAACACTTCATTAACTCGGCCAAGCTTTAAAAGCTGAGCTGTAGTATTTCTGAGTTTTTGCACTATGATCTTGACTTGGGTTTTAGATCATCATGGAAATAAATGGGTAGGGGTGGGCCCATGATGTGAAATTTTTCTTTTTGAGGGCTTACTGAAACATAGGAAGACATTTTGGCCCAATTGGTTTAGTATGTAGGGTGGGGCAAAGTTTGAAGTGTAACAACTGAAATGAAAGGTTCTAGGTTGTCAATGGACAGAGCTAGGCCCAGCCATATCATGTCCAATCACAGCATGATAAGAAATTGGTCCTAGATTCAAGCCTGATAAAGTGCATAGCCCTTAAAGTTACTGGGTCCCAGCCCTTTTGAAACTGGAACTTTAGTTGGTTTGTGATAAGTATGACATCTAGGTGTTTAAGAATAAAATCCAATGCGCCAGCCAATTTGCTTTTCATTATCTAATGTGAGGTATTAGATTAATGGCTCTTCATTAGATAATGAAGATGATGATGATAATTATAATAATAAACAACAACAAGAACAGCTGGTAAGAAGTGTCAGTTGTTACATGTCCTGGCCGCGGGGTTTGGACCCCACTTGAGTGGGCTGTCTTCTCTTGTGTTTGCGGGCTCTTACATAGATGCTAGGCTCGAACCCCACTTGAGTGGGCTGTATTTCCGTGTTTTTGCGAGCTCTCTATTGGGTCCCAGCCCCATTGGCTGGTTAGGAAAAAAAAAAAAAAAAAAAAAAACAATGCACCCTAGCGGGGGTGTCTGTTAGAAAAGTCTTTAGGTCTAAACAACTGCAACCTATTGAAGGATTTGGCCCAAGATAGACCGGAATGGAGATTTAGAATTCATGTAGCTGACAACAAGGCTCAAATAATGATGATGGTGGTGGATGATAATGAATAATAATAGAAAAATATTATAGCAATACAGGCATTTTTATTTTTTATTCTAGTAGTACTAATGGAAGATAAATCAAGGGATGTCATTGAGATGGTTCGGGAATGTATGCAAACCAAATCGATAAAGACAGTGTGAAGTAACTAGGAAAGATAATGTATTTTGACGTTATGGAGAACATGGCTTTAAATAGGTTTGAGTTAAAAGGAATAACCATAACCCAAAAGGTGGACAAAGTGAGCTTGATGGGGTAAGACTTATGATGATGATGATAGTTTATTACTGTAGCTGTGGTATTGTTTTCCATGACTTGTTATTATTGTTTTGATAGGGAATGGGAATGTTTTTCAACTAATTTTTGTATGCTTGCAGGTGGGATATTCATCACCTGCACAACTGGGAATCATGAATGACCTAGGACTTAGTTTGTCTGAAGTAGGTTTGCATTCTCTTTTGTTCATAACCTTTGTAGTCACTTATATGTACTAAAATGTGCCATTTCATGAAAGTATTACTGTAACATCTCAAATCCATTCTTATTATTCTATAGCTAAATTACTTTGCAATTCATCCAGCACCATGATCCATGATTTTAAAATTTAGTCCTAACAATTAGAAACAATCAGAATTACAATAGTGAGAGAAATTCTGCAGTTTTAGTAGAAGATAGTTCTATAATTTGTTGTGCACGCCTGTCAAGAAAAAATAGCAACCAAAGTGAATATTTAGGTGGTTGTAGGTGTGGATCCTGGATTGTACAACCAGAGGGAGTGCATTTTATTTTCATCAACTGTTGGGCTCCCTAACTAGTCCTTAGTGCTAGATGTCAATTAGAGCAATATGATGCTGCATTGGTTGCCTGTGGGAAGCATTTGTGTCTCTTAAAAGGCTTTTTGTTCGAACATTACCTCCATTGTCATGTAGTTAAGTCAGGATGACCAATCTTGTTAAGTATGCTATTATGCATGCTTGTATATTCTTCACCTCTTATTGTTTGAATTCATTCCATAATGTGCTGTGTCAGGCATAAGCTTTGTGCAATATCATGAGTTTTAGTGGAAATGGCTTTGTCAATAAAAAAATCTACTGAATCATCCTCATTCATCTAAGGCACCGCAATTACAACAAGAAGTAAGAAAATTAAAGGTGCCCATCACTTACTATGAACTAAAATTCGAAGCGTGTATAGTCAGAGTCAGGGTGGTGGAAAGTGCAGTAATATTCTAAAGCATAAAAAAATGGAAGAATATAATAATATTGTTCTTAATAGACCTGACTTAGTGTTAAAATTAGGCTGTGTTTGAGTTAAATGACTTGAATTCTTGACAACTCACTGACACCAAATCGTGGTGTCCAGAGTTTGATTACTGTCACTTTAGTTATATCCAATAAGAAGTCCCAAATGGTGATTGCATTCATTCCCTTTGTTTAAACTTGTTTGTCACAAACTAGTCAAGTATACTAATTTTTATCTACTTACAGATTTATAAGTATTTATTTTGCAGTATTCTCTTTTTGGCTCGATATTGACAATAGGGGCCATGATAGGTGCCATAATGAGTGGGCACATTGCAGAATACATGGGTCGGAGAGGTGTAAGTGATGCTTCCATCATACTATTCTCTTACAAGCATAGATCAGAGACATATCATCCTCACTACACTTATCTTCTAATGTCATGGATAGCAGGCATTGGGACTGTCAGATATTATCTGCATCATTGGGTGGCTGGCAATAGTCTTTGCAAAGGTTAGTAGTAGTCCCATTAGAACAATTTGGTGAGTTAAATTTCAGATGATGAAATGGGGAATTTAGGAAGTAAGCTGTAAAATGATTGTCTGAAACTCACCACATGCTGTGCTTCTTGTAGTTTTGACAATTTTTTATACTTTCTGAGTTCATGATATGCATGTTCATACAAATATGAGAAGGCTGCTTGGTTGCTTGACCTTGGAAGGCTGTCCTTGGGAATTGGAATGGGGATGCTTTCTTATGTGGTAAGTCAAAATCTAACTTTTCATCACTGGCACATATCTAAGGCTATGCTTGACTGAACCCTGAATCACTATTAGTTTGAATATGTTGGGAAGAAAGTTTAGGAGTTGAGCGTGCATTTGGGGGAGTGGCAGAATTGGAGACAACAGTTTTTGGATGCTTCTCAAATCCATCGGTGTCAACATTGATATGAGGAAGACTACTGAAAAAAAAAAAAAAAAAAAAACCATTCCACGTTTCTCTGACCACTAGCATTGTCACGTATGTCCAAATGCAGAAAGTCTCTTACTGACTGTTTGATTGTGAAGGGAACTTGTGGGTCGCCCACATTTGCAGACCTTTTTCTGTTGAGGAGTATTAGCAGAATCTTTAAAAGATGTGTTTCTTTTGCTGGAGCTTCATTTTTTTCTCAAGGAGTCAATGGCCAACTCATTGCATCAACCCATAAGGATTTATGAGTAAAAAGTGGCTTTGGATCCATGAGAAACCTGAGATTTCTTTTTCTTCTTCTTCTTCTTTTTAATGCGAACAGCCTCTAAATGTATCTATTGTCATGCATTTATACAGTTACAGACCTGCATGTGTGCGTTATAACTTGTAGTTGTGCATATACTACTTGTTTTACGAGAAGGATGATATACCGTGACTGATGAATAATGCTAACAAATGGCCAAATAGGTTCCAGTTTACATCGCGGAAATAACACCAAAGAACCTTAGAGGAGGATTTACAGCAGTGCATCAAGTAAGAACACTAGAATTTTGTTCAACTGAATGAACGACCAAAGTATCTATTTGCACTTATTTACTTCTATTCTGCAGTTAATGATCTGTTGTGGAGGATCCCTTACATATCTGTTTGGGACAATAATAACTTGGCGCATCTTGGCACTCATTGGTGGGTTGCAAGCACCTGTTTATTGTATTCCTGCCATTTTCTCCATCTCCTAATCATTCTGCATTTTTTTCTTTATTTTATGCTGATCCATTTTACATAAAGTACAAATATCTTGATAGATGATGCATCATCGTCATAAGATGCTTGCAACTGCCCTTGGCATTGTAGCAGTATGTTACATGGAATCTTTCATGATATAATCAATGATGAATTTGGAGCAATTGAATGGGAAAAAAAGGTGGCTGGCTATACACTCCATTGTGCATTTGGAGATCTGTGGAAATTGGAAATCGTAGCAGTACTGAAACACCCTTGCACAGTTCACTTCGAGGCAATGATTGCTAATTAGGAGTTGAGTGAGAAGGCAGAAAAATCAGTCCGAAAATGGAGATAATATTTCTATTATGCACCTATTTGAAACGAAAATCACTCTGAATGCAGAGATAATGCCTAACTGGCTCTCAGGCCTTATCATGTATGATTGATTTGAGTCTTCTATAGGTTCGCTTCTAGAACGATATCTGCAGGCATAAGTAATACAACTTATTTATTTTTTAAGTGTCAATATTAGCAGTTGGAAGGAAATAAGTCCATATTTATGCTCCTTTGCTTGATTGGCATCTTGTTTTTGGACCATCATCATTATGGGCTTCATGAAGAGGCTAATATACATCAACACTGGAAAGTTAGGGGTAGCATGGTCTTGGGATTGCCTTGGGTGGGATGTCCTACTTCTCTACCTCAAGAAATATCAATGGCTGTATTGAACTAGGGTTCATGAAAGTGATCTCTCTCTCTCTCTCTCTCTCTCTCTCTCTCTCTCTGTGTGTGTGTGTACGCGCGTGCGTGTGGCGAGTTTGGGTTTGTGTGTGAATGAGTGCACAAGGGCCTTTGGGCTAGAAGAGACAGATAAACAACATACTGCCTATTGTTATTTCTGACTTTTTCTTGATAATAGTCACTACTGCAAAAATATTTGAACTACTTGCCAAACAGAGTTGGTCTGTACATCAAAATTGACCCCCAAGATGGTCTTTTATTTATTGATTGGATCCAAGTGATTGTACATATTTTGTGCCATTTCAGGGACTATTCCATGCCTAGTACAGCTTCTAGGCCTCCTCTTCATTCCGGAGTCTCCAAGATGGCTGGTCAGTCAGATAATCGCATTACCTTCTGTTGTCATTTCAAAGAATAGGTGACGAATTTAAACCTCGATGCAGGCAAAGAGAAGTCATGACAAAAAGTTTGAAGAAGCATTACAAAGGCTCCGTGGAAAGGGCGCACATATTTCTCTTGAGGCGGCTGAAATCAGGGTACTTGCTCTTATACTGAGAGCAAAATGACATGATTCATTTGTCCAAGCCATGATAATGTGTTATGTCTTTATTGTACAGGATTACACAGAAACACTCCGATCCCTTCCAGAGGCCAGAATTCTTGATTTGTTTCAGAGACAATATACTCATTCAGTCATTGTGAGGACTAATTAAATAAATACTTGCAGTTGTGAAACTTCTCATTATATAACTAGATTTCGCTAATAGCCTTTATAAGGATCTCCATCCTAATCCTGGTTTCAATGTGTCCCTGAACTTTTTTCGACTGAACGTTACCAACATAGCTGCTTGGGCAACACTTGCTTGTCAAATTTTGATATTATAAATGGTGATTTCCCCAAATCATGGGTGGCATTGTTTCAAGTCCTCACTAGAAAGGTCGCCTCTTGATTTGGGTCAAAATCATCCATTCTGCTCAAGTTAACCCCATCAGTTATACCTTGTAAGTCATTCTTTGATGCTTAGGTTGGTGTTGGACTGATGGTGCTTCAACAATTTGGAGGAGTAAATGGCATTGCTTTTTATGCGAGTTCAATTTTCATATCAGCAGGTAAAACAAGACTTCACTCAGATACTCCACATTGTTAACAAAAAACTAAATTTCTGTGGTTTATCTCAGGATTCTCTTCAGGCAAAATAGGAACAATAGCAATGGTTGTCGTTCAGGTTCTCAACTCTCCCTAGGTCCTTCAATTGCTGATTAATATACAAAGCAACTATAAGAAATGAGACTCATTCCACAGATCCCGATGACCACGTTAGGCGTGCTTTTAATGGATAAGTCTGGAAGAAGACCACTTTTAATGGTAAAAATTTCTAACAATACTTGCAATGTACTAGTACAACTGAAGTACTGAATATGAAGGTTTACAGGTTTCAGCTGCAGGGACATGCTTGGGTTGCTTCCTAGTTGGACTGTCATTTGTCTTGAAGGTATGAGCAAAGATTGTATTCCTGAAATGCTATACTTTTGAGTATCATTTAGTGAGCAGATTGACATTTGGTGAAACAGGATCATGAATGGCTGAAGGCATTGCATCCCACATTGGCTCTTATGGGTATACTGGTAATGCATTTTGCAGGTTATTACTTTGCAATGATGTGTAAGGGTGCATTTAATATAATCCGAATTGCATGTAGTTTGGAAATTTCAAAAAAATAAAAATTAAAAATGGATGGCTCTGTTGGCTTAGGTCATGTTTGGCAATCAAATCCTTGGAGATTCCTCACCAATTTTCTACGAAGTCATGGAAAATTCACATTTGGAAATTGTAATTCCGCGGGGATTTGGGTCAATAGAAATCCTCATTTTTTTGAGGATTTTCATGTGGAACCTCTCCCCATAGGATTTAAAAATCCCTATATTTGCAGATTTACACACTGATGCCAATTTTTGGTAGCTATGTGCATCGAAATGCGCAGATATTGGTGTGAAATCCTCAGCCATACAGATGCTCAGTGAGGAATCCTTGTTCTAGGGGCAGTGAGGAGGATCATCACCTGTTACCAGATGTGCCCTTGCAACTTGCTGGTGTGAAAATGTAACAATGCCTCCAGTAACTTTTGCACCTTAACTGCACAGTAAAACATTTAATATTCATATTGCCAAATTACTCAAAACTGGATGTGATTCATTTAGGGAACCTAATCTTAATTCTCTCTGATTTGTTTCTTTCATATTTCTGAGCATTAGGTGTGGACAGGATCTTTCTCATTAGGCATGGGAGGAATACCATGGGTTATTATGTCTGAGGCAAGTTTCTTTGAATTGGAATGGAATTTAATATCTTATGGTTACATTTGGGCGCAAAGTTGAATAATCCATCATTCAAGCCTTCTAGCAAATATTGCAACATGAATATGGGTGAATAGCACTGTATTTGGCAAGATCCAATGCTAAATCTTGCAATATATCTGCCATTGTGGTTAGACCTCCACCACATGAAAAGATAAAAATATTTCAAGATTTTCAACATGAAAATATTGCGAAACTTTCCGTTACAAGTCTTGTCCAAGTATGCTGCAATGCATGAACTGGTTTTGTTTAATGATGAGAAGATCTTGTGGATTCAATCTCCAAATCTTTCCCATTAAAGATATTTCCCATTAACATGAAAGGCTCAGCAGGAAGCCTTGTGACACTAGTCAGCTGGTTTGGGTCCTGGATTATTTCTAAATCTTTCCCATTACAGATATTTCCCATTAACATGAAGGGCTCAGCAGGAAGCCTTGTGACACTAGTCAGCTGGTTTGGGTCCTGGATTATTTCTTACGCTTTCAATTTTCTCTTAAGCTGGAGCTCAGCAGGTAATTATGAGCTTCTCTGCTGCAATTAACTTGTGCTATTCTTAATTCATTGCTTGGTTCTAACAATAAATGTTATTTTCTCAATGTCGATCTCTCATACCTTCGCTCCTTTCTTTAGGCATTCATTCAAACACGAACACATACACACACAGACATTGCACTTCCGTGCACTTAATTTATAAAGATAGGAGATATGAATATATGATCTTTAGCTTGTTTCATTATTTGAACTGACATTATTTTCTACATAGGTACTTTCTTCGTATTCGCCAGTGTTTGTGGTGTAACTGTTTTATTCGTGGCAAAGCTGGTACCAGAGACTAAGAACCGAACGCTAGAAGAAATACAGGCTTCAATGAATTCATTCTCCACAGAAGGAAAATAAGAATCACAAGGTCCCAAGCAACTCGATTTGAACTTCTACTCATTTACGTGGTTTAACTATCCTTCTTTCAATGTTGTTACAATGGGCTGCACTTCTTACCATGATCTTTAAACTTATTGTTGTACTTTATATTGTTTAGACTGTAAGCAATTTCCTGACTTTAGATTGTAAGACATGACATCCTTTTTCGATACTTAGATAAACTTCACAAGGATAAGTAACCAAAAGACTGCTTTAACAAATGTAAAAGTTAAAGACTTAAAAATGTATCAAAATTGCTGAAGTTTCTGTATAATTAAGGGCAGTGATTACAGAAAAAGAAAATCTCATTGATTGGATTGGTTGGAATGCCATTTGTGTCCCAGACCCTCAGGTTGGATTAGGTCTGGTGTGCAGGTCAAAGTATAAAATGGTTAGTTGATTCAAATCGGATCAATAAACTTGATCAAGATAAAATGAAAGCAGTGCTGTTCAGCAGATCATAACCACACACCTGGTGCATTTTAAATGTGTTAGTTACATGAAAATGGTCAATACAGTTAATCAGGTTGATTGTTTTGCAGTACTCCAGAATGTAACCCATGATCTAAATGGTTTATTGGGCTCATTATACACTTAAGTGCATAGTTGATGAATTACAACTAAGGGTGGTGTTGAAATCGACCTCAGGAAAACAGCCAGTGGAGGATATTGGGGATTGATTATCACAGTGAAAAGTGATTACCCTTCTCTTCAACAGTGGCCACACCATAATTAGAACTGCTGATCTGGACCAACTTTCTTTCTTTTCTTTTCTTTTCTTTTCCTTTTTTTTTTTTTTTTTCTTAATTGGGGTGTTTGGGCCCTTTAGACTCATCATGCTAGCACATGCATGAACCTTTTTTTTTTTTTTTTGGGGATCTCAGACATTCAACTGGGTGTTTCATTTCTCTCCCTATTTCACTTGATTCATGGTTCAGGGGCCATTGTAGCAATAACAGATAACTGGATGGATCTAATGAGACCCAGGGGTGCAAAATATGATCCCCATTAAGATCATCCTGACCCTCAAGTTTATGGCAATTGAAAATCGTCATGTTGAGAGCGTCTTTATGAACAGCTCCGCTGGAATTATGTATTTTCAACCGTTTTGAGGCAATTGTCAGATATAAGGGCATCCGTACTGTCATTATCCCAAAATGATACAGATGAAAGTTTTTGAATGAAGACATGGTTGGACTCGGACCTGGACCAAATTATCAGTCGGGTGAAAAAGGGACTATGCCCAAACTCTTCATGTCAAGTAGGACCATCTTTCTTTTATTGTTGTCTGATTGGTTAGTGACTTGTGTAGTGTATGCGTCTATAAATATTTACCGCATGAGTTTAGAAAGAGAAAAAGAAAACTCTTAACATTCATCCATGACTCTGTATTCTCCGGCATTGCTTTTGTTTTCTTTCCTTTTTTTTATGCTTCTAAAGTTCAAGCTACTATTTTCACTCCTTTCTACAAGGCAAAAAGAGAAGATACATGGACATTATGAAATTTATTAGTGGACCCCAGAAAAGAAAAGCCCCTCAGATTTGTTCCCCTTTTTTATCTTCTTTCTATAGTGGGGAATAATACTCCATTTCATTGCTTCCTTTACTTTATGTCTGTGGAGGGTGGGATCCATTCTCTCTAACATATACAATGCAATCCCCTTTTAATATCTGGTCTAGAGAAAAAGGAGGAAGAAAATCAATAAGCCCACAACTTTTTAAGTACATTTCAAATAACCACACCTGGAGGCTAGCTGGCTGGCTGGTTCCCATAATCTCAGCACCCTTTAACTTTTCATCTTCCTTTTAATTCACTACCCAAGGGCCCAGGCCCTACATATAACTCAATTACTTCTTGTTTTGTCCATTTTTTTTCAAAGAATTCTCTCTCTCTCTCTCTCTGATTAGCATCCACTACTCTATGCTTAAATTGTTAAAAATTCCAACTCGCACATCACATGTCCAATAAATTCCAGCCATATAAGCTTTTTGTGTCATCTCTCTCTCTCTCTCTGAGATTAGCATCCACTACTCTATGCTTAAATTGTTAAAAATTCCAACTTGCACATCACATGTCCAATAAATTCCAACCATATAAGCTTTTTGTGTCATCCCCATAGGTGGAGTAATGGTTGAAAGTGATATAATTTTACTCCAATTGGGAGAAAAAAGTTAAAATGATATTTTGTATAAGTCCATATTGACAAGGACCTATGGACCATGAATAACAATCAGGAAGAAGAAAAGTCCCATAAAATTATGTTAATCATTGATTTAACAGCTTTAAATTAAAGATAAAACAACTTTAAATTTTAATGGTTATTAAATAATAAATTTGAAGGAGCCTAATCTAAGGATTTTGCCTTGTATAGACCAAAATGGTGAAATATAATTCATATAGCTAATTCTAAATAGTTGAGATAAGGCTTTGATGATGATTAAGTCATAAATTTTGAAATCTAATCATTTATAAGGTCAGATGAGTGGTAATAGACTAGAGGTGGGGTGGGTTGCTTAAGGAGTGTGAAGAGACTACAAGGATCAAAGGTGGGCCTAGACCCTGGAGCTGCCGTGCACAACACTAGCAGTCCATTGGAGGGAGAAGATCTCTCCTTGGTACCAACATACTCAACATACTCATGGTTGAGTGGTGTTGTCACCCCAGTATTATAGGTAGGATAAATCGTTGGGCCATCAAGTTTAAAGAATTGCTCTGACGAGTAGCCCCAAAAAAAATCTCTTGGGTTGAGCCCAATTTTGTACCTGGTTAAGAGTATCACTAGCAAAATTACCCGTGCTGGCAAACATTGCAATTTAAATATTTATGTATAAAATATTCATAGCTTTTTTAGAAAGAAAGCAAAAGAAAATAAAAATAAAAATTTATGAGTATGCATTTATATAATCGAAGAATTGGTATCATAGAATGAAAAAAAATGAGAATTAGAGTAGAATGAGAATGATAGAGTCGGATTGAAACAAAATATTTGAGAAATAATAAAAAAGAAAAGAAAAGAAAAGTGGAGAGCAGTTATGAGTGATTATGATAAAGAGATAAATAAGGAAGTTGATATAATTTCTGGTCAAAATTATAACTAAGGGTCAAAATTGATTCCAAAAACTCCTAGCTTAATATAGTATAACTAGCCCAATGACCCCTGCTCAGCACGGTATCCCCCTATACTGTAAAATAAATAATCACATATTAAAAAAAAATCACCTATTTCTAAAGGACAAGTTGGATAAAATAGAAATAGAGAAATTGGAGCAAAAAAAGTATAATTACATAGGAACAACTAAAACATGAGTGGTTTGATGGAAAAATGAGTGGGGTAGTTGCATGGGTAGTTACATAACCATCGGTCAAAATTATAACCGACGGTCAAAATTAAAGCCAAAACCTCCTAGCTTAATATATTATAATGGGCAAAAGTAGAGTGAGTCACCTGCCCAACAAGAAGACTTTAATATCAGCCAAGGTAGCAGCTTGGGATGAGTAAAATATTCCGGGGGTACGCCATTTCTAAAATTGTTAACAAAATATAGATAAAGATTATAAATATCTAAAAATGACTATCAAATAAATTTCCCTTTAATATAGAATGAATCACGGTGAGATGGCACCCTAGCATTTTAATCTCTCCACCTCCAACATCTTTAAGAATTATTTTTAAAGCCCATGTGACTATGAATTCATACCCCCACCAAAAAAAAAAAAAAAGACTATGAATTCATACATATGCAATTTCATGCAAACAAACAGACCTCTAGAAATGGTTTGAAAATTAGGTCCATCCATAGGTGAATCAACTATTTACCATTTTTAGGTCAAGGTAGGGTACTGATTACTTCTTTTCTTTTCTTTTTTGAAAGGGTACTAAATACAAATTACTTGAAACTTGGCCTGACACTTTCCATTTTCCTTATTTTCATTTTTTCTGGTAGGAACTTTCCCTAGTTTACTTGAAATTTATCCTGGCTAACATGTTTCATTTTCCCTAGTTTCATTTTGTGGCATGAATTTTCCATGGTTCAATCAATACATGGTAAGACATTTTTAGAGTTTACCCGAACGCGGTTCCACTAGAAAATACGGTGTCTTTTGGCTCCTTACCCACCTTGTCATAAATGTTCAAGACTTTTTGATGCACTACGGAGACTTGAGAGGATGGGGGAGTTTGTAAATAACTTTAGGGCATTTTCTTTATCGGAATCCTAAGAGTTCATGTATTTGGGGATTTCAACTTCTCGAAAACCTTTTCCCTTGAGGTGGGATTTCAAATCCCTCCTCTTTATACAACATATCAAAATTTTCAAATAAGACTTTGAGTTTTTGCATTATTTCAAAAAAGGACAACTTTTGAGACATTTCAAATTAGTCATTGAGTTTTTACGAAGTTTTCAATTAAGGTCATTCGTCCATTTAAAGCTATTTCCTAGCAACTTTTTCCTTCAATTTTTTTTAAAATACCCAAATTACCAGTCATTAAAATAAAATCATCCTTCACTTTTTTTTATATTCTCCTCATTTTCTTTATCGGCGTCCTCACTGTGATCAAAGGCAACCAACGTCCTCATGGTGATGGCTGTCCTCATGGTGATGGCTGCATGTAGCGGCTGCCGAAACCATGTTATGGTTTTAAATGAAGGGTAATTTGGGTATTTTAATAAAAATGAAGGAAAAAGTTGATGGAAAATATCTTTAAATGGCTAGATGTCCTTAATTGGAAACTTATGAGAATACTTAGGGCATGTTTGTGTAGGGGTGCTCATGGGCTGGGCTAGCCCGATCATGATCCCGATCCGGGCTATTTGGGCCGAGCTTGGATTAAGTGATAGAAAGCCCATAGCCTAGCCTGACCCGTCTTGTGTAAGAAATGCATATAATTTAATTTAATTTAATTAGTGCTCTAATTCCACAAAAGTAATGAAAAGCTCGGTTCAGCCCGATTCGATTGATTAAATGGGTGGTCTTGGGCCAAATATTTATGGCCAGTGTCAGGCTTGGGCCGGGCCTGGATATATCTTAGCCCGGCTTAGATCGACCCATGAACACTCCTATGTTTATGTGACACTTTTCTGCAGAAAAAATGAACGGTTTTCCACAGAAAACTCATTTTTCACGTGTTTAGTGTGGAACAATTCCACAGAAAAGTTTTCTTGCTTTGTTGGCATTTTCCTTGCTAATGCTGGAAATGGATTTCGCATGGGGGGTATGGGAAATGGATCTCCTCAGAAAACTTTTCCCTCCTATATAATCTCATTTCCTTACTCTTTTCATTTTTCAACCCCAAAACCCTACACTCTTTTAATTTTTTTATTTCTTTAATAAAATCATTATTCGATGTTGAATAAATTATATACCTCTTATGTTATTTTTTTTCTTCAGAAAACCATTGTACCAAACATGAAAATTTGATTTTCTATAAGGAATCCACAACCGCACCAAACAGCATTAGCACCAATTCAGGAAGGAAAAAAAATCGTACCAAACATGAATTTCTAGATTCCGCGGAAATCATTTTCCGAGGTTTTCATTTCTATGGAATTTGCTGATGTGACAGTTTTCCCTTTCCGCAAAAAGGGTGTGTACACAAACTTGCCCTTAAGGACTAATTTAGAAAGTTTTGAAACTTGTGTTCCTTTTGAAATAAGGCAAAAAATCAAGGCCTTATTTGAAATTCTCCCAACGCATAGAGAGTGAAATTATAGGAATTTCAAAAGGCCATTTGAGACTTTTAGGTGACTGGAAATTGAAGTTCTGGTGAAAGAAACATGACATTTCAAATCCCAGACATTTGAGTGTGCATGAAGGCCTAAATGCTAAATATTAAACCTTCAAAAATAGAAAATTATATTTGTTAGTATATGTTATCGAACTCAGCATGATATGTCCGTTTTGACCCATGTGTACGTGCAAGGACTTCTTAAGATAGGGTCGGCCATATCAGCGTGGGACTTATAGAGACCTTCTATTAGAAGCCAGTGGTTGACAAGTTATGCCCTATGATTAAGAATGCCACCCATACTGAATTCTCACACATCAATGAACTTAATGGACCTCGCTTCCTCTTCCTAGATTGCACAATCTTCGACCTCTCGGTATTCATAAAGGCTAGTAGATCACAAACTTCGCCAAATTCTCATTTCACTTTGTACCTTCTAAAATGTTAATGGCATAGTAGTGTTTCCCAACCAAAGTTGTCCTTGACATCTAATTTCTTCGTTCTCTTCCATTGTGGGACCTTTGCCTTTCATGAATTGTATCAAATATGTGGGGACTCCTGGTAATTATGGTGGTAGAGTATTCTGGCTATTTCTAACTCGGCAGAATGTCTAGCAGGGCATTAAAGTTGTTTCTGTTTTTTTTTTTATTATCATACAGCAGGGGCTGCATCTTAGTATGATGCAGCACCTGCAATATGCAAGTGAGTGAGGTCCACCTTTAAAATTTTTAATATATCCATTGTTTTCTATACACATCATGCTCTTTACATATATAACTTTAAATTGTATTTCGTGGATCTTACCGTTAAATTGACTTGTTGATTTTAAATATGTGCCCAACTTCTATTTCCATAAGAAAAGAGAGAAAAAGTTAATAAAGTTGAATTATGTGTTCAAGATTTAGTTAATCCAACGGTGTGCATATTGTTGATTTAAATAATATTTTATATGTATATCCCATAGTGGGTGTTAAAACTAATGAATGAATTGGATTTCTTAAAGGTGGCCCCCACCCACTTGCATATGCCAGTATGATGCAGCGCTTCTACTTGGTAGCTTTGCCCTATTATTATTATTATCTTGTTATGTTTATAGAATTTAGTGCAAATTAAGAGGAAGAGGGAGAGGGAGAGGGAGAGGGAGTGGGAGTGAAGGAAATCAGATTGATGATTAGTAGCACTAGCACCCCTAAAAAAAGGGGGACACTTGTAGTAACTTGAAATGGGGTTTTTTTTTAGAATTTATCTTTTAAAGTTAGGAATGGGACTCAGTCAAGCTACATCACAAATCAAAGGCACTTTCGATTGTAGGTTTTGATATGGCCAAAGTTGCCTTTTGTTTTAAAATCTGTTATTATTATTATATTCCTAAATCCAAGGCTCCAAAGCATAAAAGAAATAGAGTTAACTTCTGACAGATTAATTATATGCTAGTGGGCCTTCTTCTCTTTCATAAAGAAACAATGAAATGCTAGTACAAAATCATGCCATATCTCACAATATCACCATTTCCTTTGTTTTAAAAGCATGGTGCCATTATTCTAGACTTAAAATTGAAGCATAGTGCATACCCCCACCTATAATTGATATCTTAACCACAATCATTCAAGGTTAGGACTTTGAACATTGAACATTTTGCAGGGTGGCTTTCCTTGAAACCCTCCTCTCAAGTGGTATTGCCTTATACTCTGCAGGAGCACAATCATATCTACACATGCATGTTGACAATGCACATGTGCTGCCCATGAATGGAAAATCCAAACCATCCAACCTGTGGGCCCAATGCTTTTGTACATGCCCAAAATTGTAGCACTAATCAACTCCAGAAAATCAATGTGAAGATCCCATTTACAATGTAAGGGTGAGTAACTTTTTAGGGGTTAGATCATCCGACCAATCTTAATTAGGATCAAGTCTCATCTGCAGAAATGAAATTGAGAATTAAAAGGCTTTGGATCAACCACTTTAAAAAATGCAATTTTCCCAACAATGTGTTGCCCACATGTACTACATTTCACAGAGAGTATTAATGTTGGATCATACAGTCCAAGATGAATGTATAATATAAGAGAGACAACTTATATCATTCATTTTATAAATAGGGCCCACCCCTTTTTTCTTTTTTCCCCTTTCATTTTCTAGTCTACCCTACCTAACCTAAAAAAAAAAAAAAAAAAAACAGATAGATGGTAATGGGAAAAAATAAGGACACAGATTTTAATTTAAAAGTAGGTGGGTCACATCTAACTATCCACACCTTGCCGTCTGGACGAAGACCATGACATAGAAATCACAATAAATGAAGGATATTGATTGTCCACCATAAAATTTGTAAAAAAAAAAAAAAAAAGAAAATGATTATGCATAGTGGGACTGGGAATTACAATTTTTCTTCTATTTGCCAAAAATAGGAGGTACAATTGTGATGGTAAGTTTGAGTGAATTATGCAAAATGGGTCTTGAATCCCAATGGACAGGGGCAATATCCACCGTTGGATTTAACATATTGGCTAGAGTAGGTCAAAAGTTGTTCATGTTGCAAAGTCAAATAGTCATAGGACCTTTTCGAAAATAAATAAGAAAATCTTTAAAACAAAAAAGACCACGAAGGATTCAAACACTTTGAAACCATGGAAGAGGGTCTCCATTTCATGATATTATTATAAGATAATTCGTCTTTAGGTGATATCATAGTATAACTCAACATATAAATTTTATGAAAAAAGAACATTTATAATATTATTAAATAACCCGACATTCTATAATAATATAGAAATGAAGCAATAATTAGAGAAAAATAAATTCGTCTAAAGCCCTTTACCGTAATTTATACTATTCTCGAATAACTCCACATTCCCTAACACTATAAAACGAAGTAAAAGTAAGGACAAAAATAAAACTTTCATAAGATGTCTGCCGTGATTATAAAGTGTTTGCAACCCATTAATTATGAAAACGGATCTCCTGTTTGGACCAAGTAGGGGACCTACTTGGACCAATCGGGAGGGAGTGCCAGATGGGGGAGAGGAGATTTTTTTTTTAATTAAAGAAGATGTCATCTGATTTGACATTTTTTCATGCGTTTGGCACTTCGTGATTGATCCAAATAGGATTTCCCTTTTGCTTCAAACGGGGGGATGGGATCCGGATACATCAATTATTATAGCAAATCTGAAAGATAAGATTTATGATAAGATCACATCATACATGGTCCATGGATTTATGGCCCACATCCCCAACCAATTACTTACCAGTCAAAATCAGAAAACAACAACTCCTCCATCGCGGGATCTCAGCCATCCAACCAACCTTCCCTTCCTCAACAAAACAACAAAGAAAAAAGAGAGAAGCCGCGTGGAACAAACCGACCCCTAACGCCCCCGTGATAACAGACCAAACGGTTCCCGTCGCCGTGAGTGGTCCACGTCATGCCAGCCCAACCTCTCCCCTTCGTCTACATAAACCCCTCTCAGCACCAGCCATAGCACGCCAAACCCAAATGTATAGTTAGTATATATAAAATTTAATAAAAGAATCCTTCCTCAAAGGAGGAGGAGGAAGAAGAAGAAGTCGTCTTGCAGAAAGACAAAGAAACCCTAATTGCAGAATCTCCAAAATCCCTACTTTTCTCTCTCGATCTCTCAAAAATCCCAGCTTTCTCTCTCTATTTCTTTCAAAGATCACAGCTTTCACCCTCTTATCTCTCAAAAATCCCTTCTTTCTCTCTCTTATCTCTCAAAAACCCCAGATTTCTCTGAATCTCTCTCAAAAACCCAAGCTTTCTCTGTTTCTCTCTCAAAAATCCATTCTTTCTGTGTTTTTCTCAAATACCCAAGCTTTATCTGTATCTCTGTAAAAATCCCAAGCTTTCTTTCTATAAAAAAACCTAGTTTTCTCTCTCTATCTATCTAAAGGTGCTAGCTTTATCTGTCATCTTGTTTGTTTACTTGAAGATCTACGATGGGAACTGAGATCCTGCATCCACAGGACTGCCTGATCCAACGGCTCAGAGCAGTCCCCTCCATATCTCCTCGCCGAAAGCAGCACACAAACCCTAGAACCTGCCGCAAGCAGGCCAAGCGGTCTCCGCAACCCGATCTGAGAAAGTCCTACCCGGAGGATTGTAGCCCTAAACCCGGGAAAAGCCTCGTACCTGGTCAAGTTATGATCTTGAAGCGAGGAGAGTCGCTCGATTCGAAGAAGAGCGAGTTCAAGAGATCAGATCTGAAGAAATCGGTCTCTCTGAACGAAGCGGATCTGGTCGTCTGCGGGACGGAGCGGTTGGGACCAGATCCGGATCTGGTACCGAAGCAGATCCGGATGAAGGAGTCTGTACCGTTACGGACTGACATGTACGCCGGATCGGCGTTCTCCCAGTCCCCTTCTCCTAGGTTGCTGCCTCTGCCGAATTTCTCTTTTAAGAAAGGTACGGCGGCGGCGGCGGCGGTTGTAGATGACTCGGCGACCAAGGATCTGAGGCGGCTGCTCCGTCTTGATTAAGGTCGGATCGGGTCGGATCTTGTGTTTTTCTTTTTTGACCCCTTGTTTCGGATCTGATCTTCCCGTCCTTTTTTTATAAAACGGGAAGAGGATCTGTGATTTGGGGAAGTTGAAGACTTAAAAAGGTCTAGATATGGATTTTGGAAGAAGAAGAAGAAGAAGAAGGAGTTGAAGAAGAAGGGAAGATGGTGTTATGTATAATATCTGGTTGATGATGTGTTTGTTTGTAGTGATCTGAGATGTTGGATCTTATGATACCTGTTGGTGTTCCAGGGTTTGAAGGTTTTTTTTTTTTTTTTTTTTTAAAGTTTGGTTCTTTTTAGTTGTATTGTATGTTTAAGAAAGAAGTGGGGAAAGTTGGATATGTTTGTGTTAAAACTTTCCTTGTAATTTGGTCTGTGTAATTCTCATTATAGAAGATATGTAAAGAAGTCAGGTGAAATGAAATGCCTCTTCTTCTATGTTATTATTGTTGTTTTGTTTCTGATTAGTATTGGATCTGTGAATTCATTTTCTTCCTGTTTCCTTGTAATTTGTTCTCTGTAATTCTCTTTTTGAGATGTAGAAGATATGTAAAGAAGCCAGGTGAAAATTGAAATGAAATGGCTTTTCTTGTTATTGTTGTTGTTTTTGTATCTGATGAGTGTTTGGATCTGGGTATTCATTTTCTTCACGTTCTTGGGGTAAGAGGATGGGAGAAGGGGTGGGGGTGTGTGTGGACAAAAGGAACCGACTTGATTTGCTGGGTCAGCTTGTTTTTGAGATATTGTATATGGATGGTTTGGATGGAGTTGGTGTAATAAATCCAACGGATTGGATTTGGTTTGGAGTGGGCAGGCATGTATGACTGTGACTCGGTTGGGAGATTCTACGTTACCGGATGATGACGATGTGTGTGGTCAGTGGGAAGACTCTAGAACGATTTATTTGACGCGGTCCCCCTAACGTGAAGGCAGGTTTCTCTTCTTTGGTTAAAATTGGAATCAAAGTGTTAAAAATCTCATTTCAGAATACACTGTAAATGATGTTTGGGTCGAGTAATTGAATTATTGAGAATTCTCAAGTTTTACAAGGGTTTTTTTTTTTTCCCCTTCTTCTTCTTCTTCTTCTTCTTCTTCTTCTTCTTTTACGAAGAGCGGCTAAAATTGAAGAATTAAAGGTGAATATTTAAAAAAGTGTCCACGAAATGCTGAAGTTGACACACAATAATTTTGTGATATTTGTTCTTCATTATTCAATCAGGGATCATCTTATTCATCCCTCTATTTAATGGATTGTAATCCCCTTCATGATGCAATAATAATAAAGGATGATCCTACTTTTAGGGCCTCAATTATCAACACTCCAAGGCTCTAAAAAAAAAACTACCCACCTAGTGTGGGGCCCACCTTGATGCATGGAAACTGCGGTAGGCATGGCAATGGAAAGGTTTGGATGCGGATTAGGAAAGTACAAAATATTAGGTCAACCAAGGGATCCCAGCCCTTGATTTTAGGTCTTCCAATTTTAACGTGGATTAAGGAAGTACAAAATATTAGGTCAACCAAGGGATCCCAGCCCTTGATTTTAGGTCTTCCAATTTTAATGTCCGTGTCATGCCATGCCAACACATTGTGATAAAATCCAACTGTGATTAATGTTCTGACCAATGTGAAATTAGGATTAGTGCCAACTCATGGGAGCTTGGTGTTTGTGAAAGGATTGGGTTGACTAAAAGGTGGGACCCCTATATGAAAACCCAAAAGGGAGCACCAAAAAAGTGGGTTATCTAGGAGAATTTCCTTGCTGATAATTAAGTTTTGGAGGAAGTTATTGGGTAGGAAACTGTAGTTTTTCTGAGTTGATTTATTTATTGATTGTATAATGCTGTTGTGAAAATGCAAAATGCCGATGCCTTCAAAACCTTAAACTTTGAGGGCCAAAGATCAAGGGTTCAGAACAATATGATGAGGCTGATATTTTGTACAACATTAGGTGTCAATGAAACATTTCTGTCATCTCCACCAACCTTGATTGTCATGCATCTATGTGGGCGCTTCAGTCAGGTTTGCATCAAATTTAGGAGCAAATGTTGAGCTTCAAAATTATTGCCCTTTCCAGCATATGATCGTCCTTAGAGGGTGATATTCTACTGGGATGGTTTGCTCAATTGTTTGACAGTCCATAAAAGAAATGTTACAACTTCTTTTCAAATGTTTTCATGAAGTGATCATGCAGATCAGTTTCGCTATGGTGTAGTTCGACAATTTGTTGGCCATGGGTTGGGATGAGTTTTTCATGCTGATCCAGTTATTCTTCATTCCAGTAAGTTTCCAGCACTCAAATGTGGCTGCTTTTGTATTGGTTCTTGGGTCCTTCCCATGTTTGCGTCATTAAGTTCTTTTTTGGACCATAGCATACCTCATACCTCCTTTTCATTTCCCCCTAGAACTAACTGTATGGTGGCACTGATCTGAAGCTACATTTTTTGACTAGATGTTTTTCATTTAGAATAGTTCTCATTGACTAGGAACTTTGATTGATGGAACTAAGTGGAAGATTCATCAGAAAAACTTCCCTTTATTTTGAATATGTGATTCTCAACTTCTTGTTCATTGTTCTTGTTAACTCCCTTGGAATTGTATAGCCTTAAATGAGATGAAGGTTTCATGACCTGCAAAGAAAATGATATTTTAGTTTTTAACTGTGAAAAAGAAGAAGAAACAATGTCCAATTGGTATGCAGTTGAATTTCATTTTGGATGTTAGAATGATTGCATTTGGTTTGTATTACCTATTGGTATGAATATTTATATGCTTCCCCACTTCTTTTTTGCCCTCATTTTCATTTACCATTTCTACACACAAACCTGTGCACATTACATTTAACATGCTCTTATAGGCAAGACTTGACGGTTTACATGTTTATCTGAAGATTAAACCACTCTGCATGACTTTGTTCTTCTGCATGTTTTTTCAACTTGTAGAAGTTCCCATTTTCAAAATGGAACATCAATTTTAATGCCGTGTACCATATTTATTTTTTAACATCAATTTTCTTGGTCTTTTATTTTTTATAATGATTTTGTTTCATTCAGTAGGGTTGTAAATAGGTCGGTTCCGGTACAGGCCCATTGTGGATCCAGAACCGAAACCATTAAGGAGAAGGTGGAACCGGATTCGGACCCGGAACCGTTTCGGAACCGGTTTTTTTTTCTCCGGAACCAGAACCAGAACCACATATGGGACGGGTTTGGATTTGGGTCCTGATTTAGGTAGAAAATGATATTAAAAAAAAAAAAAAACAGTTTTGATGAGAGATTTTTGAAAATTGAGGTAATATGTAGGGTCTCAGGTCCATGGGTCTGAATCAAGGTGGAACCGGATCCGGACCCATTTATTTATCGGGGCCTAAATAAAGACCCATACCCGATTTTTAACTGGGTCAGAACCTCCAAATAAATGGAGAATCGGATTCCCATTTACATCCCTATCATTCAGCCTTACATTTACTCTTGTTCTTTATCATAGGAAACAATGATGGTGAGGCCTCATGCTGTTGGGCCAAACTTTCAGATTGGTAGTTTGTCATCTGAATTAATTTACATTCACTTTAGTTTGTGAAACTCCATGTCTTAATTTAGTTTTTACTTTTCTTTTTTTTTTTTTTTAGGTTATATTCTTCCTGATCCTTCAATACAGGAAATTCTACCTGCTATATGTCAGCTTTAAGATAACATTTGACTTTCCAGTGGACCTGAACCTGGACCTATATTAAAAATAGGTCCAAATGTTGGACCAAATTAACCCAGTTTTTTATTTGGGCCCTTCAGCTATTTGGGAACACATTTTAATTTCTACAAATCAAGTCTATGAAGCATTAATTTCATATGCCTGTTTAACCTTCCCATTCACAAACAAACAAATTTTGACCATGCATGGATCACCATTCTTGCAAGTTCAGACCTCTTAAATATTTCTCAAAAAGGTTCAGGGATGAATTGTGGCGCTTGAGTATTCCACAATGCTATTACGAGGGGAAGAAAGAAAAAGTCTAAATGGCCTGAACATTGGGATCGGTCCACAGACCGGTCCCAAATGTTCGGTCCATCTAGCATTTCTCGGGAAGAAAACCACAACATTCATCTTTGTTAGTCTTAGATTAACTTACACTATACTGTCCATTATTGATGTTTTTTTGTACTGCAACGCAACACTAGCTATATCATAACTATCACCAACATGCAATCCAAAACGCAACACCATTAAGTTGAAACCATGACACTAAGGAGCAACCTGCACAACCCTGCTCACCAATACCCTAACCCCGCAACATCACCACTAGGTATGTCAAACGGGCCGGCACCGCCGGCTCCAACCTCGGCCTGCCCGTGCCCGGCCCGGCCGACCAGGGAAAAACCCTGGCACGGCATGGCCCGCCATGGGCCGGGCCGCGTCGGGCCGGCGTGCCTCCTTCATATTTTTTTTCCATATCAGTATTAAAAATAAAAATTAGAACACAAGTATGGAAAATGACAAAGATATTTAAGTGGTTTGGTCAAACTCGACCTACTCCACTGAGAAGAGAGAACCATTTGGATCTTAACTTCTTGAAGGTTTCTAAATAGGATTACCTTCAAAACCTTACAATCCTTTTTAGAAAATAAAAATAAAAAAGAATGAAAAACTTGTATATTTATAAATTACAATGAAGGAAAAAGTAAAAAATCAAATGCGTAGTTCACTAGTGTATTCTGCTGGATCATAATCTTTCATTGATGTCAACTACTGCTTCCTCTTATCTGCCAAATACCAGTCTCGTAGGCAAACATATCACTCCACCGTTTCTTCAGTTAGATTTATTTTTTCTGTCATCCACTACACGTCCACCTGCACTAAAACCCTGTTTTGATGCTACAGAAGACGTTGGAATAATCAATAGATCATGAGCCATAGCGGCCAACACCAGATAAACTATTTCTTGTTGCTTCCACCAGACTAAAAGGTCAAAACTAGATGCATCCTGCACCCGTATTACACCGACGTCAAGATACGATGATAACTCCATCACAATATTACTTAAACTTGAGCTGGATGCCATGCACGTGGACAGAGAAGAGTACCACACATCCCACTCACCAACACTTGTTTGCTGGACTTCTAAATGACCCATACTAAGCCCAGTGTACCCATTTGCTCACAATAAAATTGAAAAAGTGATTGTAAATTTTCTCTTATATTTGAAAAAATGTTTAAATCTATATAATTCATATTTTTATTTATTCCATCAATAAAAAACTGTACACCACTTAATTTTAACGTAGGATCAAATACAGCAGCTAAAGAAAATGTCATTGGAGCCTCTTTCCAATATTTATTAAATTTTTCTGCCATGTTTCTAATAGTGCTACTCAGTAAAAAATGATATCTAAATCTACTGAATTGTAAAGTAAATTTAAAAAACTTCATTAAAGCTTCATTAGATGTGGGATAATATATCCCGGAAAAAAAAAAAATGTTGAAGTATAAAAAGCTTCTAATAAATCTCTTATATGGGCACATAACTCCCAATGTTTATCACTAATCATCAAATCTTGTGTATGAAAAGTACAAAATTTATTCAAAATAATTTTCCGGTCAAGTGCCTTGTTTAACAAATCATACATAGAATTACATCTATGTTCTACCTCTTTAGGCATTTTAATAGCTGATACGCCCTGCCTCGCACATATTTGGGCATACAATTGTTTGCTCTGTGCAGAGAAGAAAATAAATTTAGCAATGTCTTTAAACCAACATTTGCAATGAGATTTAAGATATGACATACACATCTATTTTGAAAGATAGAGCTATCTATCAAAGTTGCAGATGACATCTGCATTCTCATTAATTAAATAGCTACTGTATTATTACTGGCATTATCTAAAATTATAGATAAAACTTTTTCCTTAATATTATATTCATGTAGTTTTTCTAAAATAAATGTACTTATTCTAGTGCTATTGTGTGGCCATTCAAGACAGTTAAAACTAATTATACATTTTTTAATAATCTATTTTGCATCGATGTTATGTGCAGTAATACAAAGAAAACTATCACCCCCTTTAGAAGTCCACATATCTATGGTTATGGCTATTTTAATAAGAATTTCTGCAAGGTAATTTTTGATATTTGTTTTTTCTTCTTGCCAGAGTCTAAGAGCATCATTTCTGGCTATATTTCTTGAAATACCATGAAATTATGGTTGACAGTAGTTTTGGACTCATTCTTCAAAAATCTCATTTTCAACAAATGAAAAAAGTAATTCGGATAACATAATCATTTTAACAAGATTTTGTCTAGCACTTTGTGCATTAAAAGAAAAAAAGACTCAAACTGCTATTACTACTACCACCACCACCAGTAGTAGAAATTTGGGTCTGTGAACCAAGCCTCCCTGTCCCTGTATCCACAGGCTTATGTAAGGCTAAACATTTTTGTCTATGTTTTGACAAATGACTAGTACCCGATTTTGACTCGGCACTATAAATCTTACTACAAAATTTGCATTTTGCCTATTTAACTTTCTTTTCATTTTCAATAACATCAAACCTTGTAAATATCTCCTAAACTACTGAAGTTCTATTCCTCTTGGCTGGTTTATGGGAACTTTGAGGAAAATTAGGTGGTAAATCACCTACTTCATCTTGTAATTCATTAAAATCTTCTTCTACCCCTAAATTAACGGAAGAAGATTTTGTCGGAAATCTTCTAGCCATATTTCAAAAAATAAAATTTATAAATAATAACAATAATAGGCTAATAGCATTATTTTGTGATAATTAATATAAAAAAGAGGAGAAAATGAGAGTTAATATAATATAATATAAACTCATATCTATGGAATCTTAAATTTAAATAATATAAATATCTTTAAATCTTTGAAGGCCCCTTTAATCTATCTCTTGATGACTTGATCTTTGGCCCTCCAAAAACTTCTTAGAGAGAGTCAAAGAGATGAATGCTTTGAGAGAGAGCTAGAAAATGTATTAAGAGTGAGAGAGTTGTTTAAATTGGTGAGGAATAAGTGTGTAAATTGGTGAGAAATGAGAATAGGAGGGTTAGGGTATTTATAGACTTAGTAGATTGAAAAATGACACAAAATACCCCTTATGTGATCTTTTTATAGCTGTTGGGGGGGTTGGGGTTTAAAATGGACTTTTTTTAATAAAAAAAAACTACCCATTTTTGGCTGTTGGGGCGGGTTGGCTGGCCATCCTGGCGGGCCACAGAGGGCAACCCACATGCTAGGCATGCAGGGCCAACAGGCCCAGTCACCTCGGCCCAGCACGACCCATGTCTCGGGTTGTCCCCTGTGGGCCGTGCCGTTGAATGGGCCGGGCCATGGCTACTGGCGGGTTCGGCACGGCCCAGCCCATTTGACATGCTAGTGTGGGTAAATATATTCTATAACTACGTATGGTATACATGGTTTCGCCCGTTGCAGTGTACCGACCACTAAGAAACAAATTGCCCACAAAAAATAAATACCCAATCTTGTGTGGGCTCTTGCCAAAGTTTACTCCAACAAGAGTAGAGTCGCCTCTGAGCCCACCATAATGGGTCACACTTTAAAGCATAAGTAAATCAACAAGAGTGTGGTGTGGGCCTAATGAGCCTAATTGCTCCTATTGGATTGAAATTAAAGCAGCTGATGGGTCCTTGTAATGTGTAGTTGGGACACCAAGGCTCAAAAAAAAAAAATAATAATAAAAAAAAAAAATTTAGTAAGTCTGTCAGACAACCATGTGATCACCCCAGCCAGTTTTCACTGGCTGAGAACGATCCTCTACTACTGTAAGATCCAGCTATTTGGATCACAGCCATTAATCACGCTCTGATCACATGGTCACTAATCATCAACCAGACTTGAATGCCTGTCTCCTTAGCACTTAAGGATACAGATGTACGAGCCTATAGAACAGATCCTGTTCAAGTAAGGTCGTGCTGGTATTACTTACTGTAACATCTTATAAAGTAGTTCAACGGGGAAGAAACTAGCGATGTGGGATTATGAAGCTTCAGCTCAAAATCTGTTTAGGCTTCTATGATCTATCCTACTACAAGGCCCAAAATCCTTCTATATACACAGTGTGGGACCCACTCATCATCAGGTGGTCCACCATTCATTCCCCTTTGACCAAAGGAACCATGGGAAATTGAACGTTTCATGAGGGTCAGGACCCTTCGTTTTTAGACACTCTAGCCAGCATGTGAGAAGCAAATGTGCAGATTCTTGAAATAGGGGTTTAATAATTGTCTGGTGATCTAGACCGTTGACATGGCTCGCTCCATCATGAATGGAGGGTCCAGATTGGAAGGTGAGCCATCAATCAATCATTAGTCTTTCTGTTCCTTCATTCTTCCCTAGAATGCAACAACCAAATGGATGCATTGTGAGCTTCTAAAAGGTCAGAAGTATTTTCCTACAATTGGCTTCTCATAAGCTATTTTTCTAAACCAAATTTCTTTTAGTAAAAATATATTTTTCTTTTAACATAAATTTCAGGAATGTTTTTTTTTTTTTTTTTTAACACATTCAAGGTTATCTGGTTATGATTTTAGAGTTGCAAAGGGTATCTCATAATATGAGTATCCCAAGTATTCAGTTCAGACAGAATAAAACGAGTTTGGAATCTAATTTAGGCTCCAATACTAAATTGCATTCGGATGTGAAACCTATTTTCAAATGAATTCGGGTCTGATTTTCGGATCCAAGTATGTTCCAACCTGTGGACCCATTTGCACCCCTCAATTTGATATAAAAAAAAGGTGCTTTTAGAAAATTATAACTCAATAAAAAGGTGACAACCCTCAAATTAGCAGCCCCATAAGATTTTCATCTAACGCTGGTCCTCCGACTTTAGAAACACAAGCCCTCATTTTACAGGCCTAATGTTAATGTTAATACAGCCCATGGGTTTGGGACCTAGGATCAAGTTTGTGTTAAATATCATATGTTAGGCGGGACTGGACTTTAAGGATAAGTGGCCCGGCCCATTAAGTAATTGAAATGATTAGACATGAGTACGTACTCCATGAGACTAACATACACCACCGAACTCGGCTGGGTTTGGGCTGCCCGGCCCATGGAGCGCCCCTAATTTTGACACAACCATATACTTGCCAAAAAGATGTAATCATGGTGGACAACTGATCATCACTCATCTTATGAAAATCTTATGGTGGGAGGGCCCAATCTAGAAAATGGTGAAACCATAGTGTGTTGCACTTGCACCCTGGCTGAGCCTACCATCTTAAGATGAAACTGTGATTGGCAAACCCTAAGAAGAAGTAATAACAAAGAGCCCAACCTACACTCCACTGATGTTAAACGGGTCGGTTTCTATCCGGGTCCATGGTGGACCCAAAATTGGAAATGTTTAGGAGAATGTGGAACCTGATCCAGATCCGGAACCGTTTCAGAACCAGTTTTTTGGCTCTGGAACCGGAATCAGAACCATATATGAGACGGGTTTGAATTCGGATCTGGGTCTAGGTAGAGAATGATATTAAAAAAACATGGTTTTTAGGAGAGATTTTCATAAAATTGAGGTAATATGTCTGGTTTCGGGTCCGAACCAAGGTGGAACCGGACCCGGACCCATTTACTTATCAGGGCCTAAATATGGACCCAGACCCGGTTTTTCACGGGTAGGAACCTCCGGGTAATCGGAAAATCAATGACCCATTTACATCCCTATGTATTCTTGATTGGGTCTAAGTCCAACATCATTTTGGCAGTTTTGGCTATCCTTCCTTTGATTACATTAGACAGTATTGTCGAGTGAGGCCACCTTGATTACACCATTTTGGCACATGAGGCCATCATGATTATTGGGCCCACCAAGATTTCATCATCATCATCAGATGAAGAATCCTATATTCTTATTTTACATTTAATTTTCCACTCCGGCCCACACACACATACACAGACACTTGACACTCCTCTCTTGTTTCTCCAAAACGCATCGCATCCCGCGCTCCCCTCCCTCTCCATAAAACCCTCCCAAAACCCCTCATTCCTTCCTCAAACTGACACACCCTACCCTTCCTCCTTCCTCCCTTGCGCTTATCCTATGCACCCCCTACTTATCTTGTGCATTTTCAATGGCATCTTCGAAGCCCGTTACCCTCATCTCTCCTCCTCTCAAGGACGATCTCGACATTGTCATCCCCACCATCGTGTGTTTTTAGGGGTTTTTTTACCGCTGGACGAAGATACACACGCAAATAAGAAATTCCAGCCCTAGCAAGCCTTAGACACCCTTTTCTCCTTCATGGGTTTAGAATTTAGGGTTTAGGGTTTAAGATCTGGTGCTTTCTGGTGGCAAACCCACGTTAGTTGTATCTGGGTGGCTGCCCTAGGTCAAATTTGAAAAGCCCTTTAAAGTTCTATTAGGCTACTAGCCCACGCCCCACATGAACAAAGGCCCATGCCCCATAAGTTTTAAGTCCAATCTAAGTCCATCGCCCCACATGAATGAAGAGGAGAAAAAAACCCCACTTGGTTCTTCTGTTCTTCACTCCTCTCAACCTCAGGCTTCATCCAGCCCCTTCTGACTTCTTGGCTTCTTCCTTCGAGTGCATCGCTTCTCTTCGAATACTTGTGAGGCTGTGACAATCATTCCTCGTTCGGCTTCAGGTAAATCTATTTAATCCCCTTCTCTCTCACTCTCCCCCTCACTCTCCCTCTGCGTTTTTCTCTATTGGCTCTCTTTCTCTCTCTCTCTCCCTCTCTCTCTCTATGTGACTATGTCATTGTCGCCTCTCTCTCTCTCTCTCCCTATCTTCTATGATTAATGATTCCATTCATTATTTTGGGCATTGCATAGAGAAATTCACACCCAGAGCAAGAGTTGCTCATCTTCCCCTCCTCTCTCTTCTGGTTTCTTGTCTGGTTTCCCTTCGAGGTTCTAGTTGGTTTTTCTTTTGGAGATTCCACCATTCTTCTTGAGAAAAGAGATCTAAAACGGGTCATAGCGTGAAAGACAACAAGGTCTTGGAGATCTTAATTTGCTATAAAGAAGAGTTTTTCATCAAGCAAAGTGTCAACTTCTCCATCAGAGTACAACCTAGCTCCAAAGGTATAATCTATTTCTTTGTATGTTGGGGAATTATTATGGATGCATGGTGATGCTATTTTTTATCTTAGAGATAGTGATTTACTGATCTTGATCATGAGTTTGAGGTCCTTGGATCCTGAATGTGGTTTATGGCCTAATGGGTACTTAATCCCTGAGTCAAGTGGGTCAAAAATTTTGAAAACCTTTCCACGAGACCCACCTACTTCCAACAGGAAAAATGAAGGGGACTAGATTCTTTTATAGAGAAGGTCTACTGTGCTTTCAAATAAGGGACTATTTTGAAAATGGGTCATTTGGTGGGTTTCGGGCCATCGGATCACGACTGATCCAACATGGCAATGTCATGCATCATGTGAACTACCCAATACACCCCAACTATACTAATTTTTTAAAATTGCATCTAACCCCTCATAGTTTGCCAAAATTACGAAACACTCCCGGTCCTCAAATGTACCCCAATCACTCTGAAAATCATCAAAGCTAATCTCAACACTGAAACTTGAGTGTTAGGTTATTAGGATCGATTAAGTAACCCTAATCCTAGTGATCAACACTAATCCACCTAATTAGGGCTAGTGGCCTCACACAACATCTTACAATAGGCCTCAGTTTGTAAGATTTCAACTATTACTCTACGTCGTGCACAACCACATAGTTTCAAGTAGGCATGTAAATAGACTGGATCACACACAATCCAAAGGATAAGATCGGCTGGCTTCCCTTAGTTAATCATGATTTGACTCAATCCTACCTTGATATGCTTCAAACCAGCAAGATAACTCTGACTTTAAATATGTTTACCCCACTGTAACTCTCTTATGTAACCTGAAATACAGAGGCTGGATCTGCGTGTGATATAAAACCTATTACATTTGAGACATTGATAATGATGGAATAGAAATACATATGTTTAGTAGATTTAAACTGCTTCTTCGTCTTTCTTTGGTTGTGTTTCATTCCTTTCTCCTTCCTCCTGATTTTGTTGACCCATCTGTTCTTCATCCTTATTGTCATTCCCATTTTTACCTTGCATGTGGTTCTCTTGTTTGGTTCCTGCTTCGTCATGTTCCCTCTTCTTTCTTTGAAGAAATTCGATGACGCCTCCAAGGGCGACATCAGGATCGTCGCTCTTCATAAGCTCTTCCGCAACCTCTGCTGGAGTGACTTCCACTCCCGTCAAGAGTCGCCGGATCTCTTCAAACAGCAGGTGGTCTTCAATGCCGAGATGATTCAAGGCAAGGATGCTAAATGCGCTGGCTTTCAAGTAGGACATATGGATGTGCATGTCCATGCGACCAGGCCGTAACAGTGCAGGGTCCAACCGTTCCTTGTGGTTGGTAGTGAAGATGATGATGCGCTCATCCCCACAGCTTGACCACAGTCCGTCGACAAAATTGAGCAACCCAGAGAGAGTCACTTGTGGCTGACATTGTCAAAATAATTAAGTCATGAGATAGAAGGAACTTCAGTCATATATAAAAATTTTCAGGTTGGCCTGCCACTTAAGTGCATTGAATGAGCAGGTCCATAGGGTGCAGCAAACAATGCCCCAGACATCAATTTGAAATCCCTCAAAATTATTAACTAACTATGAATTGAAACTAGTATATATATCTGACTAAGTTTTGTCAATTTTTAACTGATCATGCAGATTTGGTACTCATGTTTTGATTATGCAAATTTGGTCTTATCTTTGTCTATCATTTCGAAATTTGTACAATTTTGAAGCTGAAAAAAATGATTTACAACTGCTTAATTTCTTTCAGTTTAAAGCAAGGAGACATTTCCTAAAAACAGCCTGTGAAAACCAATAATGCAAATATTGTGATTCAGAAAGTAGAAGTGGATTTTATTAATAAAAGATGGAAAAAAAAAACCCCTATTTAGACCTTTTTCATTGGACTTTTTCCTAAAAGAAAAAAGAAGAAGAGAGTATTCATTGGGTTTTATTACGATAATTTTTGTATAATTACAATAAACGCATTTTAAGTCACAAACAGAATTTACTATGGCAATATTGTTAAAATATATTTTGAAAACAATTATTGCAATATTATCACAATAAATTCAAGGGGAATTTACAAGTGACCACCTACCCCTGTTAATGTTTACAAAGAATTGTCTCTACTTTCATCTTTACTTATAAAAGCATGTACACTTTTGCATCAAACTATGCCATTACGAGAAATTCACGAGGCTCCTTAGTGGAGTGAGTCAACTAGTGAAAATTCTAAACTGCTTAAAATAAATGCAAAAGTTTTACTCCGATAAGAGTTGGGCCATAATCGGACACGCACTTGGTTTTCATCGTATTTTATCCCAATGTATTATAAGTGTCACATGAGGGGGATATTTTGGAAAATTGGCCATTCCACAGGCTGAAAACCAAGCTATTCAAACGTGGAAAAAGAAAACTTAATTTGTATAAGCCAAGTTTTAATTTCCATCCATCTTTGAGCTTCTAAATAAAGAAAAGTTAAAAAGAAAAATTTACCTGACCATTATATTCAGGAGCCTGTTGCGATCCTCCCCCTTGTTTTTCCCTATTCACCAAATCAATGGTGCAATCTATATCCTCAATAACAATTATAGAGCGATTCGCTGTCGCAATTATCAGCTTTTTGAGCTCTGAATTACACCTCAACTCAGTAAGCTCCAGATCATACACATTGAACTTGAGAAAATTTGCAATTGCAGCGATCAAGCTTGACTTTCCTGTTCCAGGCGGCCCATACAATAGATATCCACGTTTCCAAGCTTTCCCAACTCTTCTATAAAACTCCTTCCTCTCAAGAAACCTCTCCAAGTCCTCTATCACTGCCTTCTTCAGTTCCGGATCCATAGCTAATGTATCAAACTTAGCTGGGTGGTTGAGGTTTACCGAGGTCCATGCATCCATCAAGTTCCCATATAGATTTTCATATTGCACTGTGTGCAGCTTAACTGTCTTCAAATTCTCTTTCATCTCCTTTGCTTCCCTAATGACGAACTCTAAGTAAGACTTCAACACCATGTTCTTGTGTTGCTTGTGAAAACTCAGCTCGAAGTATCGAACTTGGGATTGAATCGTCGAGTTGGGATCACGAGAGTAGCTCAAAATTTGCCGCTGGACCTCGTGACATACCATCCTCCATCTGAGTTGAATTCCTTGGAATGTATCCACAACCTCTTCGTCTCTTTCCATGGCGACTTTAAAGTTCTCTTCTTTTTCTGATTTGGCTACTTTCAATCTCCGTGTTTTGGGAGAGATCCTGCTACTTAGGTAGATCTCTGCAGCCTCATAGATTTGGTTAGTAGAGAAGCCGTCGAATTCGTCGATGATGATGGTGAGTTGAGAAGAGAAACGGCTGAAGAGAGTATGGAAGGTGGAGAATAGATAATCTTGAAACTGGTGGGGTATGAGATCATTTGCAATGGTGCGGATGAGGACTGCTGAAGCTGCAAGAGACGCAGCAGAGGACAACACCGCCTTTGCTGAAGGCATAATATTGTTACTGTACTTGGACTGGTTTTTGGGTATTGTAGTTCAAAGGAATGCAGATTTAAGTGGTTAAAATGTGACTCTTTTGAAGTATTTTCTGATATGGGCCGGTATTACTGATTTTGGGAACCAAATCTGGGTGTTCTATGGAACTGAAGATGTTTTGAGGACGTTTTTAGATCTGGGTACTGGAATTGAAGAGTGACAGGACAAAATGGGGCTTTCGACGTTTCCTCAGATCTGGGTACTAGTAAGAAATTGAAGATGTTTCGGATAAGGGTGAAGCACTTTGGATTGGGTATTGTAGTTAAATGGAATTGAAGTAGGCAGATGGGAACTTTTTGCCTGGTTCAAGGATTTCAAAAGAAGAGCACGAAATTGGGTCTTGCAGGATTGTGAAAAGGGAGTTCAATACTTACAGATTAGAAGTTTGGGATTTGGGAGTTCTTCAAATCTCTAAGTGTGAAATGGATAGATTCAATTCTAGAGGACTTTGCTAGCGTTAGTTCCCTGAATAACGTGTGGAATTTAAATGTAGAAAGTCATCCGGTCTTCACGCGGAAAGACACTTTTTGCTTTTCTTGCTAAAGAAGTCAAGAAGACTTAAAAAGCCTTGAGCTACAAGTCTACTGAATAGAAAAAATGCTCTCACCCCCCGGGAAAGTTGATTTTCTGGAAGTTTTGTGTACGTCCAAGTCAGTGGACAATCAGTTTCACGGACTACTTCTTCTTCTTCTTCTTTTTTTTTTTTTTTACAAAAAAAAAAAAAAACCAATAGGAAATGCTTTTTCTGAAAATCGCGAAAAAGAGAGCTTATTTTTAGCATAAGCAGCCTTACTAAACATAAATTCCACAATGACAACCTTTTCAGCAGAATATTACCATCACAAACATGCCCTAGCACCGTTTTGCGGAGCAATCGGTAAAGGAATTAAGATTTTGTGCAGTCTCAAAAACAGGATTCTTCGATGAAAATTTATATGGTTGTTGCTGAAAATTTATGTAGTCGCAGATTTTTCCTGCTAAAATGGTGTGTATCAATGTATATAGCTGAGAATATTTTGATTTCAGTGTATATAGGTCTATTTCATGGCTTAGATGAGAACATGTGATACACAAGAATAGAAAGAAAAGGAAAAAGATCACCAATAACAAAAAGCCAGAATATTCCCATGTGAGATCATTTAGACTTTTGAGACATCATAACAAATATGCCAACCCTAAACAACACCCATCCAAAGTAGGGCTGCAAACGCAATGATTCCGGGTCAGAATCATACTAGACACGGACCCGTTTCTAAATCGGATCCGATTTTGACTTGAAACCTATTTTGTTGGTTGTAAATCCGATTCTAATAGAAAAACCCGGATTCGGTTTCGGAACCGGGTCCACCTAGAGAACTATATCTAGTTCCAAAATTGGTTATAACTTCTCTTCAATTTTTTTTCATTTTTTTCTTAAAATAAGTATATCATTCAACTTATAACAATATATCAAGTCTACTACCTCCAGCATTATACATAAAAAATTTCCAAAAAATTTTATTTTGAGGTATAGTTTGCAATATTAAAGACTCAAATGCGGGGTCCATGGGTCGGGACTTATATGGGCACAGAACTGGACTCATCATCAATCGAAACCTAAATTAGGTTCCGCACCAGGACCTGTGTATGAATCAGAACCTAAAATAGGTTCCATTTAAGCACTTTATTGTGTGGAGTTAAAGAATGTGAAAAGTGATGGGCAGTTGATACTACAAGAGATGGTATGTAATGTATGAGATTTCCCTATGCATGGAGAATGGCTTTCCCAACTCTAAAGAGTTAACTTAGCACGGAAAGAGACCAAGTATATTGGCCACCTGTAGCATACTTAAGTATAATAAAAGAGAGTGAAACTTGTCTAATTTTAAAGTGTTCCCACAGCATTGGTGAAGGAACTTGTAGCATACTAGAAACTTGTAGCATACCTGGTTAACAAAAGAGAGATGTTTGGATAATTCCAGTTCACAAGGGAACAGTGTCTTTCTCATTCATCTCGAAACCATTAATCTCCAACATCAATATTGAATCATTCTACCCAACCGTTAACTCTAATTAATCCAGCCTTTTTTTATCACAACAGTCATGAGTAAACTTTCTGGAAAATTCTACATTGTCAGCAGTATATTCTCTATTATGTTATGAAGTAATTTTAAATATCTTGTTTCAGATTTGACTCTGTTACTTTCCGGAGGACAAAAGAATCTGCTTCTCAGCATCATGCCATGCAGCAGATGACTGGTTTGGTAGAAGCTATAATAGTTGAGACTAGAGACAGGGAGAATATAGGTGGTAGTTACCTTCATAAAAACCAGGAAAGGCATGGAACATGAATCATCTTAGGCTCAGCAGAGAGCCTGGACCTCTTCTTTGCCGGTCTCTCGCTGCTCTTTCAGCCTGGTGGCAAGAAGCTTCTGATACTCTGCAGCCTCTGACTTAGCTTTGGCAATCCTTGCTCTCCTCCTCTGCAGAGTCAAGGGAGTAACCAGCCTCTGAATCTTCGGAGCCTTGCTGCACTTCTTACGTGCACAACCATAATTCAATAAAAGTTAGCCCAGCCCATAAAAATAAGCAATCTCCTGAACATAGAAAGGATTCTTGGAAAGTGTTGTTATTGGCTCCTTCGCAAATAGATTTAAATGGGCGGTATGCGTTGACATACTCGCGCCTTGGAGAGATTGAACAGTTTACGTACGGATCTTTGATGCCCTCTTTGGTCCTCTCATTCGTGGTTTTTCCATTTCAGTCAATCCAGGAAGATCATTATCACCCTTCTTCACAATGACCAGGTTTATAACAGAAAGGTCTTAGGGTGTGCCTGCCAGAAAAAGTGCACAAGCCATGAGAAGCACATTCTGTGTGCATAAGCTCTACATATTAATATACAACCTTGAGCCATGAGGTCTTAGGGTGCTTACTATTGCAACCTTGAGCATTGACCGAGTTGTATTATGTTGGGATACTCATCTTACTATAATACTATGTGAGGAACGGCTCTTATGTGCGTGCAAGATAAGAGAGGGAGAGAGAGACTTGACTGAAATTTTCATCTATTCATGTGAATCTATGGGCTCATTAGAAAGCTGCTCCAGTGGTTTCTTGATTGTTGAGGTGAAGCCAAAATAATTTAACATTGGTTCATCAATACAGGAACCAGGAACAGGACCCCCACCACACACTCAATGTCATGACAAATAATCAAAGCAATGAAATTCTTGTGGTGCATTGTAGAGATCAAACTCTTTAACAGCTCTTTTATCCTAGTTGAGAATCTTGTCCATAGTGAGTGTTACTCTATTCACATTTTTACAATCTTATAAACAAAATGTCAGGTACATAAACATTAGCTTAGTTACAAAGCTGAGTGCCAGTTCCCTGACACTCTGTGCATCAGGCAAATCTGTTTGGAGTTTTCTAAATGAATGTCAGAAGTAATGGATGTTTACAAGTTTGGGTCCTCTACATTTTCAAGGTCCTAATAAACTAAAACTAGGTGAATTGAAAGATATGCACTACTGTTTGACACTACCAATCTATGAAAATGAATTACAAGCTACAGAGGTACAGCAAGAGAATTCTAAGATAAATGTAGCATACATATTTCTCACTTGAGTGTGTCCCTACAAAAGAGAATTACATTGATACCCGTACTGAAATTTGAGAATTCCATTACTGTATGGATGATGAGCTCAAGTTTATTTGCATTTCTTCCATGCCTTATCACTGACATTGTGTATATCTCTCTTCATAATCAGATCTCAACTGACAAAAAATTCTTTTATGAACTTGGAATCCACTGTAAATGGGCAGCAACATATTTGTAGACGTCCAACCTAATGACATCTGTAGGGGTTCTCTTCACACAAAAATTTACATGTTTTCGTGTACATATTCAGGGAAGAATTGCAGCACTTCTAACTTTTGATTGTTTGCTGGCGTTTTCTAGCAGCCTTGCCTGTGTAATTTCTATTAAAGGAAAAGACAAATTAATTGCACACAACAAACCAGAACTCTACAGTATTGGCTCAACACCATCATGAAAAACAGAGTAATGTGAGGCAAAATAATCCAAAGAGATTATGTATATCCTTCTTTGTTAGAATATAAGCACATTGTACATCGATAAAGATTATGAGATGAAATACTGAAATAACATAGTTTACAGCCTCACTAAAACTTATTGCAGGTAATGAGATTACTGACTTTGATTACAAGGCAGCTAGTTGATCACTGACAGAGGTATGAGGAAGTGGTAGAAACACCCAAAACAATATTTATATATTTGAAGGAACTCTCTATGATTCCAGCAGCGATTTTCTCACAAACAAATAATTAATTAAGCTTTGGTTCGTGGACATAGGGGGCCAAACAATAGAAACGCTTCATACTTTTTTTTTTTTTTTTGCTAGAAAAGGAAGATATATTAAACCAGGCAACAAAGGACCAAACAGGACAGAACAACCAGAGAAACAGGGCAAACCCAAGGACAGACAACAAACACACACAAAATAGGAAAGACAAAACATGACCCACACTTAAGGACTGCAAGATGCCTAAGCCAAAACCAACAAACGCTTCAAATCTTTGATTGGCCAAGGTATACTGGGATTTAAGTGTGCACGACACAGTGATTTGAAAAGGCAAAGGCTACTCGTTTGTGTCCTTTTGTCTATGCCAAAGATCATCATAGATCACAGTGACAAGCAATTTAACTGATGCATGTGAATTCAATCATGAGAGAGACTTAAAGCATTAGAACTAAATTGTCCATCAGTTTCATGTTCTCTAATAAGCATTTATATGAGGAAATTAATTATGATTAAACAACATAGCACAAACAGTGAATATGTCAAGCTTACATGAACAAGCGGAGTACACAAGTACCCCCAAAAAAAAAAAACCCTTACAGTAAATATTCAAAATCAATATTCAAAAATCTTTATGTAATGCAAACTCTTATTTGTTGTACTCTGACATTGATAATTACAGTGTATAAGTAACCTTGTAAATTCCAAACTGGTGTTTTGTTCTTGTATGTATTCGATTTATTCTTCCTTCAAAATCTGGTTTTAAAAGAGCATCCTTCCTTGCATTGCCACTCTAATCTTCACAAATAGACCATAAGGTAATGCTAATGATGTACCATTTCCTTCACTCCTCTTGATAGCAATCAGTAAGTTAGTTATTTTTCTCACAGTCTGACCTTACAGTCACAACATGTGTTCTCAATAAATCAACAAGCACTTGGTTTCTTAGAATTTTCGGTGGCTTATATTGATTTGCCGGTGCCCCATTCTCCAGTGCCACCTGCTGCAAACGATCAAAACCTCCCGGCTTCACAACACATATCTGCAGAGGTCCAAGGTCACCACTCGCCCTCTGCGCTTGGTATATACTCCCCAAGCAACCTTCCAAGAATGAGCAATGCTTTCTAAGGAAAGCAATAGATCTATCTAACTCGCTCACTTCGATGTAAATTATCATGTGTTTTGGACTTGTCCCCGTGTCCAGGACGCTTGTGTAGTCCACAACCTCTGCCCCGGCTTCATCGCTAAGCAAGAACTGAAATGTTTCCATGGCAGACATCAATTCTCTTTCAGTTAAAACCTCACCGGCCATTTTTGGCGCCCGAGTCACATATTCTATTTGTGGAGATGAATTATAAAAGCCTGTGACTTTAACAATGTCACCCAAACGGTATCGATATAAACCTCTGTAAGTAGTCACAATCACCTCATACATCTTCCCAATCTCAACACCAGAGAAATCCACTGCTTCTCTTGCAACAAAACCATCACCCAAATCAAATGGAAGGAATTCAAAATAAGCTGCAGTTGGGAGCATGACATACCTTGTCAGGTTTGGTGGATTCACACGGTCCAGGTTAATAGCTACACTGCACTCGGAAGCAAAGTAGTCACCACCCAACAAAGTTAGATTGTCACCTGCATAGTATTTAAGCTTGGGATAGTACTGCTCCATACTTCCAGTGGTAACACATGAAACATAACGTAGTTCTGGCCACAACCTGATCAACACCCCACCCCACTGGCCTTTCTCGCAAACTGTTCGTATTCTATTTGCTATGTCTGGTTGAGGCCCTTCAAGAAACTCTTTAATGGCCTCCCTCATTGCAACATCTGTTATCTCTGAACTAACAGTGCCGTTTTCGATATCTTGGCAAAGCTTCTTCCACTTGGATTCTAGAAGGCGCATTGCTCTGATTAAACCTGCAGCATACGGGGCTCGAATACCGTCTATAGAGTCAAATTTCCTAAGCCCGCATAGCAGGTGACAATACATTTGCTGCTGAGTATCTGTTCCAAGAATTACTTGCTGGGGACTGACACACATAGCAAGCAAACGCGATGTGCTGGGGCCCCTGTTTTGGAAGGGATAAGCAGAGGCAGCCATTACCTTGACCCCTCCTTTTGTCTCTGTGACATTTCCAGCATAAAGAAACCATAGAATTTTATTTATTGATGCTCTGGGTGGAAACAACCTGAACAAAATTCACCCACCCAACCATGTAAATGACTTGAATAAACTCCATGGATGAACAATGCAAAGAGAATGGATTCAGTTACCTTCTGACAATTGCAGCACTTGCTTGGTGAGAGAAATTTGACGAGGATTTTAAAGGTTTCGAATCAAAATAAGGTATCAATTTCGGTTTCAAGGAACTTGTTCCAGAGCTGGAGAATTCAAGAGAGGAATATAAGTACATTAGTACTCAGACCTCTCATCTAATTCATATAAATATAACACAAAACATGCAAGGGTTCATCAACTCTACTGAACCTAACACAATCATCTCAAGTGGAAACTATGTTAATTTGAACTCTGTTACTGATCTAGAATTAAATTATCTAAAATAAGAGTACACACTTCATGTTGACAGTATTAAAATTTCTCTACATGTATAGAAATGATCTAGCAGGGCAGTATTTGTTGAGACTTTGTGCTCCACATATAGGCAAGGTGGTGCCATCCTTAAGGTGGCTAAGGTTCTATTTGGTAAATCTACTTTTTAGGTCTATTTTACTTAAAACTGAATTGCTTTAGAAGATCTTGTCTCCATAATGATCTGTGAAAAAGATTAGATGGATGATCAGATCCATTCAATACAATCCTCCAATTTTTAGCATTTAGCGCTCATCATTAACATCAACCTTTGCATAGATGCCGTTCATCAGGTGGGGGCCATCACAAAAAAAGATACGGTGCCTAACCTGTTTATTTTACAAGTCCACTTTTGGGTCTATTTGACTTAAAACTAATTTAAATATTTGTTGGAGTGCTTTAGATAGTCTCACATCCATCCACAGTCAGAGGCAGACGCACATATATCCATGTGGAGGCAGACGCACCCGATCGACCTCGGATCGCTTCTAAAACCATAATGAAAATTCTATTTCTGCTTCAAAAATTAACAAAAAAAAAAATCCTGCATCCACCCCCAAAACCAGGGGTGGACTTACATTTTATATACCTAGGGCAGTCGCCCCAGATATGATCCAAGATTGTCTAAAGTTTAAGTGGGCTAGATGGGTCATGCCCCATTATAATAAGGGGGTCGCCCCACCCTAGGTTTGAAAAACCAATAGTTTCCTGGTCTCGGTTTCAATGATCTCCCAAATAAAAAATCTCACAACCCGCTGTTCAATTTATCTCCTTCCACGTCAGGCTTAGGTAGTCGGCTTCTACACAATAGCACGACACAATTGTCTACCCTCTCTCTCTCTCTCTCTCAATCTCTTCTTTTTTTCCTATGATTCTCTCTTCTCTTTCTTCCTCCTCACCCGAATTCACCAACAACACCACTCTCTCTATATAAATACGGGATAGCTACCTTTGAATCAAATAAATATGGGCAAAATGTCTTTTTACAAATGGATTCGATGAATTGAACCTCTGATTTGTGCCTCTTTTTTTTTTCTGAAAATGCATGGCACTCTTTCTACACACAAAGCTTCCATCTCTTACAAACGCACGCCACATACATTCAAACCATTCATACGCAAGTCGTTTTGGTAGTTTGGTTACATTTTGGTTATACGGCTCATTCTTTCTATTAGGGTATTTGGTTTATAGAATGTTATTACTCTTTTCTCTTCTTTTAGTTTTTGCTAATATGATGTTTGTGTTATGGGGTTTGATTAATCATTGATGTGTTTTTTTGTGTTTCTGAATTTTGGCATCTTTGCCTTTTTGTAATTTACATTTTATTATTTTTTATTTTTTCTCAAGACAATGACCTAATACTCCAATTTTCCCCCGAAAACATTCTGCCTTTGGATTTTGTTTGATTTATGTGCCGAGTCTTGAATTTTGGCCACTTTCATTTTGCTTTCTTGTTATATCCTTTTGAATTTATTTATTTTTATTTTTATTTTTTGAATCGCGATATGATTTTATGATTATGTTGGTCTCATTGGGATTCATATGATAGAGGAACTCTTAGGGCACGTTTGGCAACGGTCTTCAGGGCGGAATCCTCGCACGTTTTCAGTGCTTTTGCTGAATACCCACGTTTGGATGCAATTGAAACTGAAGAACGACGACGTCCCTTCTCCACGAAATCACAATTTTCATCGATCGGACCACCCCCCCGTCGGATCCTGTAAAAAATCAATTTTAAAGGTGGGGTATTTAAACAAAAAATCCGCACAGAACTCTACTCAGCTCCTCTCTCGATTTCGAATCACTCTTCCTCCATGTCGAAAACCCTCTTCTCTGTTGTTGGTGCGACGAGAGGCAACCGGCCGGACTTTGCTACTACCACCGAAGGCGACCACCCCTACTGCGACTAGAGAAGGTTGTTGCTCTCGCGCTGCTGCGATCGGGCTCTCTCACTCATCTCTCCCTCAACAACGACAAGGGAACGGTGGTCTTTCAATAACACAACCCTTCGGCATACTCCAGACCTCTTCCCACCGTCGGACTCCACGAGCTCCCTCCCTCCAGTCGATGTTTTGAAAACACATGTCAGGTTAGAGTTTTTTTTTATTACCTTTTTGTTTTGTCATTTTTTCCCTCAATCTTGCCTCTTTTCTTTGAGGAATGGAAGATTTTGATTTTATGCAAAAATAGACTCAGGCTTTCACAGGGATTTTTAGCTTATGCCTCCACTTTCCTCTATTTCTACATTGATTAGGTCATGCTTCTGACACGGCACTCCTCTAACCTCCACCAAGTAAGTTTCTCTAAAAATATCGATGGAAAAAATAAGAAAATTTCTTTCATTTAGATCCAACATTTCTTGCATATTTCTTGATTTCTATGCAGTGTCAGTGTGGATTTTGGACATGAATGTGTTACTTATAATAATTATTTTATGCCTATTATATGTTTCTCTTGTTCATTTTAGTAAAACCATTTCTATTACCCCATTCAAAAGAAGATAATGTTTGTGTTTGTTTGGGATTTGCATTGAAATGCAGTTGATTTAGTGAACTGAGAAATGTTTATTAAATAGTTATTGTCTCTCAGTTGAAAGGAGTATTTGTTGAATGTGAATTATTTAGTTGAAGTTTCAAGGAGGATGGAATTTAATTAAGTTGTTGTTGTGTTGTTTGTCATTTGGAACTTTGATTTGCAGGGAAAGGGTTGTGTCAACATCCAACCAATGCGAAACATTCACCTGGTGAAGAAGTCCACCCTTTATGTTGATTAAAAACTGGATTTCTCATGTGAGGTTATTCATTGGCTTCTGTTCAATTTCTCATCTGAAGTTATTCCATCCATCTAGTTCTGGTGCTTGCTTTGCATTGTCGGCTCATCCCTTATTTGGCTAACATGAATGTCACAAAATAACTTGTGAAACCTATGATACCTACACACACACATGGACATGGATGACAAGATGGACAGAGTCATATGGAAATGGGTATCCTATCCCAAGAGTTCTATAAGTTTTTATTATTAGAGTTTTATCAGAAAAAAGTACATGTGCTGCTTAGATTGCAAGTAACTTAAATTGATCTTGCAGAAAAGTGTTGAATTGGGCAAGAGAAGCACTCAAAGTGATCTAGTAACAGAAGATAATGTAAAATGTTCGCATGAAAGTCTTATCCTTGTTAGCACATTTATGCATTTGTGTGGTCCATAAGATGCTGAAACTGCTCACCAGGGGTTTTGTGCTCTAAACAAAGACTTCAATGGCTTTGAAGTTGCAGATAGTGAAGATAATTCGGTCAACAACAGAATCATTAAGCTTGGAATTACCTACAGCTACAGCTCTCTATCTACAACAGTGGATTGGTATTAAATCAAACAATACCTACAATAGCAGCAGCAGTAGCAACAACAATAATGACAACCCTAGTTCAATGCTGCATGGGAGAGATGAAGCAGATAGTAGAATCAAGCTAGCAAAGCTGAGTGATCTCAAGGACCTGAAGTTTGTCTATGGTGATCCATCAGGCGGAGCCAGCCAAAAAAAAAGGTGATCAGAGTCAGTGGTGGGAGGTACCTATAGAAGAAGCAGATGAGAGGATCGACGGAGAGGATGGGGCGATCGTCGCCATCGGCCATGGATTGGATGGGGCCCACGTAGTCGTCGTAGGAAGAGATGGGGACGAGGCGCCTGAAGGAGTCGGGGTCGGTGGGCCCACCTTGGCCGAGGAAGAAGGGTGCGAGATAACGTGCGCCGGTGGCGTTGCGATCGAGGATGGATCGGAGGGTCTCGAGCTGGAGCTCGTACGCGTGCTCGGTCGCGTACTCCAGCTCTTTCAGTATCTTCTCCTCCTGGTCCGACGACATCTTAGGATTCTTCTGCAGCAGGCCCACAGTCACCGAGAGAGAGACATATGACTTGAGACTTGAGAGAGAGAGAGAGGGGTAAAGACAAGGCGCCCCCTGTTTCGTAGAGAAATGGGGATTCTCTGTGGGCAGAGCACACGGACAAATCCAATAGGTGGGGGCCAGTGCCACTGCTTGATTTCGAAAATTGTTACTGGAAGATGTCAAAAAAAAGCCGTTCAAAATCTTTTATTGTTAAAGGTGAGACCCAACTTCGACCCAATTCTGTTTATAGTAAAATTTGAGAATATACCATCGGTGGGGATAATATTGGTGGAACAATTCAAATTCAAGAGAGTAAAGAAGAGTGAACAAATTAAAAAGTATTAGATTTCAAATGTCACATATTTTTTCTTTAAAAATAAGAAAAAAATAAATTCTAATATCACGAAATAACAAAAAGTCACGCCATGATAGAGTAATTTTTTTTACCTTTTTAATAAAAAGAAGAGGGGTTTTTGCTATTTTACGGCATAAGAAAGTAACTTTTAACTTTTTTGGTAAAAAGAAGAGTTGATTTTTAAAATTTATATACTTTTTTTTATTTGACTTCTTCTCTTTTCTTGTATTCTAAGTTTGACCATTTATTTCACACCACTATTGACTATATTAATAAATTTTCAAACAGCATGTATAATTAAGAAAAATTGGTGTCGGTGTATAAATTCGTAAAAATGAGGAATCCCGCTTGCCCAAATACTTAAGGATTTACAATTGCTAAAAGTTAGGGCTGCAAACATGTTGAGTTTGGGATGGAGCCATAGTAGATCCCAAATCCATTTTTATAATTCATAACCTGATTCAAATCTAATTTTGACACGAAATCATTTTATTTTTTATCCAATTCCGACTTTAGCTAAAAAAATCAGATTTGGACCAGAAGTCAAATATATATTACCTTAATAAAATTGAATAAAAGAGCTTATATTTATGTATGAAAAATAGGACAAATAAATGGTGTATGATTAAAGTTAGGTAAACTCAAATATGAATATAACTTAAGCTACGCAAGACTTTATAACCTTTATAAATTTTTATGTGAATGTAATCTTCATGTATCTAAAACCCCGGGTCGGAACATGTTAGGATCCGGTTTTTGATCTCAATGTTCAAGAACTTATATGTATGGTTCCAGATTTGGATCCTTATTTCTCCTTGGATCCAAAAATAAGTTTCAGACCTTCTTTATTTGAAATTACAGACTTTTGAATACTTGAATAATCGAATACATATTTGCAACTTTACTAAATGTAGAATTTTCAAATCCTTGAGAAAACTGGCGAGGATTTTTCAAGGATTTAGTGACCAAATGTGACCTAATAAAATAGAATGTGAATAGCCGACCCACCATTGATAAGTGGCATGACATATTCTTTCATGGGAAAGTCTTTATGTTAGAAAAACTAAGAACCTTTCAAATGAGGCAAGGGCGCGGAAAAAAAAAAAAAAGTTACTTGTAATTTAGTTGTGATTTTGACAGTCAGGCCTATCCAGATTGAAATACTTTTTGGCCAAAGCAGGTAATTGTTTTGAACAATTTGCATTTGGTAAATGATCTCGGCAATTATAAAACCAACGTACATTTTCAAACCTGAGCAACCCTAGGTTAGGCATGGCCAGCTACTGAATTCAAACTTATACCCTCCCAAAAAATTAGAAATCCATTCAAGACATTCAAACGGTTGAGTTTGATCATCAAATAGCATGATATTTGACCGAACTTTAATTTACAATGCTACTCCCCAGTGTTCCCCACCTCTGATTGTCTTTGCTGATTATGGTTGGCATGTAACAAGATTTACATAGTGTTTGCATCAATTTTCTACCCAACTTTTCCATATGTATGTTAAGATATGTTTGTTTGCATAGAATACATAGAAATTGAATACGATAAATGTATAGAAGTTGAATACAATCAGCAACATATAATACCAAAAACTTATAAAAAAATAAACAAGTAATGCCAAAAACACGAAGGAAAAGGACCAAAATATAGCCACAGGCCCGCAACAACAGGCGTTGCTAAAAAATTAAAAACGTCGACAGCAGGGTTCGAACCTGCGCGGGCGAAGCCCAACAGATTTCAAGTCTGTCTCCTTAACCACTCGGACATATCGACTTGTTTATATAGGCTTAGATATTAATTTATATAAGTCATGAAAGAAACATGTTCCTCTCACCTTTCCCATCCATTAATCGCAGCCCTTGATCGCCAGTGTCAAGTGAGCAATCAATCATACACTGGAGCATTTGTGCACATTTTAAAAAAAACTGAATGTGTACTAAATGGATCTCCACTATGGATTATTTTATTTAAGGATTATGGTTGGTGTAGGGTTAACCGTATGAGATCGATGGTCGAGATCATCCAACCATTACCCACATTAATGATCAAGACTTAGAAGATCAGCGTGTTGGGCCCACCTCAGAAACTTGATACATATTTTGGATGGCTAGATGGAAAGAGAATGGATAGAAGGCAGATATCAGATTGTGTCTTTATTCATGTTAACAAATTGAAGGAATAAAGGCTATAGGTTCGATTATGACCAAAGATATTTCAGTTGGTTTAGGACTACGGTTTATACCCGGAGGTTGTAGATTCGAAACTGAACTACCACACTAGGGCTATAAGGGAATTTACTCGGCTTCCCTCTAGACTCGGAAAAATTAGTCCAACCCAAATGATTGGACACCCTCCGATAGCCCAAAAAAAATAAAAAAATTGAGGGAATAAAGGTCAATGATTGAGATGACTTTGATTTATTCCTTGATTTTTTTTACCTTGAGAGTGTTAAATTTAAGCAAAAAATTATTTAATTTCCACAAAAAGTTTTAATTTACACAAGTCAACGATTAAGATAATTTTGAGGAATTGATATCTGCATCAAGTCAAAGATTTATTTGATTTCCTTGAATTCAGACGGGCCACCACTTCCTGGCCCAGTACGCTTGGCCATGCACGGGCCGGGCTGGGCCATGGGGCGGTCAACGCCATGCCAGGTTGTGCCCAATCTGGGCGGATCAGCCTAGCCCAATGATCAAGCTAAAAAGAAAAAGAAAAAAAAAAAAAAGGAGAAAGAAACGGAAGAAATGTAGAGAGCCATTACCAACATAACGTGTCTTCACTTTTCTAATTATGGGTAAAAACTGGGAAAGATCATGGATCAGGTTAAGTTTCTTGCTTTGGCGAGACTGAATTTTTTTATTTATTTATTTTTTTATAAACGTAGGGTTTTCAGATCTTTGGACCAGAATAATCCTTATGGGCGCAGGAGAGAAAGTCGGATAAAATTCCCCTTACTAAAATCTTACTCCGACACAACTGTAAATATTGAAACTATTAGTAAATCATAGGTCATGGTGGGAAGCATAATAAATCTATTTTCAACTGCTTTCCACCAAGCTAAAATGCCGAAACCAGTGTCATCATCTCAGGCATCAATTGGATTAATATGTAAATGCACCGCTAATTCATTCACTAATTGACTGAATCCAGATGAATGGCTGCCTCGAAAGCTCCTAAGAAGAATTCATGAGACTTTCTTTTTCCCTCCTTATATATGGTTGGGGAGAGCCTGGAGGGGTATAAGCTTTTTTGGGTCTACCCACCTCGGTATAATACTCAATTAAAAGTTCATTGAAGTAAGATTTGATGATAAAAATATTATTTACATTAGTGACATTCATATTATTATTTACTGCTTCAAGTAAAGAATCTATGCTTACTAATTTTAACCTAAAATCTAATATAGAGGCTGAATAAAATGTTAATGGAGCATTTTTTCAGTATTAAGAAAACTTCATTTCCATTGACATACGCATATATCCTTGAAATTCGCTAGTTAGAAGAGAGAGCTTCGATCTCTTTCCGTCATCCCAGAGGAAATCATCTTAGAAACTAGACAAAACAAAGGTACTCCAAGGGCTAGCTAATGACAGAGTACCTCTTCGTTAATTGGAAAGCGATTCCGTCCACATACTAGGCTAAAAACGGGCACTTCAAGCAAAGTAGACTACTCACTAGAGTCTTCAATGTTATGGGTGAAATTAGATTCTAAGCGGATCTCGGGCTATAGATGGGCTTGAGTTCGGGGAGTCGCTTACGCGTTATTATGTACGTCTGGCACGTCACGCTCTTTATAGTCCGTGAGAAATGGTTACCATTTTTTCATTACTAATGGAGGTGGATAGGCGCTTTTTAGTTTCCGGTTTGATGTATGGGAGGGAGCCCCGTTTACTCCCATTGAACGATTGGCCGGTAAGGGCCTGAAGGCCCCTGTATGTCTATGGAACACCAATAGTCTTCTATGGCCCTGTGCATCTGGACCTACTATTGGTTCAACAATTTCAAGGTCATCTGCTCAAACCCATCCTCTTCTCTTTGAAACAAGGGTCGCTTCCGCTTCTGTCCGTGCTTCAAACAATTTTGTCTTCTCCATATTACCATATCTGGAGTGTCAATAGTTTTCTATGAGGAACTACTGACTATATTTTACAAAAGTAAGACTAATTTCATATAAGTGGTTCAAGACTTGAGTCGAGGTGGGATAATATAGAAAAAAAAAAAAAAAAAAAAAGATTGCACCATAAAAAGTTATAAAAAATCTCTTATTATTTTAAGAACTTTCCAATTTTCTTCACCTATAGAAATATCTATACGTGTTAAATATAAAGCACAATATTGATTAATTACACCTTTATAATTGCAAGTTTCTCTTACCATTTGATATGAAATTTCATCTATGCTTAACATCTGCTTGTATTTTTTGGGGATTTTTATTAAGACTTCTATATATCTTCTTCCAATTTTGTCTCCATGAAGGAGATGAGAAAAATGTATTCACTTGTATTACAGCCTTAATAAATCTTGATCCATCTTGCACTATAAGATTTATGAAGTGATATACACATCTATTGTGAAAAATAACCCCATTTAAATTAACTAGAAGCACAATTTCTACTATTTCAGTGGGGCTTTTATTGGAGATTGTAAAAATTACTTAATTTTTAATATTATACTATTTGACCTTTTTTAGGATAATAGACCATATCCTAGCATCAGTATATGGTACTCAAGTAAAGAGAATGAAACATTCTTTTTTTTTTTTTTTGCATAACCTAGTCCTTATCAATATAATATATAGTTATTGAAATGTACCTAACATTTTATTTGGAGTTTCATAAATCTGAAGTTAATCTTATTTTCCCTGGTATGTTTTGAAGAGCAACTTTTAAATTCTCTATTTCTTTTTTAAACACTTTTATTGCATCATCTCTAGAAATCTTTTTAAATAAAGGGGTCAAAGCTTGATGCACAAGTTCTTCAAAGGATTCATTCTCAACAAGTAGAAATGGTAATCGATTTATAACAATAAACTTTACAAATTGGTATCTAGCATTAGAAGGATTATAATTAAGAGCTTCTAAACTACCAGGTAAAGAAGTTTGAGATGGTAGAGTCTGTGTGTCCCTATTCCCTGCCGGATCGACTTTCCCACCAACATGTTTGGCCATACGCACTCTCATGCATCTATTAAGGTGGCCAGTGCCACCCGGTGACTTACAATTGTAATATTCTTTATAAGATTTGCATTATGCCTTCTCCACTATGTCTTCAGCTGGCCACCTGATGACGTACAACTGCAACATTCTTTATAGAATTTGCATTGTGCATTTTCCACTATGTTATCAGTGGGATCTCTAATATCAACTAATCTGAATTACATTCAAACTTTGGAAGTCAATTTTTTTAGACCCAAATTTGAAGTATTTGAATCGTTTAGACTAAGGTCAAATTGAACTGTTGAGATAGTCCAACCATTTTTTAAACACAAAGTTTACAAAAAAAAGATGAATAAATAATTATATATAAATATTGAAATTATCTGTTGTTTAATTTATATAAGAAAGGGAGAAGATGAGATTTCTTATATAATATTACTAATTATATACTAAACAGAATCTGAAATTTAAATTAATAAATACCTTGAAAAGAGAGAAAAAACTATAGAGAAGTTCTTAGTAGAGATAGAAAGAGCTCCTTGCATGGTCTTGGTACCCCATGTCCCATAAACTAATTAAATCAAACTTCTTAGCCTTTGAGAGAGTAGAGAAAGCTTTTGGTTTCTAGAGAAAGCTCTTTTTTTGTGTACGACCCAACAGAGAGCCCGCATATACATGTGAAAGCAGCTCACTCAAGTGGGAAGGAAGCCCGCATATACATGTGAAAGCAGCTCACTCAAGTGGGAAGGAAGCCCGCACACGTGGGAAAGGAGCCCGCACAAGCGGGAAGAAGTGTCGTACCCAGGGTTTGAACCCCAGGCAACAAGGTAAGAACTGACGCTCCATTCTTGCCAGAGAGAGAGAGAGAGAGAGAGAGAGAGAGAGAGAGAAGCTTACTGGGAGTGTATGAGTATTGAGAGGGGTAGCTCAATTGGCCAAAGCCCACGGTTTGCTCCCGAAAGTTGAGGTTTCGAAACTGTATTGTCATATTGGGGCTACAAGGGATTTATTTGGCTCCCCCTGAGTCCATAGGGATTAGCACGACGCAGGACACCTTGCGTTAAAAAAAAATTGAGAAATGACGAGAAAGGGTGTGTTTATAAACCAATCAATTGTTGAAATGAGATATTACTTGATTTTTTTTATTTTTTTTGGCTGGGGGGTGGGAAAGGGGGTAAAACTGTCAAAAAGCCCCCCAATCTTTGTTTGGCCATTAGGGCAGGGTAGGCCCAAGGCAGTGCCGTATTGTAACGCCCCAATTCCGAATACCGAGAAAACCGTCAAGGTACCCGAATTTGGCGCGCTACTTGCCGAAGAATCCGGGAACTTCCAAGATCGTAGGTACGCAGTGAGGTCCAATTTAAAACTTTTTGACCGAAATATAATCAATGTTAAAAATTCGCGGAAGTGTAAAGAGTAAAGCGGAAGCATAAGGTATCATAGAGATATATCAAGTATAGCAGGGCTGAAGTCCAGCCTAAATCTCAAAGTATAATTAAGAGCATGTTTAAAAACATATCAGACTAACTCCCTGTTAAGAGCATGTTTAAAAACATATCAGACTAACTCCCTGCTCACCACAAAAGACACTCAAACTAAAAAAAAAGATAACACTCAAACCCCCGGTATAGGCGCTCCATCCTCCAGCTCGACCCCCTGGTTGGCTAGTCCACATCCATAGTCTCCGACTATGGGCGCCTCGACGAACGCGTCGTCCTCATAATCAGGGTCAACACCTAAGCACCGAGAATGAGTCAGATCCAAAGATCTGGCAAGTTACAGTATACAAATAACATAGGATGTATGCATCAAAAGAGTAGAGACAATAATAAGATCAATAAGAATATCCAAGGTACAAATGCTACGCAATTGAGCAAGATAAACATTTAGAATAAGGAAAATAAGATAATCCAATTTATCTACACAACGTGGCACATTCACACAAGCTGGATACCGCGGGATATTATGCCGCGGCCCTCCCATACTGAACACAGTCGCGGTAGGGAAATCTCACCAGTGCTGGGGAAAACTAACCCTGCAAATCACTCATCACTCAAGAGACTGGACCCGGTATCACACCGTCCGTCTAAAACACAGCTCATCATGATAGCCTACTCAACACTCATAAATAGCTCCTACCAGTGATGATCAGTCAACAAGCTGAGCCTAGAACAACTGAGTGAATGTTCGTGCCGACTCAAGAAATTAAGATACAGGTTTGTGTCTGTCCAGGCTTGCCTTGCGCGAGCAAGGTTCTGACAAATCCCTAAGAGGTCCAAGTACCAATCATTGGGTCCATACTAAGGCCCACAAAACCATAGCCTTAGTCTAAATAATCCAGGAGAGATCACCAATCTCAATCCAATATCAAACAATCCATACTCATCCGAAATGAGTTACAAGTCTAATCACAATCACCTCTCCATCTAGGGTTCACACATACAATATAGGCCGTATGAGGGCCCGCCTAGACACAGACACGGGTCAAATTCATCCAAACTATATCATCAGATCACCTCTAGGAAGTCCTAGGTTCGGGTCCTTCATTTTTCATTTAATTAACAAGTATAAAAACAATGACAAGGTCATAAGAGTGACATTAATATAACAAGTGGAATAAATTCCAAGAAATTAAATCAAAATGAATATCAAGGGTCCAATCCTGAGTAATGGCCCACATTCAGGTCTAGGTCCATCTCAGTTAATTAGATCCCTAAATGGAGTTTCAGATGCCAAGTATACTGTATTTGATGCTCCTGAAGTTACGGGCATCTTCGACAATATTTAAGGATCGAATCGACGTCAAATCTAAATCCTAGACCCTACTTAGTGGCCCTACGAGTCAAGGTTGAGCCACACCATTGACTCGTGCTTGGCACATTAATGGAGTCTCTTTGGATGGTCAATGGGTCCTACCCAAAATAATTACCCTCTATAAATAATCCAAGAATCTAATCTGGGTTCATAGAAATAACCAAGGCTTTATTCTAATTTCTAGAAACTAATGAGGCTAAGTAATTATTTTAAAAGTAGCATGTTGATTCCCTTTCCAAAATAATTCATAAATCTAATTGAATTAATAATATAACTAAGGTCTTCATCCTAATTTTTTTGCAAACTAAAAGTGGGGCAAGGTGTACACTATTTAACTATTTTAAATTCTGTAGCATATATAATGACCACGTATTCCCATGCTCTCACAAGCCACTAGACCACTCTACCCATCTTCCCATTTGAAAAACAAGTCCCAGGTCAATATTCCCCATTCAGTCACTGCCTTACCACACACTCTTTCTCCTTTGTTATTTCTATTCATGACAAGTGTAGGATTCCATGCAATCAGGTCACAATTTTCCCTACTCTCACAGAACACTGGACCACACTCAACTCTCCTTTTCTCACCTATCCACACACGTCATCACCATCTTCTCTTCACTCAATGCAGCACCCATTCTGCAACAGAAGGTTTGCAGCAGAAAAACGAGCTCTCGTTTGGGATATTAAACTGCTACCAGTGTGGGCTCCACTGATCCAGGCCCAGATCAGACTTCACCATTAAGGTCGCCCAGGACCCTACTACAAGATGTATGGTCCAGATTGCAATCAATCACACAGTGGGCCCCGCCATGGTCTGATGTTAAAAACAGAAAAACCCACTTTGTGAATGACGCCAGTAAAGTATAAACCTTAGATGTGGGGCCAGATGGGATCCAATCCCCATGGGTCCACTACCATCATGTTTGCCCCTGGGTCCACTATCAGATGTGGGGACCCGATCTACAATCGGATCATGTAGTGGGTCCCGCAATCATCTGTTGTCAAAACTGATTTTGTTTCCATTAAACACGTCATCTGCTGATCAAGATGATGGATAGTGGGCCAGGGGTGTCCACTCCCTATGGGACCAGCACCTCTAGGGTCGCCTGTGGGTCCCCCTTCTGATCCACGGATCGGATTGGCCATCGGGTGGCCCATCTGGGGCCTGGCCGCCACGCAAGAGATCAAACCCTCACCGTTACATTCCCATGAACGTATTACAAATGTAACACGTATCGTGCTCAGGCCGCGACACCCGGCCCATCATGACCCGGCAACTCAATGGATTGGGCCGTACCGTCCGAAATCTATTCCTGGACAACTTGTTCAACCCTCCGTGGAAAAGTAAATGCTTTCAAAGTCAAAACGTGTGGAAATCTATGCCAAAACAACCCGTAGTCAACCCACCTTTGACCATGCAAGTTCTGCAGCCGTGGCCCGTCGGGCACTCTGATGTGACGCCGCATTTTGTAGCGTATCTCTATATGTATATATATATATATCTATACGGTGCAGTGAAGGACACCAACAAACGGCATATTTATCCTTTAATCTGTTCTATCCCTGTATCCTGAGAAGGAAATGGATGGGCCACGAGTTCCAGGCAAATGGATCATCGACATTGAAGAGGGCAAGGAGCATACTGATCATTCCAAGGAACGAATTCGATGGAAGAAGAGGTGCATCTTCAAGGTGCCTCCCTATTTTACAAGTCTCAACATTGATGCCTACAAGCCCAGAGTGGTCTCCCTTGGTCCCTACCATCACGGCAAAGAGCACTTGAAGCCCATGGAGGCCCACAAGAGAAGATCTCTCTCTCACTTTCTGAATAGATCAAGATGTAGCCTCAAAGACTTGTGTGATTCGTTAGATGAAGTGACGCTGCAGCTGATGGACCACTACGACCACCTAAATGAGGAATGGCTAGATAAAGACAGGTTCTTGGAGCTCATGGTCGTTGATGGGTGTTTCTTACTGGAGTTCTTGCTCAACTACACCAAGCTCCTTAATCATGACTACGATAATTTTGACCCCATCTTTGGGATTTCTACGCGTGGCAGTGTAATGTATAGGAATATCAGGCGAGACATGATTCTGATCGAGAACCAACTGCCTGTGATTGTTCTTCAGAGGCTGCTAGCCCTTTCCACTTGCAAAGACGCCCGCGAGGTAAGACTCTATTTACTTTACTTTTACTTTAATGCAACTACAGCAGGGTTAAGGCAATGAATGACCTATATATACACACGCTGCTATTGAGCTTGAGCCCACCTACCTACACACAGTACTGTTCGGTGTACCCCTGTGAATTAGCATGGACCCAAATGAACACTGGCAACTCGTATGAGTTCTCAAGGCCATTTGATTGATCACTCGAAATTCAAACTTTTGAGTCACTCGAAATAGGACCTGCTGCATGTTATCAGGTCGTTCTTGTAGGCAGCACAAGATAAATGGAAATTGGCTCAATCGTCAGGTTTCGGGAAGCCAGCCTGACTACCAGTGTTGCCAGTTGGCCGGTTTACCCAACTCTATTTGACCGCGTGGTTTCAGAAAACATAATCAAGCTTTTGGAACTGAATTAAATTAGGGAGAAACTCTACTTTCATCCACATATACCTGCAAACAAATACAATAATAGGACCTAACCCTCTCTAATGACAATAGACATCATCCAAATCATAAGTCCAATCAATCCCATCTAATCCAACGAATCTAACCATCCAATTAAGAACCCATTTTATTAAACAATTAAACCTAACTATTTTCAAAATCGAAGACATTAAATGAGCATGTGGTCATCTAAATCATCATCGATCATCAAATCAAAGGAGGGACAAATATATCCAAGCATATATATAGATAGATAGATATCTACTTGCCTTTGTTTGAAAATGCCCAAATCCACAAATCCTAGCTCAATGCCCAACAAACCAAACATAAAGAAGTATTAGCAAAATAAAACTAAATTAAAACATAAACCAAAAGAAAGAGAAAGCTCTAAGCTACCCTAGCACATTTTTACACTCAAAATATATAAACCAAACCCAAGGGGAAGAAGAGCTCACCAAATAGTGAAGCTGGGGATGGGGAAAATCACCAAATGGCCTTTAGGTTCTTGGGTTGGGTCGGGTTCAAGGGTCTGGATCGAGATGCGGTAGTAGGACAAAGTGCGGAAAATTAAGTAATCTATCTGATGGTGCCAAAATCTAGAAGAGCGGAAAACACTAAAAAGCCCTCGAAACTTTTCGGAAATAGTAACACACGTATGCTTGATCTATTATACCCAAAGGAGCTCGGATCTCAACCCTACTTCGCACACATGATCTTAATGATTAATGGGACCTGTTTTTGGCTCCAAAACGAGCTTAATTAACTAAAAGTGCAATTAACTAAACTAATTACAACCTTGGAATTCCGAGACCTTGCATTTTGAGTCACTCAAAATAGGACCTACTGTACATGGCTGTTCTTGTAGGCTGCACAAGATAGATCACAGGAAAACCTTCCTTGCCTCTATTTTCATGATTAATTATCGTTCTTCTACGTGAGCTCCAGAGGCCATGACTCCTACAAGCTTAAAATAATATGCCCATTCACCCAACATTCTCCCATAAAACAATTGAAGATTAAGAAATTCTCATAGAGTTATTTATGCAATATCACATGGCCTTGCGATATCGCACACATTGCGCTAGCCATATGGTATCCTACAGTCATATCATAGGATATCACACTTTTATTATATGAGCAACCTTGCGGGTAATATTTAAACTTTGACCATTAATGGGCACATGTCAAGTCGAATGTCAACCGTACCGTTAGAATCCCTTCTTGTGATAGCCGTTTGGATTCATGCAAATCATGGGAAACTGCGATTTAGTAAGTCACCACAATATATATATATATATAATTCTTCTTGCTAGAAAGTCACCACAATAATTATTGATTTAGGGTGTTTCTCTACTTTTCTTGTGCAAGTAATCATCACCCCTTCAAACACTTGTAACAGGTTTCCATGGATATAGCTGAAGGCATACTCAATTTATATGCCATTGCCCGCACTCCACATGGCCCATACTATTGTTTTTCTCCCAACACTCCAAATTGCACTCCAAATCAGTACATGCATGTACTAGATGTTTTGCGGGATGAATTGATTGCAGGATCTTGGGGTAAAAATGGACACACTATCAATGCTACGTTACCCTCAGCGACTGTGCTTTCCAGCGTCGGTATCAAATTCACACCCACCAGTCCCCGCGATGGGATCTATATCAAAGGCCATACCCTCTTCCTCCCCTACCTTGTTGTTAATGAAAACTCAGAGACCATGTTCCTCAATTTCATTGCCTTGGAGCAGCTTCAAGTCAGGAAAGGCCAACGAGTGAGTTCCTATATCACCTTCATGGATTTACTCATCCGCTCAGCAGATGATGTTAAGTTGTTACGTGACTATGGGGTTATCCATGCATTATCAAGATGGAGTAATCGTGCCATTGCTAAGTTCTTTTATGAACTTTCAAAGAATCCCATGGTTCAACCGGATGATAGCTTAGCTGAGGTGCGAATGGCTTTGAAAGATTATTATGAAAGTAGCAAGAACATTGTTGAATTAACAGCAAGAAAGGTAAATGAAAAGATTGGGAACTGGGGATCCTACTTCAAGCAAACTTATTGCAGGAATCCATGGACTGTTATGGGCCTTGTTGCAGGAATCATCATCTTGGCACTCACTGCCATACAGACTTACTATGCGGTCCAACAATACTATGATAACAACCGCTCTCCTCCGCTTCACCATTGAAGAAAAAAAAAATGCGTTCATCCTAATTTGATATTAATCCAAATTATACTCAATGTTGGATTAAATTTCATGAAAAGTGTAATTTAAGAAATCTCTTATACACTTTAAGGTCCTTAAATCAATTGCTGTGATGATCTATCCGATTGGGATTTTCTTTACCAAAATCATATTTATAATATGGTGTTTCTATCAAACTATCCTCCTATCATCATCATGCATCCCAGTGGGTCACGAAGGGGCTCCAAATTCTCCCATGTAAATTGTGAAAGACGCCTCTCGAGAGAGGGTGAACCAAAACTAATCTGAAGTATTTTCAAAATCCTTTAAAATAAATAAATCTGCAAAATATAAGATATTTTGATAAAACAACATTAGAACATTATATTGTTTTGATCTTTTGCAGTAGTTTTAACTATTCACAATATTATGAGGTTATTAACTTTCAAAGAATTGTCAAGGGCTATTACTTGTCCTATATAAAAAAAATACCAGTGTATTTTTATTGGGCCCACTAGAAGGTTCTGATAAAGACTATACTGGTGGTAGATCAATTTCTACATGGATCATTTCTCTTGATTGAGGGTTACATGATTTCTCCTTTATGTGTATAATGAACAGATCACTCTTCAGATATTAGCAGCAACTGCAGAGCCTTAATCCATCTATTTTGATTGTAACTGTATGGGCACAAAAGCAGACAGATAGATAATCTTTATCTCCATTAATTCTGAAAACTGATGGTCCAGTGGACAGTCATCTACAGTGATTCCTTTTCTTTTCTTCCAATTTTCTTTTTCAGGGAGTCCATGATGAGCAATTGGCATTTATAATTAAATCCAACCATTCAATCTTGATAGGAGCATCTCCATGGACATTTAGAGCACGTGTTACTTTAATTCTTCACAAGAGCAACTTTTCTGCAGTTTGATGCAGCACCTTTATGCATGGAAAGAGGAAAATTTTGAACTAGTTTTTCTCAATATATGAAAAAACCTTTCCTGTGGGAGGTGCAGGAACAGCTTTAATTTCCTTCAATTCATACAACGATTTCTATGGAGTGCATAATCCCAGTGCTACACAAACATATGCTTAAACCAGGTTTAACCCAAAGGAAGGAAGGAAGAAAGAATAAGTCAAGGATTTCCAGTTTAGTCAAACTTAGAACAAATATACACCAGATCAAGACAGGAACTTGAGCTCTTCCTGGGCAAAACCCAACCCATGTAAGATAGTAGATATGCTAATTGAGTGCAATTTAGATTTGGTTTGGTTGAATTAGATTGGATTCAGCACCAGGATTTCAGGGTTTGGCTTGTTTACACTCTTAACAATTGTGTTTTTACATAGAAGGCTGGTACTCTGCTTCTACTCTTTTAAGTTGCATAAATCTAGCCCAAACTCAATCCGAATTCCATGCGGGCTTCAAAGTCCAGGTCTGAGCCCAACCCGAATCTGCACAAGCTCAACCTGAATTTCACTTTAGGTTCAGGTCAAGTCATGCAGTTTCAGGCCTGTTTCAGCCCAACTTGCACTTCTATATAATCTATTTGGAAATGGTTTGCAGACAAACAGATCCCTACTTCCTGCTGTAACCATTGTCATACATGTTACAAGTGAATTGCACAGCATTTTGTTCATGGTAGCAACGGTAATAGCGGATCCATTGTATCCATCTACATCTATATTTTATTTGTCATTTTCAGTGAGAATTGGTTCATATTTGATACTATGTCACATGTATGGTAGAATTTTTATCTTTCCTTTCCACTTTCATTAATGTTTGTCACAGTTGATGATAATGCATTGGATTATTATTTCACATTTAATGGCTATTATTCAGTCTCTTGTGCTGCACAGAATCATGTGATGGTGGGTGGCAGGGAATAGATAGATCTATAAATGCCAATGAGGATGGTCTCTCTTCTCTGTACATCCCATCCTTGGTAAAGTCTCAAACTGCCACTTGAGCTGCTGCAAGCCTTGCTATAGGAACTCTGAATCATAACAGGAGAAAAAGAAAACATCTTTCATATATCAAACAACACCAGATTGCAAGAAGACTAGTTCAACAATGCTATGAACTATTTGAACTTTGTATGAAGATAATAAGCAAACCTGAAAGGGGAACAGGAAACATAGTCCAATCCAGCCTCTGCAAAGAATGCAACGGATGAAGGCTCTCCACCATGTTCTCCGCATATTCCCACCTGTTTATGATTTTATATCATGCACCCATCATTGCCATCTATCCAATAAAACAAACTCAAGATCTCTGCAGCCTAAAAATTCCTTCGTACTCACCTTCAAGTTGGGCCTTGCCGCACGTCCTCTCTCTGTGGCGATCTTTATGAGTTGACCAACCCCTTTTTGATCAAGCACCTGAAGCAGAAAAGGACAACAACAAGAAGAAAATGGTTAGAAATAACCATTCTAACCATTACTAAAGGATGGTGCAATGTCACTCATTTGAAAATATAAAGGAAACTTGAATGGCAGAACTTAGGAACGATTCAGATGTGTTCAACTCTCAATGAGAAATGGATTAAGTATATATGTTCCTCAGGTGTGGTTTGGTCAGATTAGCAGGTAGAGCTTGACTGAAAGAATGCTGGAATTAGTGGCAAGGATGATGGTGTGGGTGGACCCACGAAGGTTTATTTGGTTGGTGGCATAAATAAAGAGCAGAGAATGTGCCAAGAGGAATCATGTTCTTTGTAAACAACATTTATAATCATATTTTAAAATGGAATTAATGTTAATTTTGATGTTAACCAATAAATGCCTTCAGCCTAGCAGATATTAAAACCACATATGGGGAATATCCTTCAGTCCATTGTAGTGGAGACAATCATACATAAAAAGAAAGGGAGTTATTGATCTTTCATTGCAGATCCATTCAATACTCAGCCAGAGTCCTGTCAACTCATGTGATGGCTAATTTTGATCAATAGAGCCCACTGGGTTCCACTGGAGGAGCTGCTGATCCATATGAGGTGCTAATGAAAGACCATTTTGCATCATCATATCCACCAATGAATTCCATTAAAAAAGTTAAATGAATTAAGCACTCTTGAAGAGTAATAAGCCAAAAGTATAAATACTAGAACTTTCCCTTACCACCAAAATCTCATTTCCTTCTGTAAGTTCAATTCACTTGGCCCTCACAACCAACCAAATGAGGAAAAACAAAAACAAAAAAAAGAAAAAGAAAAGAGAAACAAAGATCTAAAGGATTTATCGAAATTGCATACTACAAGGGATCAGGATTTACGGTAGCCTCATTATCAATGTTCATTGGGCCGTTTTGATCAAGGGACAATGTAATGGAAATGGAGCACCAAAAATCATCAAGGTTTGATCCAACAGTTGTGATCCTGTGGCTTTAATAAAGTCAATAAAGACAAGAATTCACTTTTTTCCATTCATATGTTGTCAATATAAAAAATGATGCCCAGATAGGGAATAGAGAAACGGCACGGATACAGTTTGAATTCAACAAAGACCATGAATTATACATATAAAAAATGAAGTATTGGATATGAAATGATACGTTGCTCATTTTTTTAGTATCCTACAAAATATCAAATAATCACACTGACCTCAAAGGGATCATTTTGGAGCACACCCTTGGATAAGTATATAGGAAGGAACTTTCCAACATCATCCCTACTGTATCCGAATGTCATCTGAGTCAAATCGTTTGTCCCAAATGAGAAAAACTCTGCTTGCTCTGCAATCTGCCAACAAAAGGGAAAAAAAAAAATTTCTTAATTAACATTTGAACATATCCACAAGACTCATGGTTGCAAAACATCAACATGCCTAAAATGATCACCAACATGAACGTCCACAAGGCAGTTCAATGTTGGCATAATATACCTCATCTGCCACAAGAGCGGCTCTAGGGATCTCAATCATTGTCCCTACTTTATAACTTATGGAGGCACCCATCTCAGAGAATACTTTCTCAGCAATACTTCGAATGACATTTACTTGATGTCCTAATTCCTGCCACACAGAAACCTTAATTATTGCTATTATCCGTGACATAAACAAAATAGTTTCTACTCATGAGTGTTTTCTGTGAGGAATAAGCCGGTATGCAGAGACAAATTTTGTGTATATCTGTGTGCTTTCTATACAATCCCATCTGTCCAGATAATCTGATAATTGGACTGCTATAGGTTGATCCTAATTGTTAAAATGGTAAACCCTTTGTCGATGGCTATTTAGCTATTTAGATGACCTTCCAAAATTTGTGATGCTTTGAACATTAGTTGACCACTTAATGCAAGCCATTGTTGTGGCCAATAATACTAGAGTGGTACAACAATGGCTTGATTGAAATGTCAAGTATGATGGTCCTTACGGCCCACAGGCAAAGTCATCAATCTAATGTGATGATCCACCATATTGGTGGTTGTATTCAGTTATACGCACTTGATTGGACAGTAAGGAACATTGTACTAGAGAAATTTTAAGGCCATTTGGAATCTTTTGAAGCCATTTGAAATTTTAAGCCCGTACTTGTTTGCCCTATTTATGGATGAGATTACAAGACATATCCAGAATGAGGTGTCGTGGTGTACGCTATTTGCAGATGACATTGTTTTAGTGGATGAGACGAGAGAAGGAGTGAATGCTAAGCTAGAATTGTGGCGGAAAACGCTAGAGACTAAAGGGTTTAGGCTAAGTCGATGCAAGACGGAATATATGGAATGCAAGTTTAGTCAAAGTAGGACACCTGATAACATAGAAGTAAGTTTGGGCATACAAAAGATTGTAGAGAAAGAAAACTTTAGATACCTTGGATCTATGGTGCAACAGGATGGAGGGATTGATATTGATGTAAGTCACATGATTTAGGCCGGGTGGACCAAATGGAGGAGTGCTTCGGGCGTCTTATGTGATCGGAAAGTCCCCCTCAAGGTTAAAGGAAAGTATTATAAGGCGGCGGTACGCCCAGCGTTGTTATATGAATCAGAGTGTTTGACAGTAAAGCATAATCATGTTAAGAAGATGAAAGTTGCGGAGATGAGAATGTTAAAATGGATATGCGGGATCACAATGAGAGATAGAATTAGGAACGAGGAGATTATGAGCAAAGTAGGAATAGCACCGATTGAAGATAAAATGAGTGAAAATCGACTGAGATAATTCGGCCATGTTAGAAGGCGTCCAACGGAGGCACCTGTTAAAAGGTGTGAAAGCATGGAGATTGCCAGGAATAGGAGAGGGAGAGGAAGACCCAAGAGAAGTTGGAAAGAAACTATTAAACATGACCTTGCCTACATAGATCTAACGGAGGACATGACCCTAAACATATTTGATTGGAGTCGTTAAATCCATATAGCCGACCCCACCTAGTGGGAAAAGGCTTGGTTTGGTTTGGTTTGGTTTTGACGCAGTAACAAAATTTTATTAAAGGAAAGAGAGAGAGAGAGACAAAGCATACCAAACAAAGGAGTGGGGGAAGGAGATCGAAGGTGCAAGAGAGATACACCAGCCCAACTTCAATTACATAATCACACCTACCCAAGGAATCAACCTATCGACCCTTGCTTGGCTAACTTATCTACGATGGAATCAGTGGATATAAACTCATGACAAAACGTCGCACTAATGTTGGCCGATAACTCCCTAATTTCATTAAAATAAAATTGAAATTTAAAGGGATTGACCCCTTGTTAGACACCCAAGCCATCGCATTAGAAAAATCACTTTCCAAAAGAAGAGCCCTACCATATCTTCTAGAGAACAACCTAAGACCTTTCAAAATAGCTAGCACCTCCACTTCACTGGCCCAACATTCTTAGAAAACATAAGCACCACCTCGCCCTTGCTATTGCGAAGCACACCTCCAATCCCCGCCGGACCCAGTTTACCCCTTGAAGCACTATCCACATTAAACTTTAAAACCCCATCTGGAGGTGGACACCAAGGGGTTGATCTCCTCTCCTTAAGAGGGCCACACACCATGCATGCTTCCCAACTTGATAGAATTCCATCAAAGGTAAACCCGGTGAATTCCTTTCTAATAAATGCCCATTTTGAAATCCTAAAAGCGACTTTAGAAGTCAAATCTACTGTTGACGAAGAAGAAATGCTAAAGATCCTATCATTTCTTTCCTTCCAAATAGGCCAAAGAATTATCCTTCATAAAAGCCGGCCACACCCCCCCACAAAGCACCCTCCCAACCAAGACTCTTCCATGTTAGCAAAGATATAGTTGCTCCAAACCAAGGTTGCCACCTCGCAATGAAGAAAAAGATGATTAACTGACTCCTCCTCCTTGCCACACATTACACTAACGTCTGAAAAACTATTAGAAGTGAGCGCTCTCCTTACATTGTCAACCGTGGAGATTTTGGCTGCAATAGCCAACAAACAAAAAGCCTCAACCCTAGGAGGAACCAACCCCAACCGCACAAGGGAGCAAGGGGCCCTATGAACATGAGTTCCCTCCAAGGCCAAGTATAAAGGTTTAACTGAAAACTGTCCCGACATGGAGTGCGAGTCATTGCAAAAAAATGTGTTGGCAATAATACTGAACAATTCCTCATAGTGGTCCCCTTCCAAGGGCCGAAGACTCCACATAAAGGAGACCCCCCACACCATACAGCCACTCCCCACCTCAAAGCATTCACTAATGGAAGATTCCCTTTTTACCGTCAATCTAAAGAGCAAGGGAAACAAACTACGCAAAGGACCCACACCCACCCAAGCATCCAACCAAAACCTGACATATTTTCCATCCCCCACCACAAAACCCACTTACCCACCCCCTTTATACAAAGTTTCCCCTCTCAAATCTGACTCATCCCCAACAGAAGCAATAACCCTCCACACTCCTGATCTACTGTAGCTAGGCCCAAACTTAGGCCGTCGCCGCCCCCTTTATCCTCCCCATTTTTAATAGCAATCAACCTCTGCCGAAGAGCCTCCTTTTCCTCCCCAAATCTCCACCACCATTTAGCCAACAAAGCCCATTTCTAATTTTCCAAACTACCAAGACCAAGACCTCCTCTAGATCTAGGTTTGATCACCACACTCCATTTCACTAAATGCAACTTCTTGTTATCCCCATGACCATCCCATTCCACCTATCCACAACTTTGATTGCTGTCTCCATCTCACCAAACCGCACAAAACCAAAGCACATACCCCTTCCTCGTCTGCCAGAAGTAGGTATGCCCCATTGGACAAAAAACATTCCTCAACTAATTTGCCCCGGTTGCTTCTGGTAGATTGTTAACAAAAACCTCTCCATTCTCTAGGCTTCTGTTATTCTTCTTCTCGATGGTCAGTTGGGTCGCAGGTAGCTACAGTTGGATTGCTGCCACATGTATGAACTGAAAAAGGGGGAGGAATACTGGTTTTGGAGAGGAAGAATATGAGAGGGAAGAAAGGCTATTGTGGCCATTTGGAATCTGTGATGTGGCTTTTCAATTGTAAAGAAACTAAAATGAAGCATGCTCATGAAACTAACAACTAGAGAAGTCTTATACACTAAAATGTTGAACAATTTATCCAAATAAACAAACTTCGAGTCAGTTGTTCCCATTTGTCGCTCTTTTGAAGTGCATCTTGGTGCTTGGCCTATTAAGTTTTGATAACATTCTTTTTCTACGTAAATGATGGAATCAAGCATTGCATCAACATTAGGGGACGTCCTCAAATGAAAAGAGCTTTTTTTACCTTCTAGTATTCCAGATTAAATAAAGGGAGATTCCGAACACACCACCAGTTTTTTTGAGCACATCCACCTTTAAAAAAAAAAAAAAAACTTGTACATGATGAAAATACCCATAAATTCCGTGCATATTCCGTGCACATCTCATGTGCACGAGATATATGCACGGTTTTCTCCATCCGTGCACCTCTTCTGTGCACGGCTCTGAAACTCTGTGCACCCTTTTTTCTGTGCATGGGTGGAGCAAGTTTGTCAATCATTATCAGAAGAAGCTTTGTTCTGGTGATTCGGTTCTGTTTATTAAGCACAGGAGTGGGGAGTTGTGGGGATTCGTCAGCTGGCGGCAGTGTAGAGTGGTGGAAGATGGAAGATGGGAGAGGGAGAGGAGAGGAGAGGCCACCTGTGACTACGGGCGGTGGGCGAAAGGCAAAGAGCGGGAGAGAAAGAGGGGGAGAGGGAGAGGGAGAAGTCGGAGGGATTTTGGGCAGGTGCCGGCAGCGGGTGAAAGGGAGAGGGGGAGAGTGGAAGAGAGAGGGAAAGAGAAAGTGGGGGAGGGGGGATAGGGACAGGGCTGCCGGCGGTGGGCGAGAGAGAGAGAGAGAGAGAGAGAGAGAGAGGGATCAGCGGCTGCGGGGTTGGGCGGAGGTGGCCAGAGCAAGGAACAAGGAAGGAGAGAGGGAGAGGAGAGGAGAGAAGAAGTGTGTATTTTGGGTATTTTTAGAAATGTGGGTGGGCTCAGCAAAAAGGTGGGTGCAAATAGAATTTCCCTTAAATAAAATGCAGCAAAACTCATAAATTTGATTAGAAAGAACTGACAATAAAAGCCAGAATCAGACATACCTGTGGTGTTCCCACAAGTGGTACCATTATCTCTGGAAGCACTTTGACGCCATGATTGCTCATACAGATGGCGGCCTCAAAGATGGCACGGGCTTGCATTTCGGTTAACTCTGGGTAGGAAATGCCAAGCCTAATGACAAAGGACCATAAATCAGTATTTATATAAAAGGATATCCCAACATGGAAACACACATGATGTGGGCCTCTGCACTGTATAGGTGTGCTTGTTCTTTTTATTAATTTCAGATTTGTTAATATATGAGGACATTCTAAGACTACCAACACCATTGCCCAAATTATGCTCTAATATGATGGTCCTAACTGAAAATTTTCTTTAATATGATGACCCTAACTGTCCCATCAAGTGCATGCAAATGAAAAGATAATTAGAAGGAAGAAAGTGTTCCACATTCAAGAACCAAAAATGAATAATCAGATGGTGAGGAGTTTTAGGTAGAACAATTTCTGACCCATGAATGATTGAAAGCAGGTGAACTTATGAGAGATCAAGCCCACCTATCCTACAGAGCCAGATTGCATAGTATTAATGGTGCTGCTCCAAAATATTTCATGGAAGACACTTGCCACTTTCAGATTGATCTAAGGTGATTGGAAGAAGACCATATTTGCTAAGAACTTTTGTGAAAGTGGTGGGATCAAATGAGGTCCGTTTTCTGTCATAGTGACATGCCACCTTCAGATTTATATTAGGTGAATGGAAGAGGACCATATTTTCGATAAATGTTTCTGAAAGCTGTGGGATCAAATGAGGTCCACTTTCTGTCACCATTCAAGCAAGACCACAAGATAATGAGATTAACCAACAATGTATACTGTTGCAAGTATTGATTTCCCCACTTCTTCAGATGAACTGCCCAACAATTAAGAATATGCCCCATGACCAAACTATGAATGTGCACAGCATAGTATCAAACCTGCAACCACGGAAACCAAGCATGGGATTTACTTCAGATAGCTTCTCAATTCTGGAGAGAACTTCATCTTCAGTCATCCCCGTATCGGATCCTAGTTGACTAACAATCTCATCGATTTCACCTTCTGGAAGAAATTCATGAAGTGGAGGATCTAACAGTCGGATTGTCACCTGGAGACCTGAAGATTCAGTAATTTAGAACATGATTAAACAAATAGTACCAAACAACAACAAAATTCTATCCTTCCAAAAAATGAATAACTAATAACTGACTTCTGAAAGTATGCCATTTACATTAGCTCTGTAATATGGTCCATCAGATCTGTTGAGAATGACCACTCAATAAACCTTAGCTGTTTTGTTTGAGTTTTGTGGGTCCCATGACAGAACGGTTTTAATGAAAGGATCACCGTAATCACAATCTTAGCCCTATTCCATTGATCTGAGGTCAGCTTAATGAGAGGATATCTGGGATTTATTTGGTTCCACAGTCTGACCATAAAACTAGCTAAAATGATTGGTGCATTAGACACACTAAACAGCAGCATATCTTAATAGTGAATGGTCTCTTGGTTGATTTCAAGATAATGAATAATACCATCCATTGCACGGAATATGCCTTCAAAGTCAGATCTTTGGTATGGCAAGAGGAGGTCTAAAGCTGCTTTTCTTTGTTCAAGAGTTGCTGCCATTATCATCTGCCTCACAGCCTTTATCCTTTCATCTGAAGCAAAGAACTGAGACCCAAACACATGGAAACCACAAATGGATTAAAGCTTCCTCATATGAAAATTGTCCTATGCCTGAAATATAAAGTTATAATATTCAAACTGAAGAATATGGACAAACCCTTCTGTAAATACAGAACTATGCAATCATACAAGTCATATTTGTCTTTCCTTGTACTAGTAAAATATAAGTAGATGATTAAAAAAAAAAAAAAAAGTAAGTATACACAGGATGGGACCTTTAATCAAAAGTTTGAAATAGTTTTCTCAACTTTATTTCAGAAATGAGAAAATATCAAATAAAATAAATTTCACATTTACCATGTGTTCCGTCCTACAAAGTCCAATCCCTTCCGCACCATTGTTTCTTGCTGTTAGCGCATCTGCTGGTGTGTCTGCATTTGCCATAACCTATTACAGAACCCAGTCAGAACATGCTGGCTCTAGCCTGAAGTCAATCCTGATTGTGATGAAATTCACCGTGGGACTGAATCATCCTAATGTTACACCTTATATGGATAGCTATTGTCCTCCGACAAGGATGCATTTTTAGCCAAACACCATTGATGCTGAGATAATCCCAACCCACTCTCCACCCTTACTGATGGTGGGCCAAGTGGACCTCAAAAAGAATATTGAAATGCAATAGATTGACTGCGGACAGCTCATGCTACTCCAGACCTCTTTCCCTTTTCTCTAGAATTACAAATGAAGCAAATGGTACATGTAGTACATAAATAGAATGAAGGATGCTCACTCATTATCGTCTTATTGGGAGCCATCACTTTCAGAGGTACAGAACCACTTGGATGGGTCCAATACCCTCCTTAGTAGGCGCGCTCTCTCAGCAGAATCCACACCCTCTATTCTTAACCTGAGGGATGGGATAATTGCCTCTGATTTTTCCCTTTAATTTCCTTGTCCCTCAATGTCTACAAAAGATTGCAGTTGGTAGTAGCATATTCTGAATTGATCATACCTTTAGATGCCTTGCTTGATCAACCCAAGACATGAAGGTTCCTAAGCCACCGCTTAGAGCTGGAGGTGAAAGTGGTTGCTTTCCCAGAATCACTTCTCCCGTAGACCCGTTAAGTGATAGCCACTCTCCTTCCCTTAGGACTTTTTCTCCAATGGTAAGAACCTGCATGGAATGGAGAAAAAGAGACCATGTAGCCGACCCCAACATAGTTGGGACATGATAGTAACATAAATCACTAATGTTTATGTTGGGACATGGAAGTTCGAATACAAGAAATCATAATTACACTACCTTCTCTGCACCATTTACGCGGACATCTGAACAACCTGAAACACAGCATTTTCCCCACCCACGAGCAACAACTGCCGCATGAGATGTCATTCCACCTTTTGCAGTCAGGATTCCAGCTGCTGCATGCATACCACCTACGTCCTCTGGGCTAGTCTCCATCCTCACCTTCAGTCATGGACAACCCATATTCAAAATTCAAAAAAGTGTTAGGAGTTAGAAGAAATGTTAAAGCAGAAGACTAATTTATGCCCATTACCTGTCAAAGAAAAACTAGAAATTCCATTAACTTCCGTAACGAATAAAAGATGCGCTCTTGTAATTTTTCAAAGAGAAAAAAAGATGGGAAAAAAGTTAGAAAATATGAGAAATGGCCAGCAGAGTTAAAGCAATCTCCCGCAGATACAGTTGCAAGAATAAGTATTTAACTTACTGGCCCCTTTTTATTTATTGTAGTTCTTGAAATATTATTTCAGACATGATTACTCAAGGATTGTTCTTAATCATTACAAATTACTCAATCTACTAAAGATTCAAGGTTGAGAATTTATGGCAGAAAGTCATCTAGTCAAATTTATAAATAAAAACAATGAAAAGAAGAGCATACCAAGATAACTGACTTCCCTTGTGTGTGCCATTCTTCAGCATCATCAGCACCAAACACAATCTGGCCCACCGCGGCTCCTGGTGATGCAGGCAAACCGGTCGCAATCACATTGTCTTTGTATGCAGATGGGTCCTCAAACTAATTAAACATTAAAATGGTACAAAAATGTGAAACAAGATCATCCAAAGTTCTTCATGTGTACATACATAAGAACAGAGACAAGATAATGGCAGATTGATTCAGAAGCCAAGCATTTGGGCCTACTGGTTAACTGTTTAAGAAATTTTTATACTGCAAATATCATTTGATACTACATTATGTATACCTGTGGGTGGAGAAGTTGGTCCAGATGTTGTGGCTCCACCATCTTGATGGCAGAACGAGTATCAACTAGCCCTTCTTTAACCATATCCACAGCAATCTTCACTGCGCCTTTGCCCGTGCGTTTTCCTGATCTGCATTGCAGCATCCACAGCCTATTATCCTGAACAGTGAATTCAATATCCTGTAGTTACAAATTAAAACTTAATATTAGTATCGCCCATGATGTATATAAATTTGAAATATAAATCACCTATCATATTATTAAAAAAACATATAGACACTAACAAACCATTAAAAGTTTTTAGAAAAGATAAAATGCAAAAATATTTCTGCAAGAATGAAAAGCACATATTTCTTCTCAGACAATGAAATACCAAACAACAAGAACATTTTTGAATGATAACTGTCATTAGTTATAGCAAAGCATTATATGGAGCACAAGGCCAACGCCTTAAAAACAGAGGTGAAAGAAAAAATACTGCAAATGAACCCTCATTAACTATAAAACCAGATTTTGAAGCATGACTTCCTCCTCTGCTATATTTTTTTTTGAAAAATTCAGGCTCAGTCCCGCCAGGGTAAATGAGGTACCAACATGTGTAGCTAATTCAACCACCTCTCCATCCACGTCTGAGATACCCTGGGGAGCCTTACTAATACTGGAAACCCATCGAACGACGCACAGATCTCCTTCCACAATGAGCTCTGTTAAATTAAGGTGCAAACCCGTCGAAGCGACATTAAATTTTACCTTGTCATCCACGGACTCTTCAATTGAAGATCTTCCATCAAAGCATCATGGATTCCTCTCTATCCATATAACCCAGGTGATAGCCACAAACGACACCTTCCATATAACTCTTTGCCGATAACCATATGGCTCAGATCATTGGGAAAGACACAACTACATCCAAACCATCATTAAAAAAAAAAAAAAAAGGAGCTCCACAAAAATCTGGGCAACTGTACATATTAGCAGTAACTTTGCCTATTGACTCCCTTTTGCTAGACACATAGCACAAGTATTAACTGTTATCCTCTTATGCGGCAGAGGTTATTCATAGTTAAGAGTTAAGACTACCTCCTAAATTACAACCCACCTAAGAGTGAAGGGCTCTCGGGGAGCTTTGATGTTCATAGGCAGAGAATGCAGGTGATTAACCATCAGCACATCCCTAGCAGGTGTAAAACCTATAATCAAATTGGCATTACGGGTAACCATCACTATTCTACTAAGGGCTTCACCAACTAGAACAAAGAGGGAGGGAAATAAAAGGTCCCCTTGATACAAGCTCCTCTGTGCTGAAAGGAAATGGTTTAGAGTATCGTTAACTAAGACTAAAGAAACTAGTTGAAGATAACACAAATCCTTCATCCACCCATGCCATGGGATTCCAAGACTCATCTGTCCCATCATATATTGGAGGAAATCCAACCATATTGTAAGCTCTCTTTTTTTTTATTGGTAACAGATTGATTTGTATCAATATGAGAAGAGGTGTACAAACCCAGTACAACAAAAGGATACTAGCCATAAGAGCATCATACCAGAATCAAAAGAAAACAAAACACACCAACATACTACTAAACACAAGCAAAGAAAGGAATAGCCATATCCACCCCTTGTTTTGCTAGCAAATCTTCCATACTATTAGCCCAAGTGTCCTACATGTCTATAAGCAATAATAAAGCATATAGAGATTCAATATCAATTAAACTAAAATTGAAATTTCCTAGGGGCTCTCATATGGAGAATTCACCCACGCAACAATCAAAGGTTCCACCGAATGATGATATAAGAAATCTAAGAGCATATGATGCCCACGTGTTTGGTGAATATGAACGCCACTTCCACTTTGTAGTTACAAAAAACTCCAATGTTTGTAGTTACAAACAACTCCTGGTTTACTACCTCTTGCTGCCCATGTCGTAGATTTTTCTAACTCCAACACAGAAAAGACAACACACCGAGCCTTTCACCTTCCATCAACTTGGGTTTACCATTCTAATTGGTGCCCCATAGATTCATTTTAAGTATTGGCACGACTACAAGCACTTGGAACCACCAGTGACATGGTTGGATACTAGAAATTCCATCAAGCAATTGAATTGAACTGCCTCACTTCCATATCCATGGTTTCCATTTCCAACCAAGTGAAGAAAATTCTTTTTATTGATGGATGTTCTGATTTGGAATCAATATGAAAAACTTAAGCTCTTTTTAAAATGTAATGTTTTATTATTATTATTATGTTTTTCTTTTTTGTTTTGATTTGAAAAGTGGGCAAAACATGAGCCCTATTACTAAATTTTCTCTATCAGATGTGTTTTCTACGAATCCAACAATCTAGTCCATTTGGATGGCTGCAAACCCAAAGGGGGGCCCGAAGTTTTCATATGGTCCACTCGATGGACCATCGGGCGGGCCCCACTAAGGGTGCACAAAATGCACACCTCATGTATAAGATGATTTTAATATATATATATATATATGGTCTTGAACAATTGCACATGTGGGGCCCACATGCTGGGCCACTTCAATATGGGGCTGAAGGGGGTTTGAAGATTCAAGGGAGCCCCTCTTATGTACTGAAAATAAACCTCATCCGATCATCCTAATCATGTGATCCACAACCAACATGTTCAGTCGATCCAATGGTTCAGTCCATTCGGTATGGGTGAAAACACAGGGGCATGTGAACTATTGTGTTTGGGGTGGGGGGTTTTGTGGTTTGGGATTGGAGTCCACTGGGAAGGATTAGAGCAGATTAGGTTCAGGTTGATTACTGGAAGGCTCAGGTTCAAGCCAACCTCAAATTGTCATAGTTACTCATCCTTTGAATTGAGCTCAAGCTGGGCTAGGATAAATAACACTTTTTACATCCTCACTGAATGACTGGTATGACTCGTGTTTGAGGCCTATGACTCTACAGATTATGAAATTATCCAAGTAGTGAAGATGTTGAATCAAATACTGAAGAGGACATTGCATCAGTTGTTGCAAGCGCAAGGCAGCAGGTCCAGGTCATGTTAATGTACTCCCAGAAGACATTCGGTTTGTAGGTGTGAACCGGACATTTCATGATATCAAGGAATAACTCGACATTCCAATGTAGTCCATGATATCATGGAGTAATTGGACATTCACTGATATTGTGGAATGGGGCAAAAATGTCAAAAAAAAAAAAAAAAAAAAAAAAAAAAAAAAAAAACAGGCCCATAACAGCATTTAGAGAATTATAAATTCTCCCAACTGGAACTTCTCTGAATTCCAGCAGACAAATACCCCTTTGGAAATACATTTCTTAGAATTTCCCTACAATTTCAATTCCATGAAACAAACATGCCCAGAACAAATAGAAGGAATTCTCTTAGATTATAACCCAAAGAATAAAATGGTAGGGATGAAACGAAGTAAAAATAAATAAATAAGTAAAGCAGAACAAAACAAAAAATTGGAATCCATACCATCATATCTTTATAATGCCTTTCCAGGATCTCACAATTCTCCACAAGTTCCCTGTAGGCTTCTGGCATGCATTCCTTCATAACATTCAAGTCCTCCGGTGTTCTAATCCCTGCAACTACGTCCTCCCCCTGTTTAATCCACCTTCAACTTATTAATACAACAATCATCAGAAAACATTTGTCCTTATCCAATATTAAATATTAGACCTACAATGTTAACCAGTATCACTTGAATTTTGTGTTCATTGATTTCAATTTTTAATCTCCAAAGGGCCCCTAAATTATTTTTAGTGTGCAACATAGGTTCACAGATTTTGAGTTGAATTGGTCATATCCAAATAGGAATTCACAGGAAAAAAAATTGTTCTGCATTCTGATCACACCTGAGCATTGATGAGGAACTCCCCATAGAGCTTCTTTTCACCAGTGCTAGGATTCCTAGTAAAGAGAACACCAGTGCCTGAAGTGTTCCCCATGTTCCCAAACACCATGCATTGAACATTAACAGCTGTCCCCTTTAGCCCACTTATCTGGTTGATGCTCCTATACTTGATAGCTCTTGGACTGTCCCAAGAATCAAAAACTGCTAGAACAGCCAAATATAATTGCTTTTTTGGATCTACAAATGCAATAAAAAGGGGTTAGGAGATATATTAAGATAGGAAACCTAGTGTGTTATGTGCAATGAGAGGAGACTTGAAACAAGAAAAATTAGCTCTCTCATTGGCATCATACAGAAGTATCTGCAGCTCATTGGGGAGGCACTAAATCGCATGACAGTTAAGACAATGACAAAGTAACTACACATCATCAATCAAGATTCACTGGTTTATTTGTAATGTGCATCACCATAGATCATTACTCACTTTAAACATATTCTGTTGTATTGAGTAAGGTGTCATATTTATCAGAAGATAATTAGACATACATCAATACATGCATTTGATAGTATTGGGTGACTGGATGCTTTCAAACAATACCTTACATGTTGGTCTTTTAATCTTAGTAACTATTTAGAGAAACCAATCATCAACGCTGGTTTCCCTTTTCTTTCCTTTCTTTTCTTCTTTATGCTTGAATAGTATGTTCTTATGAAAGTATTGTCAGAAATTTCTTGACACCTGTAGGAAACTGTTCGCCCTTAGCTTCATAGTATACTTTCTTGTATTGGGCAACAAGTTCTTTGAGATCAGTAGCTGTCAGATCAGTATCTAGGGTGACTCCTTTGGCAGCCTTCAGCCCTTCTAGTTTCTCCTCAAACAATGAGTGTGGGATGCCCATAACCTTCAAACCCATCAAAATAAATGCATTTAGCAACAAGAGCCTTAGAATCTTCAATAAAATATCTGTCATTAGTATAATTCCATAACCAAGATAACATGAACTTTCAAGTAACTATGATCAAATAGAATTGCAACAAAATTAATGTCACTCATGTTCCAATGGATAATAAAAAAACAGAACTTGAAATGTACTGAATTAAAGTGCAATACCACATATGGCAGAAGCATTGATTGAGGAAAAGTACTCTCCACTTTCAATAACAAAATGTTTTAAAATTTTTAAAAATTATTGTAACTATATAGTATTATTTCATAACTAAAGCTAATCTCAACTTGTCAGAGCAATCAAATAACAATACATCAAACTTAGGCCGCTAATATATTCAAATAGAAAAGAGAACTGTCTCAAGAATAGATATTCATTTGAAAAGAAAAAAAAAAAAACTTAGTTACCACATCTCCAAACATGTCTAGAAAGCGTCGATATGAATCATAAGCAAAGCGCTCTCCACTTTTTGCAGCTAAGCCAGTAACCACTTCATCATTTAGGCCAAGATTCAGGACAGTGTCCATCATGCCAGGCATGGAGATCTACAAGCACGAGGGAAGAGTAAGCACTTAATAATATAGGCCCTTTCATCTCTTCTTAGGGTACATTTATGTGATGAGAGAATTTTGCGATATAGAGAAAAATTGTTTTGGTTTTCCATGCAACCTATTGTTCCGTTGCTTGAGGCAACCCTTATTTCTTGGATAAAAAGAAAAGCTCGTTTTGATTTTATTCAATAGAGATGGTTTTAATTCTCATGAAAGGGGTAGGAATGCAGGGCTCCTCTCTCCATGAAAATAGAATCGTGAAGCATGGAATCCTATTGTTGTTGCACAAACAAGTCCTTACAGCTCCTGGAGCTAGAGTCACCAAAGCCAGTAATAAATGGGCCTGGCCTACACCCCCATAAGAGGTACCAAGGCTCAGACTACATCAACAGAGCCACAGGTCAGACCAAACTACAGACCCATCAACAACTCAGGTCATAAGGCCTAGTGGTTACTCCACATGTTGATCAATTGGCCAGGCCTACAAGCCCAAGGTTAGGCCATGCCCAGCCCAGATTAGAACACCTTATTGCTTTGACTGCACAAAATTATAATGGATTATTTACATGTCCAATCAAATAATAAGCATTATACCTGCCCAACACCTCTACAGGTGGGTCAAGCTTTTGGTAATGGGAGTGGGCCCATTTATGGAATCGACTGGATCCTAATCTCTCCTGTCATATAATCAAAATGGACATTTGTGACCAATGTTTAATAGTTGATCAGGCCCCCCAAATGGATCAATACACAATCCTAACCATCCAATCCTCAAGGGTTCTCTCATTTACAAAGTACCATTTTCACAATCAATCTTTCTTTCTCTAAAAGACTGCCCATTTGCACACCCTATAAGTATACCCAGATAGAAAATATTGGAAACATCTAGTGGAGAGAAAGAAGTACATATAGAGCTCACCGCAGCACCTGAACGCACTGAAAGGAGGAGAGGCCTAGAAGGGTCGCCAAGGAAAGAGCCCATTGCCTTTTCCACAGTCTGCAAGCCCTCCAACACCTCATCCCACAGCCCTTCTGGCAACTTGTATCCATTCTCTTGGTACTGTTGGCATGCCTCTGTTGATATGGTTAGTCCAGGTGGAACAGATAACCCAATGCTTGCCATCTCTGCTAGGTTCGCTCCCTTACCACCTAGCTGCATCAACCAACCCATGTACAATATTTTAGGACACATGCAATAATATGTTAAGAGCAAGCTATTCAATAAAAAAAACTATACTAAAGCATCCCTATTTTGTATGTAAAAGTACATAAAATTCTGATAGCCAGATACTTCAAACCAGGAAACATATTATATGGTATTCGGCGCCTCAATCTTTTATATGTAAAATCCATGTCCCTGCCATATTCATGGTGTGTCCACGCTGTATTTATATCGTATTTGGGATAAAAAACATTTAATCTAAATATGGTTTGTATAGAGTCATGGCCTGTAGCAATCCTCTAATCAGGCCTACTAATACTGGTTGCTTCTATCATCCTCATCTTCTCCACTCACCATACCCATGGCCATGGGCAATCTTTTCTTCTATTACAAAAGAGATTATAGGAAGTAGAAACAGAGGTTTCCAAACTCATCATTACAACCTTATTAAGATAAAATACTCTCTATTACTGGGCACCATTGATATTAAAATAAGAAGAACAATAAAGGGAACGTTGCTCACCAGAGACTTCATTCCCTTGTTTCCTTCGCTCTTTCCTTTACCGAATGTGAACACTCTCTGCATGAGTATAAACACAAATCTACAGTTATGGAGGTGACAATTTGAGAGTAGGGCTACATGTTCTGCACAAAACTAACAAAATGCCACTCAAATAAATTTTTTGAAACATGTATATGAGTGAAAAATCATGCTGGTTGGATGGTCACAGCCATCAAATCATCTATCATCAACTTCAGTGTATCCAATCAATCTAGAGTTGGCATCATATTCATTGATAACAAAATGAGTGATTAAAGCCTTTTGCTATCTCTGAACTTTAGAAGGCTTTAACCAGGCATTTGCACCTTCAAAATGCTATCCATCTAATCCTATGGCTAGCGTAATTCCTTGTCTTGTTGAAAGTTTCCTATATTTTACGTATGTTCTTGTCTAAAAATATCAAGATATGTTTGTGTAAGGCTGTGGAAGAGGAAACGCGTATTTCTATCTCTCCTTATTTCTTCATAATAAAGAAAAATAATTAAAAATGTTGTTTTTCCTAAAGGAGGTAACTGCACCAAATGACAAAACTCCACTCCAAACTCTCTCTTTTACATTCTTCTTCCATAGAAATGAGATTACACAAATGTACTCTTAGAGTAAGAATATCCTCAAGTCTATGAAAACACAAAGAAGTTATGTACATGGACAGATGCCACCATTGTTCTTGATCTACTAGTTGAACTTCTAGACTTTGAAAATCTATTTCAATTTGATTGAAGAAAGGTTTAGAAAATTAAGGGGAAATTGAGAAGAAGAAAGGTTTGCAGAAGATTCAAAGAGAATTGACAGGAAGGAAGAGGTGATTGTAGCAAGGAGGATTGGGGTTGGGCAACCATCTCTGGATATTTATATTGAACTAATTTTCTGAAATTACAAAAAGTCCTCTAAAGACATATTTTCAAAAAAGTCCCTAATTGCCTAAAAAAGTACAAAACAATGCTTTCCCAATCCTTATACTGATAGAGATGAAGGGATCCCTTATCCATAATAATTTATTTTTGTCATATATTACATATTAGAAACAACTGGTAATATGGAATTCACTTGTGAGTATCTAACTTCTGTCCCTGGTCCACAGTAACCCACATCCCTTATCCACAAGAATTGCATTTCTATCTCTATCATATACTGACATGAGAAATGACCCATTATCTGGAACTCCACTCTTTTGACTTACTAACTTTAACTTTTCCTTTGAATTGTGCCACATCATCTGCTTCAAGTCACTCCTCAGATAATCACATTTTTAACATTATTTACAATTAATACCCTCAATAAATATATATATATATATATATTAAAAAATCAGATATTTACTATTACAATCCCCCCTGCTCAGCATGGTACCTCCACGCATTGCAAAATGAATAATCATATATTAAAAATATCATGAAGATACCTCTTTTCATAGAGCAAGTTGCATAAAATGAAAATAGAAAAATTGGGGCAGAAAAGAGAAGAAGAGATGGGGTAGGAGAGAATTTTTATAGAAAGGAAGAGCTCAAACTTTAAAATGTGGACAGAATTTTTATAGAAAGAAAGAGCTCAAACTTTAAAATGTGGACAGAATTTTTATAGAAAGGAAGAGCTCAAACTTTAAAAAGTGGACGAGAAAAAGATACTAGTGGGTAGTTGCATAAGATAAGTTGTGGAGAGGAAATGTGGAACATTTGAACAACAAGGCGTAACTGTCACTAAAAATTAGAAATGTCAGTTAAAATTAAAGTCAAAATCCTTGTCTTTAATATATTATAATTGAAATAACTCTGGGAATACATTTACATAACTGACTACCTTATATCTCATTGATAATAATTTAGCTATCTATAGTTGGTAGACTACCATAAAGATTATTAATTTCAACTAGAAAACTATTCAAATATTAACACAAGCAAGAGAATCTAATCCAATTTAATCCCCAAGTCATGGATCAAATCTAATGTAATCCTAACCTAAGATAATATCAAGTCAATATTATCATAACATATATTTATTCAGTTTTCTTAACATAGAATATTCTCATTCTCCAAGAATCATATGGCTTGTTCTAGAAAGGATACTGTGATTAATCATATCAAATACGACCTCTTGATCTTGGTGGTTGTCTTCCAAAATGATCATCATGCTTTGTTGGTTATGATCACCTCTTGCTAGTAGAGTTCATAACTGATCTATGCTGCTTTTTTTATTTTTTTTAAACAAAAACTAAGATGGTGAGATTCTTAAAAAATAGAAGGAAACAGAAGCATGGCAAGTTAGATCGTATGAAACTTTGCACTTTGGGGCTTATTAGTTATTAGTCATGTGAAAATGTAGAATAGTATAGATTACAACAAATTAAGGGCTCACAATAATGCAAAGTAAAAACAAATTTGGGAACACAGGGAAAGGACATATGCCTTGTTAAGATGCATGATAATGTTCTACCAAAAAAAAAAAAAAAAAGATGCATGATAAATGAGCATGGAAGGATTTTGAAGTTTCATTATAAGGCCCTCTGCCACTAGGGCCTTTTGCTTCTGTGTAAATATTTTATGTCATTTACATATGTAAATGGCTTTAACTTGTGGGAGGTGTGAAACATTTTTTCATGTAAATGGGCCCTTTTACACAATTGTTTAGGCAGTTTGGGTCATGAATGAGAGGCCCATGTAGTGCAAAAAATCAATTCTATAAGGTTGGGATTTTTTTTTTCTAAAATCTATGAAGTTTAAGATATGAAACTCACATTAGTAAAAAAAAATAAAAATTTGAATGATTCGGATTATAAATTTTGAGCCCACAAGACAACCCAAAAAAAATTTAATAAAAGGTTTTTTATGAGTTTTGATCATGCCATACATTATATGTGGTAATTGTGCCGGCGCCTTTCTTAGATGTGAGGTGTGTACTCATTCCACATGTAGATGTAAAAAATTTAATGCGAAAATCACCTCATTTATACATTATTTGAGTGCCAAAATTTACGCATGTGATGTATAAATAAGGGCAGGCAAATATATTCATATGTAAACATTACACCCTTAATACTTATGCGTAAATGAGCGTAAACAAACGACCCAAAATATTATAATGAGTACCAAAATTTTAGTTCCACCCCTTCATTTTCATACTTCCAAGATGCATAATAGAACAGTGAGGGGACACGATAACATCTACACAACAGGAGCATTGAAATAAAAAAGAGCTACTTGTATAGTATTGTACCTTCTTTGTTGCTGGTATCGGCGCAGCCACGGCTCGGGATCGAGCGAAGCCGTGGCTTCGTGCTTCCGGCTCACGCCCATTTGGCTTCGAATCAGATGACAAAGCGGAGCTAATGCATTGGACGGCTCGGATTCCTGATAACTTGGAGCCGAGCCGACTGAGGTCAACAGGGAAACGGCTTTCCCCGGTCAACCCAAAACCATCAATGTATCTCTCCTTGAACCATCTTTGAGGGCAGACTCCCATTGTACTGGACCCTATGGTCATACCTTTGGTCCCTGCTGAAGGCATTTTCTTCTATAATGTTCTTTTCTCTCTCTCTTATACACACACAAAAAAAAAAAAAAATAAATAAAATTCATTAGTCCCATTATAGTTACAAATTGATCCCATTAACTAAAATTGACCCTTGATCCATGTTTTGTGTCTAATAGTGGAGCCAAGATTTTTTTTTTTTTTTTTTTTGCAGGGGTTGGGGGCAAGCGATGGCCGATTGATAACTTTTTTTTGACGTTTGTTCATTTATCACGAATCATTTAAAATTAATTTTTTATATTTTTAATAACATTGAAAGAAAACCTTAAATTTAAAAACATCCCACTACTTTTCAAGATATGATTTCTCAAAAACGTTTTGAGGCAAATGAAAAAAAAAACAAAAAATAGTGCGCTGCCGATATAAAACAAATGTTTTTCCTTCGTTTTAACATTGGGTTGTATTTCACTCTAATCAAAGAAGACCAATTTGGGATTGGTGGCATGTAAATTAATTTGCACACCTATTGATTAATGAAATAAGTTGATTGGTTACTTTGATCGTTTGATTGGCCACAATGCAGTAGACATGGATGGTTGAGAAGGCAGCATTTAAAGCCATTTCATTAAGCATGAAAAGATTAATCCCAAGGAGCAAATGAAATCCATGTGATTTAATTGTCCCACTCATGGCGTTTCTGCTATGGGTGTGGAACTTTACTGTGTGGGCCACTTTTGGAATATCTAAATTATATTTTTATCTCCTCAGAAACTCATAGAATCTGATTAGATTCACTTACTTCTTCAATTCATGGAAGCAATAGAAAAGTAATAAAGCAGCAAATGTCCTAATTTTTCATTTTCACTTGTTAGTGAATCCACGGTTTGCACCCGGAGGTTATAGATTCGAACTGCACTACCACATTGGGGTTACAGGGAAGGTTATCCGGCTTCCTTCTAGGCCCGGAGGGATTAGTCCAGCCCAAAGAATTGGGAACCCCCGATAGCAACAAAAACAAAAAAAGACCTTTATAGTGAAACCAGTCCAAGTTCATAATAATCTCAGAAGGGCTCAATATAAATAAAGCAAACCAGTTGGACCAAACTGTTCAATTGACATGATTCTGTTTCAGCTATTAACATCCTGAAACCAATTTGAAATTTAGGCCGCAAATCAAAGTTGAATACACACCCACTGAAAGTGTCCACACAAACTAGATGACTGCTGTTTTGTCCTACCAGTTGGACTTATCACTTCCTTTGTTTGTTCTCCACCGTCCATTTCTCTGCCATAAACACGCAGATTAAGGTATGAAGGTGGACAATACAGGCTACGTATTCCTGTTTGGATGTACTTTCTCCTCTGACATATCTAGGAGATGCAATTCTTCAGAGAAAACAAAATTCAAGTATGGGACTTAACAGCAAAGGAAACAAAAAAATCAAGTATGGGGTGACCCTCAACTGATACTATTTTTATATCTCAACTTCTTCACATACATACCTTCAGCCTAACTCATACAAACATGAAATCTTGTCACAGATAAAAGTTTTGGAAGATAGAATTATCAATGGTCAAATAAACCACTAATGACTGCACTCCATGGAGAGAGAGAGAGAGAGAGAGAGAGAGAGAGAGAGCTTTTGTGACCTTTGGATGATGTAAGTTTCCGAGCTTCAAGAAAAGAGATTACTTTGATAAAATGGAAATATACATACCTCTATTCTTTTTGTTTTTTTTATTCTCTATTGGATTGAATGAGATTCCAATCTTCTTCAGCTTCTTTGATGGATGATACTTGATAAAGGAAAGTCTAGAGTATTCGAAATGGCTGACTAATCGTTTTAGTCTTCGGGTCTGTGTTTCATACATTGAAAGTATAAAAGATATCACCAGTTAAGGTAAAGTTATCGTATTGCCCTTGGAAAGGGAGAGGTAGTGTGGCTCTACACAACACATATGGCTCCTGGAATCAATGATAAACTTGTCTGAATATAGCTTGTGGGAGGCCCACCAATAGATTGATTATGTGAATAGCTCCTTTGGTTTTTGATTTGTAGTAGTTAAAAAGGGTTAACTACTTGTAAAATAAATGACAGATATGGTGGATTCTCATATTAACTGGTTCAATTTTAGCTCAAAAGTCAATTTCTTTGAATCATGAGAAAAGCAAACAAACAGGCCTTAAACTAAAATGATTGAGAAGATGATCAAATCCTGAAGTTATTCAAATGTTTACCATTGAATTGATCTTAAAGAGTAGGTTTAACTTTCGAGACTTCACATCTTCGCGCAGTGATGAGATTTGAGATAACAGAAAGCATGTAATTTGAATTGATTGAATCAAACTATAACGGCGCAATTGTGATGAGAGGAATCATCTACAGTAGAATGAAAAATTATTCTAGTTTACTTATGTTCTGATGTAAGAGTGTAAATTGACTATCCTTTATGCCAATAAATTCATAGTCGAGTGGTGTTGGAAGCTCAGTATCACACACATGCCTAGAGACCCAGCCCTAGATCTTCGTCTTCAAGTCGACTGGGCTGACCTGGCAATTTTTTTTTTTTTTTTTAACCATCCATACTGAACTACTAATAAAATCAAATGTTAAGTTGTCCAAGTCCGGCCATTGTGTCACTCCCATCTATTGTTATGGCATTCAAGTCATTTCCACACAATTGAACTTCCAATAACATTCATCAAACATAACTGCCATTGATAAATAGCAGGAAGCAAACATAACTGCTAAAAAACAGGAGCACTGGGATGACCCCACTCTCTTGGTTTCAGAATATACTTGAAGATTCAAAATGTGGGCGGACACTTGGCAAAGCTGCAGACACATGTGGCACAGTCACTCCTTTCTATGCTTTATACGCTATCTTATCCATTTGTAACTATCGGCTCAGCCATCTCTAAAATTTTCCTGATCCAAAAAATTTTTGGGTTTGAGACCCACCAATTCAACTGTTTCGATCCACTGATACAGGAGCTCATCTGGGCCCCACATGTGCAGAGTATAGCAAGAACAAATAACTCTAGAAACTAGGAGCACCAGGAAGGGGCCAGCGCACCCATGCACTGGACACTGGTAATTAGGCCAATTTAGAACAGGTCTGACCATCATCTGCCAACCACATAAATCTGTATTTGATTGGTAGGATGAAGTTCTCATAAAAAAAAAAAATTTGGATTAGAAAAGGTGCCTCTGATTGCTTTTTACCTCATTTCTTGAATCCAAACACATCCTCAGTAATACAAGGCAATTTTAACCTCACCATAGGCTTAACATTCAGAACTTGGTCACATCAAGCGTCCCTCCAAGAAGATGGTAATCAAGCCATTCATTTCATCCTTTTCTTTATTATAGTTGTAGCTTGAAACCAGCACCTCCTTGCTGCCACTACCTGCTCATATTCTGATTGTCCATGGAAGGCCATTTTTCAGAGTCACCCACAAAATAAACTGAGATACTGAACAAAAGAAGAGAGGCAAATGAGATGGGAGAAATAGCAATAGATCAAGGAGGATTAGTTTAAGAATCTGAAGTGTAACCTTAAACTAAGACTTTAGTTAAGCACACTCCTAAAACAAATCAATCTGACAAAAAAAACCCTGCTAAAAAATAACCAAAGAAGGAAAAAGCTTAATCAAAACCTAAAATTTTAACCTAAAATGTAATGCCAGAGAGAGAAATGGTAACATTCATATAACATAGAACATGCATAAGATGTACATATCTGAGACCAGAAAAATGCATTAGGATTCTGGAACACCGCTACCTGTTGTGGCTCTTACTATGGCTACTGATTCTTCTAATCCTCTTGTTCAAGGGAGAGATTGATCAAAGAAATACAAAGTCAAGGGAACTAAAGAAAGAGAAAGGAGAAGAGCAGAGAAAAAGTGTGGTAGTTGAGAAAGGGTCTTCCCCAAGGGGAAAATACCACCTTCCCACAAACATAATCATGAGTGGAAAGTTTCAGAAACAGGCAAACAGCCAAACACTAGTCTTGAAAATCCACATAAAGGGGTCAAGGCTTTGATAAAGAGGGAGAAGGATAGCTCAATGAAGTACCCTAACATCCCCCACCCTACACAGAAAGAGGGTAAAAAAAAAAAAAAAAAACATGACCATGACCTAGAGAATTTCCTCCTCAAACTCAAAACACGTCAAGAGGTTATTGAGGCTTCAGCAGAAGAATCAACATTTGGAACTTGAAAGTCATCATTAGGGCCTTATGTTTGCGTGGAATTGAATTCCCAGAATTCTAATAAATGTATTCCTAAAAGTGGCTAAAATTAAAGAAACAAAGGTGACTCCTTTGTTGAAAATTGATTACCAAGGCATCCCTGGCACAAATAAAATCCCATAAAAGTCTAGTCCCGTCTATATCTCCACCTTGCATCCTTCACCTCTCACCTCTTTAATAATTCTTCTTGCAACCTATTTTACCATAAATTCATAGCGAATTCAATTCAGTGCAAAGAAAGAGGCCCCACTGTAAATTTGATGGTCTAACAACAGAAATAGAACCCCCCACAATTGAAGAAAGGGGAAATGAACTAAGCAGCTTAAAGCATATGCCCCCATCCGTTTGGATTTAACATTTGCATCTCTACAAAGTGTCATATGCACAGTCACCTGCATCAAATGTTAGCAATTACTTCTAGATAACGATAAACATGATACATGACACATTAAGATTTATTTAAAAGAGCTCAAGTTCTCTTTTCTTCTTTTAAATCTTTTGATAAGTAAATGAAAGAGGTAAAATTCTTGTCCATTTATTAAGTAAGCAGAGTAAGCAGTCATCCTCTAAAGAGAAATCAAAAGCAAGAATAGTTCATTGAAGTCTGGACAGAAGCATACAGTTTCTATATTACAAGAAAGAACACAATTGCATTGGGAAACCATCTCACCTAATTGCATATGTCCATCATTGATTTTATGTTCAAGATTCTGGTCTTAACAACAAAATGAATGAGCACAAATATAGCAGCACAATAATGCATAGATGATTTGGCACTAAACCTACATGCCAGATAGTTGAGTTTGTTGGGGAAAAAAAAAATTACTTCCTACTAAAAAGCATCAACAGGAATAAATGCTGAAGCACATAAAAACAATCAAACATCCACTGGAAAACTTGCATTTCTTAATGGTATTCATCATTATACTCTGTAAATGACACTCAAGGTGCATTGTTCGCTTCCAAGTAGCACAAAATCATTATTCAATTTTTTATTCAAATGAGTACAGTAAAGGAAGGGGCTAATACTCAGATAGACGAATGCAAATACGACGCTGAATAGGAGTCCTACAAGAGGGGCAGTCCTTCATTCCTTGTTTCTTATGAAGTTCATTGCATTTCAAGCAAAAAACTTGGTGAGCGCATGGAAGGAAGACGACGGACATCTCATCAGTCAAGCACATCACACATTCCCGTTCACGCAGGACATCCCCAATTCCTGAGTCCTGGAAATCTATCATCTCAGGGATATAAGTAGAATTGGTCTCCTTAAAAGCAGGAAAATTTTTTTCATCCGTTAGGCAGGAAGTGTAAGTAATCATCTCAGGGGTACAATATGGATAGGTCTCCATAAGAGCAGGGATACTCTTGACGTCCATCAGACAGGAAGCATAATTAATCATCTCAGGGATACAACTTGGATTGGTGTCCTTGGAAGTAGGGATACTTTTGACGTCTTTTAGGTGGCAAGCAGAAGTGATCATCTCATGGGAACAATTTAGATTGGCCTCCTTAAGAGCAGGGACGTTTTTTAAGTTCGCTAGGCGGGAAGCATAAGTAATATCAGTGCCCATATGCAGTGCTGCTACTTTGGAAGAGTTGGTCTTCAATCTCAAATATGCAATCTCTTTCTCAAGCCTCTGGATGTCTGCTTCATTTCGTTGCATATTAGTTTCCTCTTTTATCAAATCTTCATTTGATTTAGCTAAAGCCTCCATGATCTGCTCTCTTTCTTTTCTTATGGAGATTGCCTGTGTAAGTACTTCTTCTTTCACTTTCTCCTCCCGTCTCCATCTAGCCTGTAATTTCAAAGAAAATACACCACATGACAGATCTGATATGAACCACTTCTAAAATGAAAATAGGTAGAAAAATCTGTGAAAGAAGACCAAGCCAATGATTTTTTTACACACACACACACACACACACACACACACAGAGAGAGAGAGAGAGAGAGAGAGAGAGAGAACCATGTTTGTAAAATGAAAACAGTTAACCCAAGATGAGTGTGTGTGGTGTGGTGTTTGGTTTGTTTATATAAGTCGCATATGTGAGGGGCATCAGGCTACAGAATACATAAATCGAAAAAATAAAAAAAAGTGAAAGCAGAGAAGAGGGCTTTGCTCAATTGCATTTAAGTGCGTAGTTTTTACTTTAATGCATTAAAAGGCAATAATAAGTTGGGCCCAGCTTGGCTCAAGGGAAATTTATTCTATAGTTGCTACCTTTTAGCTTAATTGGCAAGAAGTCCCTATAGTATTGAGAACTACTTTTTTGTCCCTACCTTTTCACCAGTTCCACCTCGATTTCGTTGTATTAGAGACTAGAGAGCTAAGGTGAGTAGCCATATGCTAAAGTTTGCAGCCTAGTGATGGCGAGACCTGTCTACAGAAGGAATCTATCAAAAGATGAAGCCAGTGATGGGACCCAATGATGGATGGAGTCTTCACCATAGTAGTCAAGTCCATTTCATTTTGGCTGAAATTGGCCTCAACTTCCAGATTTGGTCTTCGCCGGAATAGAACACCCTCCCCAAAGATCCCAGCCATTTTATCTTTCTTTCCCTCCCTATCTTTCTTCCTTTGCCAAGGGCCATTGCATCTTTCTTTTATGGTGCATACCATGGTTTTAAATTCCAGTCGGCACCAGGTTGGCTCGCCTGAGTCGACTCAGTGTCGGACTTGTGAGAAACAAGTCAAGTTCCGGCACAAGTAAAATGTTGTGCCAGAACAAAAACTATTATTTTATAATATATATCACATTCAATAACACAACACAGAGCAGCTCACTGGTGGAGGAACAGGACGCATTGTTTGTTGTCTACAGTCTACACAAGTTCAAAACCCAGCTGTGGACTGAGTTTTTATTTTTTTGAACTTTCTAGAAGATTTCACATATAAAGGTCAGTCCTTTATTTTCACATATTCTCACAAAAGTGTGGTCACTGTTCTTGTTGTACACGATTTCAAAACCCGCATTTGAGTTTTTTTTTTTTAACTTTCTAAGAGAACTTTACATATAGGGCCCTTTATTTTCATATATTCTCAAGAAGTGCTATTGTATTTTTATGATTTTATTAAAATCTCCCTTGACTCATAGTCACATTAAATGGGTCAGTTTTTATATTTTTATAAGTTTTCTATTATTTTTTATTTTTCTAGAATTTTTTAAGATTTTTTCCATAGTTTTTAGGACCAGCGCAACAGTACTAGTCCAGCACGAGCGGCACAGACCAGCACAATCCCGATTGCATGAAGACTGGCACTGTAATTTAAAACCATGGTGCATGCACTTGAACAATTAATGTGCAATGAAAATGAAAATATGTCCACATGTTTTAATTTTTAAAATTCTCATTTGAATTTTAAATATTGTTTGAAGTTTATGAAATTTTTTTTTTTTTTCTTTTCTGTTTTAGGTTCTTTTAATATATTTTCAAAGTTAAGTATTCATTTTATATCTTTTTTGGAACGGAGCACCTAAATTGATCGGAATGCAAAAACATTCCACTACAAGGCCAGACCGGAACAAAGACCATAATAGAATTGACAACTATGGTCTTCACACATTCACCATGGATGCCTGCCCTTTGGAGTCATCACCATTGGAAACCCAAGGAGTCTTCACACAAGGGAAAACACTTGCTCAAAATATTGAGAGGAAAGACTGAAATTTTTATTTATCACGAATGAGAGATTACAATGATATTTATAGAGCGGAGGTCAATCTTGCCTATTAGAGTCTAGATATGATTTCCCTTTTCCTTTAATGGAATTGATTACGCAACATTCTCATTATTATTTTATTTCCTTTGCTTTACTATGACAATTAAGTATCCTTTAATTGATTATATGTCAAACAATAAATTATCTTTAATTGATGACATGTCAATCAATTAATTTCCTAGATTTAAGATAATCTTATCTAGATCTAGGAATCTTTATTTAGAAGGCATCACATTTAGAAAGTGGGTAGGTTGGCTGTTCACGCCTTCACGGACCAGCCCAATGAAAAAGTCATCCATGAGCGGACCTAGGCACAACCACGCGGGTGCGGTCGCAACCATTAAACCACATTGCACTTCAAAAAAACCAAAAAAAATTGTGGGTCCACCCTCAAAATCCACATGAAACTCATTGGTTTGCCCCCAAACCAAACTACCTATTAAGGTTCGCACCCCTCAAACGAAAATCCTAGGTCCGCCAGCCTAGCCCACTATGTTTAGGCTAGATGTGTTGGTAAAGCAAAGCCTCACATCCCACGTCGCCTAAGTAATGCCCTTGGTAAGGCTTCATATATACCTGTTTGGGCCTTCCACCTATAAGCTTAAGCTTTTGGGTTGGTATATGGTGTATTACATGGTATCAGAGCGGGTTTCGATCTCGTCGTTCTCATATAGCCCACGTGGCAGGCCTATCCATGAAATCTGTTGAGCCTGTACGTGAGGGGAGTGTTGGTAAAGCAAAGCCTCACATCCGACATCGCCTAAGTAATGCCCTTGGCAAGGCTTCATATATACATGTTTGGGCCTTCCACCTATAAGCTTAAGCTTTTGGGTTGGTACATGGCTTCTTACAAGATGGGCAGGCCCATGAGGGGTTGTGCCTGATGGGCTGGTAGGCAGTGGGCCAAATCTCAATCTTTGATGCGTTTGGGCTGCATTAGAGGGTCAACTGTCTATGATGCTTGCTATTGTAGGTAGGGTTTACATTCAAAAGAAGGATCATATAATAAGGTGTGGATGGGCTCTTCAGATGGAAGTTTCTCCGTAGCTTCCTTCTTCAAGGCGATAACAAAAAGGCTCCCAGTTCCCATTTGGCCCATTGCCTATAGAAAACCAAGGCCCCACAGAGGGTCCTCAGTTTTTTACTAGCTAGCTCTTCCCAGATGGATTTCTTACCATAGACAACCTTTGTAGGCATAAGCAAATTGTTGCTAATGCTTGCTCTATGTGCTTACAGGTACCAAAATCAGCTGACCATGTACGCCTTGTAGAACGCTGCTTTAAGTAGGTTTCCTAATGCACCTCGGACAAGGGAAGAGTAGCCAAAGACTACTCTCCAAGCCGCAACTTAGGAATTGAAGATCCAACCATCTTGGTTTCACACCAAAGACACATAGCTGGGAAAAACTCAAGGAAATTCTTTTATCAATGAGCTACCGAACGAAAGGGCTCAAACATTTGTGTTTTATGCCATAAGGAGGAGGAGACAGTTAACCACCTTTTCCTTCATTGTTAGGTTGCGGTTGTGGTTTGGACTCACTTCATTGGAAGGTGTGGTCTTACTTGGTGTTGTCCAAGGACTATTGCCGCGGTGGCAAAATCTTGGATGGGAGCACGATTTGTTGGTTGTGGGCATATTCTTTGGAGGATGCTTCCTTATGTTATTTTATGGACTATTCGGAAGGAAAGGAATGACAGAATTTTTAGGGGCTCTTCACCTTCCCCCACATATTTGATCAATTCAATTGGCTTAAGGATGGGGCTCTTCACCTTCCCCCGCATATTTGATCAATTCAATTGGCTTAAGGATCGCAAATTGGGCTGTGGTTAGGAAGGAGTTCTCCAATTTTAATCTTAATGATATTCTCTTTAATTGGTAAGTTTGCATGGAGTGTGGCCCTGCAAAGGTGAGGAGACCTGCCTTTTGGTCTCCCCCACCTATTGGAGTGTTTGAGTTCAATGCGGATGGTGCTGCGAGAGGTAAACCGGGGCCGGCGGGAATTGGAGTGCTTCGTTATAGCAAATGAGAGATTCTATTTATGTTTTCTAAGCATGTGGGTGTCCGTGATTCTAATGAAGCAGAGGTGTTAGCTATTTTGGAAGCTCTTCGATGCTTTTCGAGAAATTTTAACGGCAGCCTTGTTGTGGAGAGCTACTCTTCCAATGCCATCGCTTGGCTGTCTAACCAAAAAGCAAACCCCTGGAAGTTCCATTTCCTTTTTAATGAGATCCAGACTCTATCTTCAAGAATAAATGTTGTCTTTTATCATGAGTACAGATCGACCAATTCCATGGTTGATGTTTTAATCAAACAACGGTTGAGAGGTTGTTTCCTTGGGAGGGTTTCATTATGTAGTATTGTAGTTGTTTTGTGTGTGGGGGGTATAATGCTCTTGTACATTCTTCTTGTTTTGTTCTCTTTCCCTTATTCTTTCTCCTTTTAATGAAAACTCTTTCTTTGTTACTAATAAAAAAATCCTTTATAAAGTCTATAATCCTACTTTGGAAACAATTCCAATCATAGTGATTTCTAAATCAAATAAAATCCTAAGATAGAACTTTCTAAGTAAATCAATGTCAACTTCTAACTATTAGCTATTGCTTTATTCAAAATAGAGAGAAAAAGTAAACAGAGTCTTGCAACGTTCTAAAGGTTCTAAAGGTAGCACCATTGATTTGGAAGTCTTCTTTTTACTAGGCCTTGGTGGGCTTCAACCTCCTAGTGTAGACTTTTGGGCCAGGCGTGCTGGTGTTGGGTCCATGGCCTGCATCATTTCCATCCATTATCAATTTGTTTGATGCTAGGCATATGGCAGTCGGAGCAAATAGGAGAAGAATTATGTGGAAAGATTCTTTCATGGCAACTTTATGGGTTATTTGGAAAGAACACAATGTGAGATGCTTTGACATAAGATCTTTAGAAACCTCTCCAGCAAATAAGGTGAGATTTCATGTGCTCCTGGGTTTCTAGCCTACCACAATTTCATGATATCTCGGCATCATGGGCCATCATGAATTGGAAAGAGGCAGCTTGCACTTCTCCTCAATAACAGTGAACCTAATGGAAACTAACGAAATAGGTTTAAAACAAAATTTAATTAGATTAAGTTTCCTTATCGTATTCAATCCTTTATATAAGTAGGATGTTTCTGGTGACAAGAACATTGTTAATTTATGAAATTTAGTCCTTAAAGAGTTAAAGTCTCAACATGGTATCAGAGTGAAGGCTGGTAAAAATCCCACAATCAGTTGGCCATATCCTTCCCTCCTTTCACATCTGCAATAATCTTAATTTAAAATAAAAAAATAAAAAACAAACCATCTTATATCTATGTACATGATGCACGCCCTAGGGTTAGCGCTTGCGTGAAGTGCCGAAGCATAATAGAGCGTCGAAGCGCGTGTCCGCAAACACTTCAACATGTCTCCGCAAAGACAATAATGAGGAGGCACCTCAATAGGAAAATCTAATTTCTATTAATCAAATTCTCTAATAATCTCTTCTCTACAATGCCATATAAATAATAAAAACATAACTTAAGGCCTAAGAAACCTAATTAAACTATAAAACTAAGTAAATTAGAATCCTATACTAATTAGGACTCATTAAAATAAAAATAAAAAATAGTAACTAATGACAATTAATTAAATAAAATAGGAAAATCCCTAAGCTATCTTGGGCCCTACACATGTGGCCTTTGAGGTCTATCCAAGATCATTTTCCCCGGGTTGGAGAGAACTCGAGTTCGGTACATGTCCTTTTGGGTTGAAGATCAGTCGAACAAACTTCTGATCCGTTGGCTAAGCTACAATTGTTATGTATGACTTGGAATCTTCAGCTGATCTCTTTCTGCAACCTGAGGCTGACTTGACGCATCGCTTTTTTTTATGTCCGAAATTTGTGATGATGTGCAATCGAACCGTTGGATGTTTTACTTGTAGAACATGCACCATCAAATCACAATCTCTGACTATCTGCCTTTCAGCTCCAAAGATGAAGTCAATGTGGGAAATTTCAACAATTGGTGCCTTTTACCTTGCTGTCTGTATTTTTTGGTCACCATTACCCATTGGAGGAAATTCAAGGACAACTTTAGTTGTTGAATCTTTTGTGTCTTGCTCTGGCTTCTCATCCATGCATTTCATCGAAGCCTCACAATATCACCATTTCTTTCTCCAATTCTCTTTAACAAGAGCTTTCGGCAAGCTGCACAAACCTAATTCATATGCTTTTGGAATGGATCATGATAGATTTAATCTAGTGGGCCACCAGCTCCAACAAATTCAAAATGAGTGGGATGCATAGGGATGGACTCTACAGACACACGGTGATCACCAACAAATACCAATGGATGTTCTATAGACTGACGGATCATCTGATCGCGGGAGGGTGTTAGATATGTAAAGATATATTTCATAGGCTTGAATTAAAATTTGAAATACAATTAGAATATAATTAGTTTAAGTTCCCTTATAAGAAGGGATGTTCTGTTAATGAGAACACAGTCAATTTATGAAGTGTAGTCCTTAAAGTTTCTCCAAAAAGGGAAGAGGCTATAGAATATATTTCCCTTGGCTTAATTCAGGGAAAGTAAAATTGGTTTCCATTAAAAACTGCAATTAATCAGGACTTGGGGCATATTGGGGTGTTACCAAATGACAATCACCTTGACTATTTTGCTAGAATTTATGTTCGAGACCACTGGTAGAGTACATGTTGGGAGTGGGAACAAGAATAAGGTGAGACAGCGCTTTAGCTTCTCTATCCCAATCAATATCAGTCATTAGTGCTGATAATGATCTCAGGCAGACAAAGGCAGAAAAAGGTATCCATATAAATGTAGTTTCCATTTTATATTATACCACAAACGGACAATAGAATGGGAAAACATTCATTCTAACATAACTCTGATTATCCAGCACTAATTGCTCACAATTAGGATTATATATAAAAAAAATATGCCTTCCAAATTATCGACACATACCTCGAGGGGATCCTGGAACTCTTTGGCTTGTTCTACTAATTGCTGCAGCTGAGAAAGCTTAAGCCTCTCGTTCACAAGCTCCTCTTGAAAAATGATCTTCTGCCTTTCCCAAGACTGGAATTCCTTCAATGTGTTTTTTTCCTTCTGAGTGGCTTCCTGGAACCTTAGAGCTGATTTTGCAGCCTGCAATTTTGCATTCTCCATCTCCTGTCTCAATGCATAATTTTCCACCTCAAGCCTTTGAAGAGCAGCATTAGCCTGCTCAACTTGCCCACCAGCCTTACACAATGCATTTTCCATTTCTGCAAGCTTTTTCATGGTATTGTCTTCCAATGCTTGCTTCTCTTTCTTGAGGTGTGCTACCTCTTCTTTCTCTTGTCTCAGTGTTTTAAGTTCAGCTTTATCCTTGTTCAGAGTATGGGCAGCCTGCATCACCTTCTGCTGGCCCCATTCTGTCCACTCTTGCATCTGGATCTGCAGTTCCCGCACACGAATCAACTTCAGCAGCAACTCATCTTTCCCTTTAAGAATCCAGTGATCAAGCACCTTATCTGGTGAAATTTCACAATAACCACAACTTGTACTTTCGACATTGCATTCATGCTTTGAAGTATCATTGCTTTCAGAAGGAAACGGGTCGAACGACAAAGAAAGTCTTGTACTAGCAAAGGGTAATCCAGAGGCATTATCACTTGGTACTACTGGGTGAGCACCGGAACTGGACGTCGGCCCTGCTTTACTAGAAAGATTAGTGCTCCCTTCAGTTTGAGATGCATCCACCCCAACTGCTTTACTAATCTTCAAGGAAGCATTCTTTGAATATGAAGTAGTTGAATCTGGAGCAGATTTATATTTCATATTTGACAAAAAATTGCTCAAGGTATTTAGCTTACCTGATCTCAATGATCCCTTAGACCCATAGCCTCGGTACATTTTCTCCATGTGAGTGGGTGACTGTCGAAGGGCGGGCTCTCTCCTGTTCGTACGCCCCTTTCGACTACCATTTGATTTTTCTGCTGGAGCAGAAGATTGAAATACAGATGAATGAGAAATAGTTGAAACACATTTCCCACTGACAGTAGAGGGTTCCTCCACAGCATCAGTTGAAGAAGATGAACGCTCTTTCCGTTGTACTGTCAAATGATTTGGTTTACTGGGTTTTGGAATGTCCAGTTCAGGTGTGCTTGGAGCAATAGAACTCTTACCCTCCGATTTCAATTGTGAAGCTGTAGAAACAGACGAACTTCCAGTATTTTCATCACCACAAAAACTATTCGAAGGACCAACATCCATTGCGCAAGCATGCGACACATTCATGTCACACATAAGTAAGCACCACATTGCATCACCTGCGCTGAAGAACGGTTTAACCTCCCTGAGCACGCAAACCATCTCTGCTAACATATACCTCTCTAGCTGCTGCAAATCCTCGAAAAAATGAAAATCTCCTGAAGAAACTACCTCTGTGCCATTATTCTTCAAGAATGCCAAAGTGTTGTCAACAATATTTGTTATTGTGTCTTTACACCCATAACAAACGCCCAACCTCGATGTAGCTTTCCTCGCAACCTCCTCACTGTAGCCATTAGAGACAATTTTTTGAATCGCATTCTTGAAAATCATATCCAAATTGGTCAGGGAGAGTTCTTCAAGCTGGCTTTGAGTGGTATCACTCCAATCAGTATCTTGGATTTCATCTGCTTCTGACTCGTCTCTATAATAACCATAATCACCATAATAACCATAATCACCATAATCACCATACTCTGGATTGCAAGTCCCTCCACTGCCCAACGAATTAAGATTTTCTGTGAATGTTTCAAGCTTGTTATAGTTAAAATCACGAGAAGCACAGACACTCTGTTGTTTAATACTTGGGCTGTTGTAGGATTTTCCAAATTCAAAATTTGGGTGGTCCACTTGTTGAAGGACTTTGCCCGAGTCCTCTGTGCCGAACTTCCTTTTGTTTCTACTTCCTTTATCTTGAGCTGAAACTGAATTTGAAAACCGACTCCCTCCACTAGAGGCCATTGTTGCCACAACCCAAAATCAGGAAAAAAAAAACTCACAGACCCTTTTCAAATCTCAATCTATAAATCCTCAATGCAGCACAGATATTCCATCCAGATCAAATTCACATAGCAAAAGAGAAACAAAGACAACCAATCATCAAACAACCAACATCAGAATCTATTGAAATGGTTGACAAAATTAAAAGACTAGAGCAAAATAATCCATAACGAAACAACATATGAAAAAAAAAATCGTACCTTTACATAATAGACTGAAATTCAGCAACAAAAGTAGATTTCCTGCATTAGAGCAATGGAATCAATCAAAAGCAGATATGACCACAAAATCAAATTTGAAAAAATCCACAAACTTACATTTCTGACTCAAAAAAATGGAAAATACAAAAGATTCTATAAAATAAAAAAAAAACCCAGAAAAACAAAATAAACTCATCATGATAACACAAATGGAAAAGAACCCATGAAGATTTATGCAAGATATCATAGAAATGATCAAAGACAATGAACAGATTAAAGGATTCAATGGAGAAAAAGACCCAAAGACCAAACAGAGATTATTAAAAACAAAAATCCCATAAAGCAGCAATCGATCTCCAACGTACCAGAATCGAGCTGCAGACGATTCGATCAATGAAAGAACCAATCCAATGAAATAACTGATGAAAACGAGAGCCCGAGTCGATGAGCATTGCAAGTCTGCAACTCGCTCTCTTTTGCTCTTCCCTTGTCTCTCTGTCTGTCTTTCTGCATCGGGTTTTATTTTGTTGTTAACCATACGTATCCTAACCATGGTTAGCTATTTATGAAAAGAAAAACTGACCGTGGTTAATGATTCATGCACCATGCCAGATAGGTGTCTACAAAATCCTATGTACCGTATAAATACGGCATTTATGACTACTCAATCTTCTTTGTGGGTCCCACTTCAACACCACACGTGTGATCGATGATCGACCGTTTATGTGGTGGGCCAGGCTGTGGGTGGAAGAGATGATGAAAGATGGCTAAGCTGGAGAAACCCTAATATGCTGATTAATGAATCTTTTCTTATTCATGTATTACTATAAATACAACATTTGTAATCTACACAATCTTTTGTGTTTATCACATTATAATCTAAAATGTGGACAAGCTGAAAAAAAACTATTGGTTATGAAATTGGTTTTCTACAGCTGTACAAGCCACTACATTTCCACAAAAAAAAAAAAAACAAAAAAAAAAAAAATGTGTGAAAAGTGAAAACGATTTTGTATAACGCTGAAAGTTTCACATTTTGTGCTACTATTTTTTCACAATATGCTGAAGAAACCCTAATATGCTGATTAATGAATCTTTTATAATTCATGTATTACTATAAATTCAAAATTTGTAATCTACATAATCTTTTGTGTTTATCACATTACAATCTAAAATGTGGACAAGCTGGAAAAAAAACTGTTGGCTATGAAATTGGTTTCTACAATTGTATAAGCCATTGCATATCCACAAAAAAAAAAGTGTGAAAAGTGAAAACGGTTTTGTATAAGGATGAAAGTTTCACATTTTGTACGACTATTTTTTCACAATATGATGAAGAAACCCTAATATGCTGATTAATGAATCTTTTCTTATTCATGTCTTACTATAAATACAACATTTGTGATCTACATAATCTCTTGTATTTATCACATTACAATCTAAAATGTGGACAAGCTGGCTATGAAATTGGTTTCTACAGCTGTATAAGCCATTGCATATCCACAAAAAAAAAAAAAAGTGTGAAAAGTGAAAACGGTTTTGTATAAGGATGAAAGTTTCACATTTTGTGCGACTATTTTTTCACAATATGATGAAGAAACCCTAATATGCTGATTAATGAATCTTTTCTGATTCATGTCTTACTATAAATACAACATTTGTGATCTACATAATCTCTTGTATTTATCACATTACAATCTAAAATGTGGACAAGCTGGAAAAAAACTGTTGGCTATGAAACTGGTTTTCTACAGCTGTACAAGCCACTGCATATCCACAAAAAAAAAAAAAAAAAAAAAAAAAAAAAGTGTGAAAGGTGAAAATGGTTTTGTGTAACGCTAAAAGTTTCACATTTTGTGCGACTGATTTTTCACAAGGAAAAGTGAAAAAATAAGCTATACAATCTTATGAAAAATCATTTTTAATGGAAGGTGGGACTTGATTTTTCGTTAAATGCGAAAAAAAATGTCCATAGATTTGGTTTTCCACAACACTACACAAATGTGCCCTAAAGTCGTTGTTGATTAATGAATCTGTCTCTGATTCATGCATTGCTATAAATACAACATTTGTGATCTACACAATCTTTTATGTAGATCACAATACAATCCAAAAGTATACAAGCTGGGAAAAAAAACTATTGGCCACAAAATTGGTTTTCTATAGCTATATACGGAACTGGTTTTCTACAGCTGTACATACCATTGCTTTTCCACAAAAAAAAAGTGTGAAAAGTGAAAACGGTTTTGTGTAACGCTAGAAGTTTCACATTTGATACGACCACTTTTTTATGAGGAAAAGTGGAAAAATGAGCTAACTTCTATGCAATCTCATGAAAAACCATTTCTAATAGAAGGCGAGACTTGATTTTCACTAAATGCAAAAAAGGTTGTCCATAAATTTGATTTTCCAAAACACTAAACAAATGTGCCCTAAAATTGGTTGCTGATTAATGAATATGTCTCTGATTCATGTATTCCTATAAATACAATATTTGTGATCTACACAATCTTTTGTGCAAAAAAGGTTGTCCATAAATCTGATTTTCAAAACACTAAAAAAATGTGCCCTAAAATTGGTTGCTATATCTTTTATTCATGTATTCCTATAAATACAACATTCGTGATCTACACAATCTTTTGTGTGGATCATAATGCAATCCAAAATGTGCACATGCTTTTTCTACGGCTGTACACAAAACTGGATTTTCTACAGCTGTACACGAAAAAAAAAATAATTTATGATTGTACTGCTTTTCCAAAAGAAAGTGTTAAAAGTGAAAATGGTTTTGTGTAACGCTGAAGGTTTCACATTTAGTGTGTCCGCTTTTTCATAAGGACAAGTGGGAAAATGAGCTAACTTCTATGCAATCTCATGAAAAACCATTTCTAATGGAAGGCGGGACTTGATTTTTCGCTAAATGCAAAAAAGGTTGTCCATAGATTTGATTTTCCACTACACAACACAAATGTGCCCTAAAATTGTTTGTTGATTAATGATCTGTCTCTGTTTCATGTATTCCTATAAATACATCATTTGTGAGATCTACACAATCTTTTGTGTAGGTCAAACTTGTGTAGGTCAAAGAACAATCCAAAATGTGTACAAGTTGGAAAAAAAATTGTTGGCCACGAAACTGGTTTTTCTAAAGTTGTACACGCCATTCACTACTTTTCCACGAAAAATTTTTGAAAAGTGAAAACAGTTTTGTCTAACGCTAAAAGTCCCACATTTGGTGCGACTGTTTTTTCATGAGAAAAAGTGGAAAAATGAGATAACTTCTTTGCTATCTCATGAAAAACCGTTTCTAATGAAAGGTGGGACTTGATTTTTCACTAAATGCAAAAAAGTTTGTCCATAGATTTGGTTTTTCACAACACTACACAAATGTGCCCTAAAATTGTTTGCCGATTAATGAATCTGTCTCTGATTCATGTATTCCTATAAATACAACATTTGTGTTCTACATAATCTTTTGTATAGATCAAAGAACAATCCAAAATGTATACAAGCTGGAAAAAAATTGTTGGCCACATAACTCGTTTTATGTTGTTGTACACGCCACTGCTTTTACACAAAAAAAGTGTGAAAACGGTTTTCTAATACCACTGAAAGTTTCACATTTGGTGTGACTGTTTTTTCATGAGAAAAAGTGAAAAAATGAATTAACTTCTCTGAAATCTCATGAAAACCCATTTCTAATGGAAGGCGGGACTATTTGATTTGGTTTTATAGGTTTTTACCGAAAGGATATCCTCAAATAAGCTCCCCTACTTTGCACTTTTAGTGAAACCTCATTGATAAGATGGTAAAACAAATGACCGCCTCTTTTTTGATCAAATGATAAAAATGTCCTTCGTCTAAACTTAGCAAATCTGACTAACACATCTCAAAGTTAGGGGAGGGCCACTTGGTTGCATGATGACCAAGGGAAGCATGACGATGGAAAAGCTTAAATGTGGAACGGGAAAATATGTAATATGAAATTGATCAAATGATCCTAGCCCTTTGTATTTGGCCCTAAAGGTTTAATGGTTGTACATTTTGTAAAATTCTTGCAATAAAATCCAATGGTTAATAATGTCCAAAATAGCATGAAATATGATCAGTTCCAATCAAGGGCCCTGGTGTCTACGAATGGATGGATTAATCAAGGGTGGCCCCAAGCATGTATAAAAGCCAAAAGAGAGCATTTGTAGAAAGAAGCATGGTAAAATCATCATTTATGTCATCTGATTTTTCTTCAGCAATAAAATGGTCAAAAACAAGATGTTGGATAATATAGTTACTTTTTATATAGTTTGGCTATTAGTCAAGTTTTGGTAAGAGAGGGCTTTTGAGGTGTGAAAATAGGGTCCCTTTTGTCAAAAAGCTTAGATTTTACGAACTTTAGATTTCTAAAATGGTTAGATTTTGAAATTGGTTGAATTTTTGTTTGAAGGATTTCAATTTTTTTTTTTTTTTTTTTTTGAAATCTTTATGAAGTTTCTCCTACAAGAGTTTACACTGGAGGTGCTATAGGATTTTCAATCCCCACTATCCACAAAAGAATTAAACGCGCCCACTGATAATTCTACACTTTCCATGTGAGAATCCCATAGGAGAAAATCCCCTAAAACCTTCATCTTTAAGTATTGTAAAATTAGAAAAGAAGTAAATAAAAAATTCTTTCTGAGATGATGATGCAATCATTTAAGAATACTTTTTTCCAATGAGAATTTTGTAGAAAAAACATGGAAAAGACATCGGTTTTTTCGATATCTTCCTCATTGATGCGTTTGGTGTAGCAAAGAATCAATCATTGATGAAAAGGAGAATAGCTCATTTTTCCTTGCTTTCGAGGATTTGGCTTTCCGACCTTCTAGATCGGGCTCTTAAAGTTATGGAAAAAGAAATGCGTGCACAAACACAACCTAAGTGTTGGATGGAGTTGAAAATTAACTAAATGTGGTACTTATACCTTTCCCATGGAATCTCAATTTTAGTTTTCCCGAATGCAGATACCACTTATGCACCATTTGCAATTTCTATGTTCAACAAACATTTGCAAATAAGCATGCAATGTTTTATTTGTATAGTCAACTCAAATGCTATATGTTTAGACGATGATGTAGCAATGAAGTTTGTCTTATTATTAGTAAACACTTGACGAACTCGTCAAATATCATTATTATGTCTCAAACTTATTAGAGAAATAAGAAGGGTACAACTTTTGCATAAGAAGCAAGGGCATATTTTTTATTGGATTTTCTGAAACTCATGTAAGGTGAGGAATTGCAAATGCCAAGATTGTGGAATGCTATTGAGAATTCCTCCTGTGTTAAGAATTTCATACATCCTGAATTCCATAAATTCCATGTTTCATAGCTACAAGAATTCTTAATTAATATATATCGTTGCATATGGAACCCTTTCTATGTAACTATGAACATGAACCCACCTTTAGGAATTATAGCATGGGCCAATCTTTAGGAAGTAGAACTTAGACCCACCTTAGGAACTGTTGTCCATGGGTCTACCTTTAGAACTTATAATATGGGACCCACCTTTAGAACTTACAACTGGAACTCCCACCTTTTTAGATTATGAGGCTTGTCTTTATAAGAAGGGATAATAGTTGATTACCTACTGAACTTTTCCTATATTTTAGACTACCCCCCTGTAGTTCGATATTTTGTACTAAACCTACCTGAAGTTTAAATCACCTTGCAAAAGTGACGGATTCTGTTAATATTAACAGCGTACATGTATAAATGGCTTGTAGGGCATACTTCCAGCAACTTACTGTTCTAAATGGCTTTGGAACGAGACTTTTTTGCCCATGAACCTAGCCTATAAAAAAAGGATAGAAAGTATGTAAGTTTGGTTGCTTCAGCCATGAGCTTGGGAGCAGCTCTCGGTCTTCTTGCATTCGGTCTTCTTCTTCAGGCGTGAGCAGCTGTCAGTCATCTTCTTCAGCTATCAAATGCCTTCCTCTTCAAATTCATATACCCAGTTTTCTCGTGGTCAAAGCTCTCAATTTGATGGTGAAATTCGTTACTGTTACTGTGGGCATATGGCTGCTCTGAGAACTTTCCGAACACAGTGGAACATGGGGAGGATGTTTCTTGGCTGTGCACTATATGAGATTATGCTTTGACTCATTTATTTGATCTTCTCCATGTCTAATCAACCATGGTAGTATTAATGTATTTTTTTTTCCATTTTGTTCTCAGATCCAGCCAGCGTGTGGATTTTTTGACTGGGTTGATGGAGAAATAGAGCTTGTGCCGAAGCTATTGGATACAATTGATGTTTTTGAGAGGGAACTGAAGTTAGCTTGTCGAAGGGAAAGATGTTACCTACGTGTGTTGTTGGGGATATGGGCTGGAATTGTGTTTGTGTTGTTCATGTGTTACCTACTGATATCTTGGGCTCCTATATATGGGTTGGAATTACTATGATCATATGTATCAGTTGGAATATAATAAAAAATGGGTTGGTGTTGTTTGTTTGTCAATGATTCTATTTTTTTTTATGAACTTTAATTAACCTGTAATAAGAAAACACTACCAAAAAAAAAAAAATTTTTTTTGACAGGAAATACAATGAAAATGGGAACATCATCATCCTTCCAGTAACAAAAAATCTGGAAACATCATCATCCAAATAGTAAGAAAAAACTGTCATCATCCAAACAGTAACAATAAAATAATGGAAACATCATCCAAACAATAACTAAAAAACTAAAAACATTATCATCCAAACAGTAAACAAAAAACTAGAAACACATTTGGCCTTTGCAAGACCTGGTATTATGGCCCAAATCCAAACAATAAAAAGGATAATCCAAACCCAAACAATCATCTTAAAAAAAGTTGTCTAAAACAGTCATCATTAGTGACATAACATCATCTAGAAAAAAGTCCATTTTAACATAGTGGCAGCTATCATCAACAAGTTGAACTCCGTTTTCCTACTCCAGTCCGCCCTCTACCTGCTTATAACTTCCCTCTACCACTGGCAGTTCTTACTGATGGATTTGGCTGAGATGAAGATTGTTCGGCTCTCCCCTGACCAATCAAAATTTGAAAACCATAGTGAGTACAAGCATACACTATAATTAGAAGTACAAAATCAAAAGAGTGAAAATAGCATTACCCTGTGTGGTGGCATGGTATGAGAAGCTGGCATGGGCTGAGAAGCAGGCAAGGGCTGAGAAGCTGACTGAGTTTAAGAAGCTAGTTGAGGCTGAGAAGCTGGTTGAGAACCTGATGCAGAACTAAAGAGTTTTGAATTGAGATGTACTGGTCCCTTGTAAGACCTAGCATTATGGTATGTTTTCAAGCATCCAGCACAAGTCCTTGTTCTACTCATTCTAGAAACTCTACTGGAATTAGGTAATTCATCTGCTTCCCTCCTCCTCAATTTCCTTGGCCTACCTGCAGGTCTTCTATACAAAGGAATACCAATTGCTTCTACACCACTTTCTACCCAATCATGCATTCCAGGTACTGGGTGTATCATGTCATTATATGCCCTCAAATACATCTCTTTGTTGTAGCATGCATGAATGTAATCTCAGGCCTTTCTTGATTCATGTATATACATACTATGACATGCTTGCAAGGTATCCCAGTCAAATCCCACATTCTGCATAAACATGTTCTATTCTCAATGTTAACAACAAAAGTTTTGGCAAAACAATCAACCTCAAACTCACATTTACCTGACCAGTTCACAAAACAATGTCTGCTGTCATTTTTGTTCTTTTCCAACTTCTCCAATATCCCCAGACAGACTGTGCCATCATATTTGGTCATTCCTCTCAACTTCACTTGAATTCTGTTCATCAGCTTCCTCCTTACACACTCAAACAAACCAACTATTGGTTACTCCCTTACTTCAAGTATATAACTGTTGAAAGACTCACAGAGGTTGTTTATTAATGCATCACATTTGGCCTTTGTGGAAAAATGAGACATGGCCCATCTGTTTGGATTAGCAGCTATCAGCCAATTATATGTAACCTGATCCATCTCTTTGATCCTCTGCATATTACTATCAAATTCCCGTGGTGATCAACATGATGCTACAGCTCACATAACATCTTTCAATAATTTTCCTCTGAAAAGTTTTTTGAAGTTATCATACATATGCTTTAAGCAATGTCTAATTTCAGTAGTGGGAACAACTTTCTCAAATGCTGCATCAAGCCCTTTCTGTCTATCAGACATAAAAATCCAGCCCATCTTCGATGTCACTAATCAATGATTTCAAAAACCAAGTCCATGAGTCTATATTTTCAGCCTCTACAACAGCCATTGCAATTGGAAACATATTCTCATTCACATCTCTACCTATTGCAACCAGTACTTGTCCACCATAAATACCTTTGAGGAAGCACCCATCTAGACCAATTATGGGTCTACATCCACTCACGAAACCGATTTTCAGTGCCTCGTAACAGACATACAATCTCTGAAAATATGGAATTCTATCTATATGAGGTCTTTGTGTCATCACAAATATACTTGTATTTGGATTGTACTTTTGGATAGTGACACTGTAGTCCCTCAATTTAGTGTACTGCACTCTAATATCCCCAGAAATGTTATCTGCTGCCTTCCTCTTCGCTCTATACAACTTATCCTTCGACAAATCAACCGTTAGATCTCTTCTCAGCTCTTTCTGTATTGCAAGGATTGACCATTTCGGATCGTCACTCATTCTCTGCTGGTATTTATTAGCTATATAGCTGGAAGTGACCAAATGGCTTTTAAATATCATACCACATGTATGATTGGACTTGAATGTTTAATTTGAAATGTCTTCTCACCCTGCATGGGTGATGCATGAATCCTAAATTCACAATCATATTTACAAACAGTTGTGATTAACTTGTTCTCATTTTTCAGATATTTAATGTCATAGCACTGCCTTACAGTCCATTCAACAAGCGCTTGTCTGAATACTTGAGGACTTACAAATATCATACCTAACTTGAATTGAGGATTCCCCATATTAGTCAGCTCATTAAAACTAGGGAATTTCGGCCTGTTTTTCTCATCAGATGAGCTACACAAAGATTGAAGCTCATCCTCATCCTCAGCATCTGTAATCTAATTCTCATCAACTGTTACTTGTTGGTTTTGGGTCTGTTCCCCTTCCACACTCTCAGCTTCATAAGGTTGTGATTCATTCTCACGAGATCCTCTGAAGATATCCTCATTATCAGCCTGTTCAACATCCTCATATAAATCTGGAGGCTCACGGGATCTAATATGATGTGATCACTCTCAACCTCACCGTCATCATCATTAGAGTCATCATGATGACCTTGTTGCTGATCTTGGTCATCATCACTGCCTTCATCACTTCCTTCCTCCTCAACATAAACAGCATAGTTCTCCTCACTGTTAACTTTCCTATTACCTGATGCAACTTCTGCTGCAAGTAAATGCTTTAAGGGACCTTTGCTGTGAATATTTTGCATTAAGACCTTCCCCTTAGGTGACAACCATCAAAGGTTCATGTCGTCTCTCCATATAAATAGTCAAAACCTCACTTCCTTTATAATGTTCTAATAGAACAACTACATTATTGTCTGATTCAATCCACCTCAGACCATCATCAAAACCCAAGTCTGGAATCTTAAAATACATTATACTGTTCGCTAGGTACCCTAATTCCATCACATAATCCCTAAACTCAAAAAATGATGCTTTATCAATATCAAAATTAGTAATTTCATCCACCACACCCCCAATATATACACTATTTGGTGGCTCTGTAAAATAACCACCATGGTGGAATCGTACTGTCACTTCATCAAACGACATCTGCATGTAAAGGACATTTCTTTGAGACAAATTCATGTACAATCACATAGAAAATTGGGTGTTTGACAAAACCATGAATGTAAGAAAAAAATTGTGTCACTGTGGTCCCCTCAATTTTCACGGTGCAGACAGAAAGAGACAATTGGGTGCTGTCTGGCTGTGGTCTCTATTTTCACTATGCATACAGAAAGAGACAGAAAGGAATTTATTTTTGTGTCACTGTGGTCTCCTCTTATGAAAATTGGGTGCTATCTGGCTAAGAAGCAGCCGACACAATGCAGACAGGTGGGGATTTTATTTCACTAACATTCATAAAATAACAAAAGGGAATGAAATAGATAGCACAAAAGGGAACCATTTTCATACAAGATCACTATATCATACAATGAAAGGTCCTGCATCCACTAAAAGTAGTCGAAAAATCATCCCCATTCACTAAAATGAGACACAGAAAGAGACAATTTTCTAATACAAATTTCACATAGAGATAGCACAAACCCCATCAACAACTTTGCAGTCCATGCATGTAGAGAAGATCTTTTTATCAAAACCCTAACCCCAAAACCCTCGGCATCAAACATTATTAAGAGATTGAGATTATTCATACCTTTGAAATCGTTGATGCTTCTTGATGGATTCTTCGCAATCTAGATCGCCTTTTGAAGGAGAAGCGGTTTCTCCCAAAATCGCCTTGCCCAACGAAGAACCCTAAATGGTTTCTCCCAAAATCGCATCTCAAACAACGAACCCTAACCGCAGGCGAAAAGATGCAAAATGATCGAAAATGGCTACACATGATTTATATAGGGAGGGGTAAATTTGTTATTCCATCTTTTCCTTCACGGCCGTCTGTAGTTGCATTGTGATTTAAAGTTTAGGCAGGTTTAGTATAAAATACCAAACTACAGGAGGGTAGTCTGAAATATGGGCAAAGTATAGGGAGGTAATTTGCTATTATCCCTTACAAGAATGTGGGGCCCTACTTTTGTGATGTGAACATGGGCTCACCTTTAGAAATCACAACATGACTCCACCTTTTGGAATTGTTATATGGGCCCCTCCTTTAGGCGATACAACATTGGTTCCACCATTTTGTTTGGCAATTTACTATTAAAGTAAACATGATGTAAAGCATCAAATCAAGAAAGAATAAAATATAAAAGGCTTATGGTAATAATTTTGTCTTTAGTGGATTGGTAGGGAATCTTTTTGACTTTTTGTGTAAAAAGTGAGTGTTTTTTTCTCATTTAGTGGAGAAAAGAGGTTGCTTTTTTACCTTTTTTTTTTACAGCAGAGAATTTGAAGATGTGTGTACTTTTGATGTGACCCCTTCTATGAAAAATGAAGGCTTTATATTACTTTTAGTAACCTAGTAAATTGTCAAACGGGCCCTTAGGAACTAGAACAAAGGGGGCCACACCCACGTTTAGGAATTCTATCGTTCGTGGGGCCTATCTTTAAAAATATAATACTGGATCCACTTTTAAGAATTATAGCATAAGGCCACTTTTAGAATTACAACATAGGGGCCACCTTTATGGCTGTGAATATGGGACATATAATTAGAAATTACTGCATGGGTCCACTTTAGAATTACAATGTTGGCCTACCATGTAGAGATTGTTGTATATGGGTCCCATCTTTAGAACTTACAATATAAGATCCACCTAGGCATATTCATTTTGATGCGGAAATGTAGAGTTGAGTGGTAAAGATACAACCAACACTGAATCTTTATATATTTACCTCTTTTGGGTGATTAAAACTTATTTAAAGTGAAGTTTCCAGGCCAGCTCATTCACATTTACCTCACTTTTTCAACAGAAGCCTTACTAGAAAAAAGTGATGAAATATTTGATAAAGAAAAGTCCAAACAAAAACGTGCTAACTTTTTACTCTCACTCTCTCCCACTTTACCTCATTAAAAAAAATTATAAATATTACTTCACCACAAACCTATTGCACCTTTACTTTATCTCACTACATAGATATGATATTTAATCACCTTTACTTTATCAGTAATGTAAACAAACATGCCACTTACAGGGAGCCCACTTTTAGAACAAAACAAAAAAGAGCTAACTTTTAGGAACCATAATGATGACAACTAATAAATCTACACAAACAGGGGAAATTGATAAGGGTAAAGTCGAATCTATTTCACAAATCTCTATTTACAAACCATTGGTTCACAGATACAAATGATTGAAAATATTATCTCTCAACAAGAATCAAGTTCTTCAGCTCAATATAAAATAACAAGAGAAGTTTCAGCACTATGCTCAGACTTCATCTCAAAATTAACATTAGATAAAAAACCTCTAAAATTTCCTGCTGATTTTAAAAATGAAATTTCCTTAAGAACAGATCCACTTGATAAAGGAAAATCAATAAATATGGTAGTTGAAGGACCGATAATTTATAATTCATCAGACTCTAACACAGATGAATTTACTTACGAATCTGACAATCAATCTATCACTCATATTCCTAAAATCAATAGAATCTTCTCTCTAAAAACTCATACATCAAAAACAAAGAATTACTATAGTTGACCCTCTCCAATGAATATCCAATTTGAAGAAATCCTTGACATAGCAAATTGCAAATTTGATGGTAGTTCATTAGTGAAATGGAACATTGATGGACTTACCGAATATTGAATTCTTAATATTTTGAGAAATATGGTTCTTTATACAAATGTAAGAATGATCTATGGCAATTCACAAGCTGAAATAATAAACTCAATTATAATAGGATTCTCCGGTCAACTTCATGGCTGGTGGGAATATTACCTTACACCAATTCAACGAACTCGTATACTAAATTTAGTCAAAATAAATGAAGAAGGTAAACCTATTCTTAATGCCAATGGTCAACCAATTTCTAATGCAGTTGAAACATTAATCCATAACATTCTAATCAATTTTTCTGGTAATGTTAGTCATCAAGTAGAAAAATATAGAGAACAATTAATCAATTTACGCTGTAGAACTTTATCTGATTTCAGATGGTATAAAGATGTCATTCCCTCTCTTGTATTCCAATTGTTCAGTTCTAATAAAGATTTCTGGAAAGAAAAAATTATTTCTGGCCTTCCAACTCGTTTTGCAAAAAAAGTAAAAAATGTTCTAAGAGAACAAAATAATGGAAGATTAAATTACGCCAACTATACATATGGTGATTTAATTCAAAAAATTTCCCATGTAGGTATGTCAATATGCAGCGATATGAAAATCAAAACCGATTCAAAAAAGAAAATCAATGAATTAGACTATCATTCGAATAATTCTGAAGATGATAAAGATATTCCTGTAAGTTGCGAAAGCGACGAAAGTTCTTATGATTCTTCATCCTCATCCTCATATTTCTTAATAAATGTGTTAAATGCTCAAGATGAATTACTTCTAGAATAAATATAAAACATTTCCTCTGAAGAAGAAAAAATAAAATATTATAGAAAAATGATTGAAGATAAATCCTCAGAAAAACCTTCTAAGAAAAATAAAGATCTTCAATCAATTTCAATGAAAGATATTCTCTCTAAAAAATCAAGCTCTTCAAAATCTTTAACCATTCAAGATCTTCAAAATGAAATAACTGAAACAAAACATGAAATTGCAAAATTAAAAGAAGAAGCAACTCAACAAATTGCTAAATTAAGAACAAGAATTGAAATCCTTGAATTAGGAAAAGAATTCAGTTCAAATAATCAAGAAGACTCCAATCTAGAAAAAGACTTTGATTATGAAATCCAAGAATTTGTAAATTCCATCACTAAATATCATTATCATAAATGGTATACAACTGTAACCTTAAAAATCAAAGCATTCAAACTATCTGTTGACTGTTTAATTGATAGTGGCGCCGAAGTAAACTGTATAAGGGAAGGATTAATTCCAACAAAATATTTTGAAAAAATAAAAAATTATACAATTGGCACTGCAAATGGAAAAAAATATAATCGTCAATTACAAAATTCAAAATGCTCATGTTTGTAAAAGTGGAAAATGCATTCATCCTTTGATGTAACAGAAGTCTTAACAAACGCTGTCATCCTAAGGACTCCCTTTTTATTTAAAATTCAACCATTCTCCATAGATACAGACGAAATTCATACATTAATTGATGATAAACCTATAAAGTTTGAATTTATCAAAGGCCCAAGGCTTGGAAGAATTAATGGAATTAGTGTTTAATTGCATGCATATTCATATTTCAAAAAGCAATTTTATTGTATCAATGAAGCTTTTCGATAACTATTTTACTTCCTCTTCCCAAGGGAACCTGTCATGTCTAAGGATAAAGGCTAACAGCCCATAGAATCCAATAAAGTATATGTCCCTGCTAATGAAGAACTTTCTTTTCAAATTTCTTTTCCATCCTTCTATCTAGCACCCTCTGCTGCTTCTCAAACTCTTATTGATAATATTTGGAGCGCATGCCTTACTGGTCAATGCTATTTCCTAATGCGAAAGCACTTCTCTGATCTGTCCATTCTTATCAAATATTTGGATGCAAAAACTCAAATGTTAGAACAACAATGTGCATCGTTATCTATTCCCCCAATTGAATATAGACAACAAATCTTGGAAAAGGTCGATACCCTTCTTCCGGATGATTTAGCTGCAAGAATTAAAGTTGAAACTCTATCTTGTCAGATCATGGAGTGATTAATTAATCAAACATCCTATATAAGCTGGGCCACTGGTTTTCCAAAATTGTTCTTACCAGAGGAAGAGTTCAATATTTCTTATATCGAACAAGACCTAGTTCATCGATTTATTCTAGACAAAGACAATCTTCCAATCCATCGACAGTTGCCTGCAATTGTCAAATATACTCTTAGCTGCCTTGGTATTACCAAGTGACACCTTCTCATAACAATCTCTTCTACCCTTGGTGAAAGAGATGAATTCAAATTTTATCAACCATATCAATTATGGACCATCATGAATTATGAAGATGAAGATTTGTTCTGTCAAAAATACAGCGTTCTCATCAATGACTATGAACATCTTCCAGACATAAATTGGAATCAAACAGAAAGATTTGAATCTTCAGATTCTATAGATCTCAGTTACAGTCTGGAGCATCTACAATTCTACAATACTCAAGCAGATCAAAATCAAAGGTTTATTAATCTCAAAAGACATCTTGAATTTGCCCGCACTTTTAAGGGACTCTGGAGCGATGGTCGTCGAGTTATATGCATTGATGAAGGTCTTGCAGACGATACGTTCGTTTATTATGATCCCTTTAGAGTCGGCCATACAATTCTTGATGAAATCCTCAAAACATTCCAAGATGTGTCGTCTCCTCAAATTACTGAGAGAACTAAGAGACAGCTTATCAAGCTATTTCAAAGAAAAATTGACTATGGGGTTTGGAACCCTAGTCCTCAAAATCCAGATTACTATCTCATTAATGATTAAATCCAGCTCATGCAGCAATTATTTGTCGACATACAGCTCTGTCAAATGCATCTCTTTCAAATATCAAAACAGACTCTGTCACTCAATGCAGCCTTCGCAATTCCCCATGCAACGTTAATACATCCATATAGGTGTTTCAAATACAGTTCTCTATGCAGCCCCACTGTTTGCAAACTTTTCCCCTTGGTGGCATGTGTCCAACTATAAATTCATGCAGTTGCAGTCATCTAAGAAAAATTGCCATAAAGAAGTCATCATCAATTATGACCTATGAAGAAACTTACTCATTGCATTAAATGCAATATCCACATGTCAAGTCATTTCTATACCTCTATGGTGTTAATAAAATATTACACCATCTCCTTCGTATAAGAACCCATCAATTCATAAACAAATGCCATGATGCTTTCAAAGTCAACTATTGTGGGCTTTTGTACTCTCCACTCAACAAATGCAGTTTCAAGTACTTATATATGTAGCAAGCCTATACAGTAATGTCAGAAGCATGCAGCAACAACATTTTGTCTACAGTGATACAGTTCATGCAACAACAATAGTAATGCAAGTTATATGATACAGTGATACAGTACAAATGACGTATACAGCTTATTCCATTGCAAATTCCAAATACATCTCAAATGTAATTTAGTTTGTAATGTCTATAAACAGGGAATGCGAGCCATTGACTCACAACAACCATCCATACCACTTGTAAATCTTCTGCTTTCTTCTCTTCTTTTTTTTTTAAATTTAGTTGTAGCGAGAGTTTACTGATTCGATCCCGGTCGAGTCCATTTGGTGTGACCCCATGTATGAAAAATGAAGGCTTTATATTACTTTTAGTAACCTAGTAAATTGTCAAACGGGCCCTTAGGAATTAGAACAAGGGGCCCGCACCCACTTTTAGGAATTTTATTGTTCGTGGGGCCCATCTTTAAAAATATAATACTTGATCCACTTTTAAGAATTATAGCATAAATCCACTTTTAGGAATTACAACATAGGAGTCACCTTTATGGGAATTATAACATGGGTCACCTGTTGTGATTGTGAATATGGGACCTACAATTAGAAATTATAGCATGGGTCCACCTTGGAATTACAATGTAGGCCTTACCTTTTAGAGATTGTTGTATATAGGTTCCATCTTTAGAATTACAATATGAGATCCATCTAGGCATGTTCATTTTGATGCGGAAATGTAGAGTTGAGTGGTAAAGTGTTACACCCCGACCCGAACTAATCATGATTAAGGCTAATTAATTGAGGTTAATGCTAATTAAGCATAGGTAATTGGATTAATCAAGGTTAATGACCAAAGAGAGACAAACTAGTCTCAAATGCTGCATTAAGCATAATGAAATGGATTTGAATGGAATTGAGTTGGTTATAATGAGTTTAGACTCAAGCAAGAAAAGCTAAGGACTTTTCCGTAAATACGGATTTTCACGTATTTAGTCAAATACGAAAATTTTTGATACCAACGTGTGTATCTCGAAGAGTACGTTAACTTTCATAATAAACACGATTCCATTTGACCTCAAATGGACCAAGTGAAGTTTCATTTGACTCAAAATGTAAATAGACTAAAGGATAGGGGGTTTTAGTGTGAAGAGTGCTTATATTAGAATGCGAAGTGGGTAGATGAGCTCATTTATCTCCAAGCAAAAACCTTAGAGTCGTCTTCTCATTTTCTCTTCCATTTCCTTCATCAAGAGTGAGATTAGGAGTGATTGAAGTGGTCTTTGGAGAGAGAGGCCTCATCTTCATCATCTTCCCCAAGTCATTTTCTCCATTATTGAAGAAAAGAGCTTGAGAGAGATCTCAAGAATCCTTCCCTTTGAGCTACAAGTGAGTACTTAGAGCCTTTGATGAATTTCCAAGTTACAATGAGTGATTAGGCATGGATTCTAGCATAGATAACTTATGGGTTGTGGTTTTGGATGTTTTTTTGGATTAGGGTTTGAAAAGGAGACATTGTTGTTGAACCAAACAAAGGCAAAGAGGGCTTTTTGTCAAATAGCTTCAAGAGAGGCAAGTATAAATGTTGCTTGTGATTAGTGTTAATCATTGTAGAAATGCATGGTATTTTCATGGGTTTTGTACACTTTTTCCATTAGATTATGGAGTTGTTTATGGTTTAATGGATGATTAGAAGTATGGATTTGTGAATGGATGTTGTATGAGGAGGGAACAGGAGGTTCCAAATCTCTTATGCAGGTTGTGGAAATTTAATGGAGAAAGAAAGTAGAAGAAGGGAGAGAGTATCAGAATTTCGGATGAAATTCTGAAGGGTTCGCTCGAGCGGACATACGAGGTTTTGTTTGGACTGACAGAAGTTCTGAAGAGTTCGCTCGAGCGAACATTAAGGGTCCGTTTGGGAGAGGAGAGGGGAGGGGATGGGAGGGGAGGGAAAATTTGAGGGAGAAGGAAAATGAAGGGGAGGGGAGGGGAGGGAAAATTAATTTTACCTCTTCTTGTTTGGGAAGTGAAAAAGTAGGGGGAAGAAAAGTGAAAAAGTAGGGTTTTGTTTGTTTGTGAGATAGAGAGAAAATTACCGTTTTGTCCTTACTTTCATAAAAACTTTAAAATTTTCTTTACATATAAAGGGCAATTTAGTAATCTCCCCCATTTTCCCCTCCTCTCCCCCATTTCCCCCCCAATTTTGGGGGGAAAATTTTTTCACCCATTTTCCCCCCACCCCATCCCCTCCATTTTCCCTCCCCCCTTTCCCAAACACCCTCCAAAAAAATTTTCCCCCCACTTTCCCTCCTTTCCCCCCCCCCTCCCAAACAATGGGTAAGTGCGCTTGAGCGAACATAGTTCAATATTGGTTCGCTCGAGCGAACAACAATCTGTCTTAGTTCACTCGAGCGAACAATAATTCGCTCGAGTGAACCTGATACTGGCCCAACGATGACAGTTAGTGAAAATTTGGATTTTTGAGTCCAATGGATTTTGGATTTTGGGATTTTTACGAGAATTTGGAGTACTTCTTGTGAGTATAAATGCTTCCCCAATTAGTTTTAAGACTAATCATGGGTTAAATTGAATTATTGAGAATTAATGGTGTTTTGAGACAGGTTCCATGAACGAACCATAATTGATCGAAAATGGCCTAAGCTCCATGGGTGATAATTACGGGGACTAATAATGCACATATTAAATGTATAAATGTGATGTCCATCGAGAATAACACGTGCATTTGGAAACCAATGGTTACACCCAAATGGTTGTTTAGGATTGAGATAAGATTGAGTAAAACCATAGGTGGTTAATAATGCTCTCATTATATTATTGTGATCCAATCTAATGAGATTGGTATTATTGTTATCCCCTTCCTTTGTCATGAAAGGAATCATTGAATTGAATTGAATCCATAAAATGATTTCTTACTGAAGAGTATTGACCCTTGAGTCTGGCACTACCTAGCTATTGTATTAGAGCTCTAAATGAGTTCAATGAATTAATAAATGACTAATCCTGCTGCAGCAGATGAATATTGGGGTGTTCCGGAGCTCCGTGGTGATGCTAGTTGTCCCTGGCTCGGACACTAGTAAGTCTCACCAAATTTCGATTGTATCTTTGGGTATTGATTGATGCATTCCATTGGAAGATGAATCCTCCCTTTGAGGGGAGATGGTAAATAAAATGAATCCTTCTTTTGAGGGAAGATGGTACTGAAATGAAATATAATGCAATGAATGCTATGGTAGTGGCCATCTTGTACGTGTTTATTGATTGACTTTGTGTCTACCTATTGCTATTGTAGAAATTGTCACGCCCCCGGACCGAGACCCTGATAATCAAGTCCTTAATCCGGGGAACGCGGTGCGACGAGTCAGAAAATTTCGCCCGCACGCGCTAATTGTGCTCCCACAGGATTCCGCTGTGAAGATCCCGAACGATCCATCACAACCAGTGCATCAATTTCACATCAATGATAATATTATGCGGAAGCATGTAGCAAAATAAAAATTCCATATAACACAAGATAAAGGTACAAGTTCGATATCAAAAGAGAAATATATGCATAGCATAACCCAAGGTTAATTGAAGTTGTGAGGACAAAAGTAATTTAAGTTATACATCTCTAACAAAGCCAACAAAGGCCATAAACAAAATTCCCAAAATAACCGTCACTTCCCCACAAGATGTTATCGAAGCTCCAGACCAAACATGACGTCTACATGACATCATTTGGTTGCCACTCGGGCTCCACATGAGGCCCTACTGCCTCTTGCGCGCACTCCACCTCAAAGGCTGCGGGTCCGACATCTGACACCAAACAAAAGAAGTATCAGACACGACGGTCTGGCAGGTGAATAAAACCGATATGATATACAAGTGATGAACATCATATTTAAAATCGTAAAGATGCTGATAAGACAAATCATATATATAAGGAATAAAGCAAATGAATTATTTCTGTGCAAATAGATGAATTTTCAAAATTTAAATATCTCAAACTAACTGACAAATAATCAAAATATTGGCAAACCACATTTAGCTAAATTCTCCTATTACCGAAGTAATTAGAGCACACAGACAGAAACCGTCGCCATATATAATGGCTGGAACAAACAGACAGAAACCGTTGCCACTACCCGTGGGACCGGAAAAACAGAACCGTTACCATGGCCGGACAAATAGATAGAATCCAAACTGCAGTTGGCAAATAGTTTTAAAGATTCCAAACTGGGTGATCAGCCCAACAAGGTAACCTAAGCTTAGTGGTGCCGATTCAAATCCAAAACGATATAATTCAAACCATTAAACACAATTTAATCATGATAAAAGGACTACTCTTTATCAAAATAACCAGACGATTTCAGAACAAATCAGATGAGTAGCCTTTTCATTGTTTTTCAAACGTGACAAATTAATCGACTTCGTTTCAAACGAATTTATAAGAAAACATAAATTTTCTCTAACTTGGAATGAGATGATTAGGATGATTGATAATGTTTGATGGGCTTACCGGGGGCCGTCTCAATACACACTTAGTGTCTCCATGTCGATTTGTAAGTGAAGAGATTGGTGTCTCTGAAGGTTTCCAACATTCAAGAGCACAAAGTGCGCATAGAGCTTAAAGAAAATCCTCGGGTAAGTTTAATTTCCAAACTTTCTCTATAGTTTGATTCAAACAAAATGATTCGGGCTCAAATTCTTAATTCCCGATGCTTAATAAGTCATTAGGAACTTTTATACTCGAACCGGGCTCAAAACCGTCCTAAATAGCCCATGAAAACTATGCAAAAACGAACCAGGCCCTACCCCAGGCCCGGCTCGCTCGAGAAGGCTGGGCTTCTGCCTAGCCCGTGGACAGTCAGCACACAGCTGACTGTTTTCTCCTTCCTGGTTCAAATTTCTCTTCTTTTCTTCCATTGGATCCTTACTCCTACTTGCAGCATATAGAACTCTCATTAACTCCATTAAACTCCCTTCAATCATCACTAATCACTTATTCCTTTTAATCACATATCAAAGAGAAGGAAAACATAGTAGTAAAATTCAAAAACATGAACTAAAGGTTGCCAATTGAATTTCCATCCTGGCCAAAACAGAAATTGAAATCTCCACAATAGAATGCAACTTATAATAAGTCACCTTAAACCATTCCTTGAACATAATCTGAACCCATTCATTGAGGTTAAAATCCTTCCAAATCTAAGAAAGTAAGTCAACCAAACATAGGGAAAAAGTTCACTTCATTTGCATGCATCCCAATCTAATTTATTCACTTACCTGAGACAAAATGGGTCACAAAAATAGCCCAAAGAATCCCCTATTCAGCTCAGCTGCAAACCTACACCAATGCCATGGAAAAACCACTAAAAATCCACAAGATTTTGGAAACCAAAGAAGCTCTTCATGAAAGCCCTTGCATGTATGGCAAAACAATTCTAAAGGGTCTAAAAAAAACCAAGATTTCAAGAGGGAAGCCATTGCTAACCTTTAGGAGTTCTAACCAAGAAGGTGAGCTTGAAGAAGATGATGAACCCAGCTGAAATTCCTTGAGAATAATATGGTTGGAAAGCTTGGGAAATGGAGATGAAGATGGTGAAATTCACTCTTCAAGTTAGGTTCAATTTCATTGACATGCAAATGGGAGGTGGAAGAGGAAGACTTCTCTTCAGGTTGTTGCAGGAAAATGAAGGAAGAAGAATGAGGGAGAAAGAAGACTCAACGTTGGGTAAGAGTAGTTTAAATGGGTTGTGGGCCCCAATGGCCCTGCAAACTTCACATGGCTGGATCTATCATTTATGGGTTCCGAATGAAGTTGACGAAGAAGGGAAAAATGATCGTCGAAAAATCTAGTTTACAAAAAGTATATTTTCCTCATGGTTTTCAAATTTCAAAATTTATGCACAGATTTGAGTGTGAAAAGACTATTTTGCCCTTTTTCTTGAAAAACGCGATTTCTGGGGTTCGAATGCAAACGGAACAAACAGGAAAGTTGCTGGGATCAAAATAACAAATTCAAAGATATTAAAATCCACATTTTCCCAAAAATCAAATAAATCAAATAGCTCGAATTTCCACACTAACACGCGAATTCCCACACTAACACGCGTTTTACGGGCCACCCCGGGCCCAGTCAAACCGAACACAACGCTCTCAAAATTCCCCAAAGCTGTTCAAAAATTCTAATCTAACTAAAAATTCAAGCTAATCGTCCCCTAATCCCGCTTAGTTACTAATCACAATTAAAATAATAATAAATTATACTAAACCTGGGTCGGGGTCTGATAGAAATTGTCTAAACTTCTTTAGAATTGGAATTGTTATTAAATAGATTGAATGAACTTAATATGAGTGTGTTAATATGCTATTGCAAGAATTGTTTATACATTATTGAACCATTGTGTTTATTAGTGTTATTGATGGCATTACAGGCCCGATTGCCCCTACCGGTCCAACAGCGCCCCCGGCGGCAGCGGAGGAGACCGCTCCGGTTCCTCCAAGAGGACTGATTGAATGGAATAGACGGAATATCATCTGAAATGGGTATCCGAGTGCAAAATGGAAATTGGGACGTTTTGAAAAATGTTTTGAGGAACTGTTTATAGATTCATTTTGAAATGTAATTAATTGTCATCTGCATAATGTTTTGAATATGTAGTGTTTGATAAATGTATATTGGAAATGATACATGTATAAGGACTTTATTTTGTATACATGTAAATCGTAAATTGATATTGTCAAATATAATTGTTTCCGCAAAAAGTTTTGTATTTGACAGGTATATTGAGAATGTTATCCCTTGTGGATTCCGCTTTAATTTCGGTTAATTCGGAGTTTACGGAAGTAAGTATGTTGATCACGGCTCGGGGTTACCGGATCTCGGGCCTGGGTCATGACATAAAGATAAGTGGTAAAGATAGAACCAACAATGAATCTTTTTACATTTACCTCTTTTGGGTGATTAAAACTTATTGTAAAGTGAAGTTTCTGGGCCAGCTCATTCACATTTATCTCACTTTTTTGACAGAAGCCTTGCTAGAAAAAAGTGATATAATATTCGGTAAAGAAAAGTCCAAACATAAAAGTGCTAACTTTTTTACTCTTACTCTCTCCCACTTTACCTCATACAATAAAAAAAACAAAAAAAAAACACATAAATATTACTTCACCACACCTATTGCACCTTTACTTTATCTCACTACATAGATATGATATTTACTCACCTCTACTTTATCAGTAATGTAAACAAACATGCCAAGGAATTATTACATGGAGCCCACTTTTAGAGATTTTTTCGAATTGGGGCCTATCCTTAGAAGTCACAATTTCAGACCCACCTTTAAAATCACATAATCCACCTTTTCTAGAATTACAATGTGGGGGCATACCTTTAGAACTAACGGTGCATGGGCCGACCTTTAAAAAATGATTGCGCTCGAGTTTCACCAGAAAGTCACCGAATTCCAAGTTTTCAAAGTTCATTAATGACGGAGGGTGAGATGGGATTAGCATATGTGTCATTTTGAGCATTTAAGATGCTGGGATTTTGAAATTCTTCAAGTTTTACTAAAAACAAATAAAGTTCCTAATGGGAATTCCAAATTCCCAGACATCAAAATTATTATTAGGGATTCTAGAAAAGAAATATAGCCTTAGTGAGATTTTCGAAAGCTGAATCATGAAACATCCTTTCTAGTAAACTGGTTTTTTGAATAAAAAAATAAGCTATAATCATAAATGTTTTAAAACTTTATGATTTTATTAATAAAATTTGAATATGGATACAACTGCGCTAGACTCTCTATAGGCCTAAATATGAGAACAAGGGTTCTTAATGTCCCTTTATAACCCCAAGACGATGATGTGAGAGTGAGTATCCAAAGAACACTTAGGGTCTGTTTGTGCATCGGACCCTTTCCACGAAAATGGCACGGTGGATCTGGCGCCTTCCAAAAATGCGTTTGGTGCAGAGAGGAATCCCTCTCTTCGTGATTTCCAGCGTGCTTTGATCTTCTGGTTTTCCTCGCAAGATGGGATGCACAAATCCGACTTCCCCCCATGAGAAAGCGCTTGCCGCGAAAGAAGAAAGAAATGTTTCTTCTTCCGCGTTTGCGCACAAACGGACCCTTAAAGTCCCTCAATTAAATCCTCATAAACTCCTACATGGAAATTGAGATAGGAAAACACAAACTAAAAATAAATAAAAATTTAAAGGGAGCCCTAAAAGAAAGAACATAAAATGAGAAAGCAAGTGAGAAATTTTTTCCACATCCACTAAAGGGAAGAAAAAAGAGGTTAAAGGACTCATATTTGTAACCTTTGGGGGTCCTTGGGAGCTCTTGGGTGTGATTGAGCGCCAATTATTGGTATCTAGGCTGTTGCACAATATAAACTTAGGGAGATCATAATCATTCATAGGTCCATCGGATTTTCGATTATAACATACTGCTGAAAAGCTCTTGATGTGTAGATTGTAATGGTGTAAAAATGAATACCATCCGATGTCAATTACATGAAAAACTAAGGTAAGGACAATTGTCTCCCATTTCTTAAATGTGTTTTTTAAAGCTTCCAGAGGCAATACCTTTCTATCATATATTGGAGTTCTTTTTATTTCTATATACAGTTGGAAGTACTTTTTGAGAGGATACAAATGTAGGGGTCTTCATAGGCCGGGGCGGGCTGAGTTAAGGAACATTCAGGCTTGACCCGACTTCTAAACTGTAGGAGAAGCCTAGCCCAAGCCCAAATTGGGCCTTAACTAGCTGGCCCAAGCCTAACCTATCTGAACAATATGAAGCCCGAGCCCAGCACATGTTAGGTTTATAATTTAAAAACTACGTAGTTTACATTGTCTTGAGTGTAGCATTATTGGTTAGGTCATGCATTTGTGTGTCAACTTTCTATGTTGGAATCCCTACATCACTATTTTTGCGAACACCATTATTATATTCGGGCCGGGCTTCGGGCATTCTACAATTGAATCCAAGACTGACCCATAAATTAAATGGGAATAAATTAAAAAAAAATCAAGCTCATCCCTAATACTATAATCGAAGGACCAAGCTCTGCCAAAAGCAGGCTGGACCTTGGCCGTACTTGGGCCGGCCTGGTCCATGAGCACCCATATCGAAATGGTATAAGATCAAGTTCCACTTCAAGAGACAAACTCTCAATTTATAGCAGTTCTTGAGTCTTTTGATGGCCTGAGATTTCGGTGCAATATACCATACTGATATATAATTGTTTATTAAAAAAAATGTCAAAAGTGGTTAGATAGAGCAGGAACCCTAGTCACATGGGTCATGCTCGTACTTACCATGGGTTATTGTGCTAGTTTCAAATTATATGAACTCCTTTATGCTAAATATATCAGATTGGGTCAGACGTTTAAATATACTTAACCCTATGTCTGGCCTATTTTGCTATTTTTTTTTTCCCAGAAATCAGGTTCCAATTCAAATCAAGATCCTAGAATCATACCCAAATCTAGCCCGGCCCAATCTGGTCTTGGTTCAAGCTGTTGGTGCACAAGCAATCCTACAAACACATTTTTAAATAACCCCCGAATTCACCAGTTTTTTTGTCATAGACATATGAGGCCTCAAAAATGCATGATTTGTGAGCCTGCAAACACATAGTTTTATTGGTAATGCACTCTCTCATTATAAGAGAGGTCCAAGGGTTGAGTTCTTAAGATCTTAGTTTATTGGTAATGCACTCTCTCATTATAAGAGAGGTCCAAGGGTTGAGTTCTTAAGATCCATCATAGCTGATTGAAACAGTGAAGATGACATGATTAGTGTGTAGATAAATAATACTCGATCTTCATCTACGTTTTTATTCATCATTAATAAAAATCATGGTAGTGTTTGGGTTGGATCATGTTATTAGAAAAGAAATTGCATTAATAAGATACTAGGATCTAGGCCTATCAATCTGGCACTATGAGAGGGGCTTGGCCCAGCCCACCAAATAGGGTCTGATTTTCAAAAGCCTTGCCAAATAGAGGGCCAGGCTATGGCAAGCCCTAGTCCAGCCTTTTTTTTTTTAGGTTATATATATATATATATAGATATGATTTACTTTAACAATGTTTGTTTACCGGCACCATTTTCGCAATGTCTATGTGTGTGATTCATTTTACGATGTTTGTTTTTAATTATATGTGTAAATGTACAAAATAAGTCTTTTATAATCATATAAATATTTATGGATGTTTTTCGTTTACATGTATTAATTTCAAAGCAAACAAACAAGCCCATTTGACAGTGAATTCCCCGTGCCATGCATTCCAATTCAATCCAAATAAACAGGCCCATTTAAATTAATTGCTTCCCATGGTTCCAATTCTATACAAACAACCCATTGAGTTCCTTCCTATATATTTCAATCTCGTGTAAACGAACTGGCCCATTTTGAATCAATAACTCCGTATTGTTTATTTCCATGTAAATAACACATTTGAACCAGTTACTTTCGATATGTTCTGATTTCATGTGAACAATACAGGCCCATTTGAATCAATTACTTCCTATGTGTTTGAATTCCATGCAAACAAACGGCCCCTTTCCATTAATAATTTTTCTTTGTTTTCAATTCATTGCAAACAAACAAGCCCATTTAAAAAGATTGATATGGTCTTGATCCACATTGTTCCATCCCGGATCCGACCTATTGGCATCCCTAACTGAAGTACAAGCAAGAAAATCCAGAACGTTCAAAAGATGAGTAATCAACAGTCTGATTTCACTGAAGAAAATTGAACGGACCATTATCCATTAACCCCTTCAATTATTGGCCAACACATGATTGGTAGTTGGTTTGGTAGATTGTTAGGGATGTAAATGGGTACCCGATTCTTCGATTACCTGGAGGTTCCGACCTGTTAAAAACCGGGATTGGGTCATTATTTAGGTGCTGATAAGTAAATGGATCCGGTTCCACCTTAGTTCGGACCTGTGGACTGAGACTTGACATATTACCTCAATTTTTGAAAATCTTTCCCAAAAACCATATTTTTTAAATATTATTCTCTACCTAAACCCGGACCCGGATCCAGACCCGTTCGGTTCCGGTTCTGGAGCCAAGAAACCGGTTCCGAAACGGTTCCAAGTTCGGATCCGGTTTCACATTCTCCTTAACGGTTCCAGTTCCAAAGCCAAGAAATCGGTTACGAAACGGTTCCAAATCCGGATCCAGTTCCACCTTCTCCTTAAGGGTTCCGGTTCCGGGTCCACCATGGACCCGGACCGGAACCGACCCGTTTACAACCCTATCGATTGTTGATGTCAGACTCACTCCATCTTGGGTTGAAACATGTCCAAGCCTAGCTAGCTAGCTTGTTTAGTTATTAAGCCTAAATATTCAAGTCTATACAGGTCATATGCATTAAAGCTAGGTTCAAACCAAGCCCATTTACAAAAGAGACTTGCGGTTTTGTGCCTTAAATGTCGGGCCTGATTTTATGCATTTGAATGCTTGGGCTGGGTGACTGGATTGTGGAAGAAAACACAAAATAATCACTTGCCAGAAAGAATGTGCTTTGGTACTCTTTCTATTTGATTTTAAGATGTGGCCAGAAAGCTGGAAAGGGATTAGAGGTGTCCATGGGCCAAAGCTTGACCAAGACTGCCCTGTTTACCTATAAGATGGATCCATCCCACAAGCCTAAAAGCTAGGCCCAGGCCAGGCCAGCGTAATAGTTGGGCTTGCAAATTAGGCCTGAAACCCATGTGCCCCTCCCAAAAAAAAGCCCAAACCTGGCCCAATGGGAACAGGTCTGCAGGACAAACTGATTATTTACACACTTGAGAGTCAAATCTTTAAACATGGGGTAGTGGGAGGGCCTGATTGAATACCCATACCACTGGACTGAAGTTGAAGCACCTCTTGTGTCACAATCAAATTGAAGGAAATTAATCACATTCTATGTTTTGGGCTGATTCATTCCATCAGCTGATATCCATTGCCCATCACTAAATGCTCCTGTCCCACATGGCTGATCATTCTATATAGGCCAGGTGGGAAGGGGATGAAACCAGAGACAGAAAAGATCAGCATGATTAGATTTCAATTATCACCTTACATGATAGTGACATCATCCGATGCTGCCACAGTAAGATGCTGACACCAACACTTAGGAGCTCATCTTTGTATGATCCCACGTGTTTATGTCATTAAAACTGACCCAAGTCTCACCTGAAAATGGAGTGGGCTGTTGGATTGATTACCTGTAGAAAAGATCTATCACTCGAAATTTACTGAAATTAGACTAGCTCTCATGCAAGAAAGAAGAAAAGAGAGAGACAGAGAGAGAGAGAGAACTGCGCCACTCATGTAATCTTAATGTCAAAATTATAAAAGCTCTTCTAGCCTTCTATTAAACATGTACATGGCCCAAGACTAACTTTAAGTGGATCTCTTTTAGGTTGTGCTGGTTTTGTGTAGAAAATAAGAATATATTTATACAGTAAATTCTGGACTGGTATTTATGAAGAGGGATGGATATAATTTAAGAGAGATTGATCAAGCGAAGGCGAGCTTCGCTATAGTTAAATCATGGTTCGTAAACTCTTCGAGTTGACTCTTAATTCTCCAGAGTCATTTCATTTTGACGAAGGACCGAGTCAAAAATAAAGGATACCGACTTTGGCTGAGTCATTTGATTTTAATAATTATTTGCATTCTGAACCATTTAATAGGTAGAGCCAATTTTAGAAAATTAAGGTTTATTTAAAACTAAGTATACATGAGGTTTGAAGTCAGCAATTAAAAAATGATGACTAAAATATAATTTGAAACTTATGTTTGGTACGTTACATTCGATATTTGAACTAACAAATTATATAGTATGCAATATTTTTCTATTGTTTTCCTTATTGTAGTTTTTTTCTTGCATATATATAAATTTATAAATTTGAGTTGATTATCATGACTGCATGTAAATACTTGTATATTTATATTTAAAAAAAATATGACTCTTCCAAGTCTCCGCGTTGACTCTATCCGAGTCAATTTTTTGCATTGGACGAGACAAGTCGAGTCTGATTCACAGGTTTTCCAACCTTGAGTCAAATTATGTTTGATGTAGAAGACGAAAATGGATCAATTACAGCTTGGGTCATAAAGAAACATCCGGTTGATTTCAAACTAAGAGCCCCTTCAGTTGATTTGGAAAAGGAATGAAAATGTTTAAAATCAATTACGAATTCTACTTTCAAATTATTTTTGAAATTATGAGAATCATTTAGCTGACCAATCCATTTTTCAGATGGTTTCTTATTCTTTTTTCTTGACCCGATTTGGTGAATTTCATATTTGTAATAGTTATTTGAATTGGTTTCTAATGTAATGATTTAGAGTCTACTATGATTAAAATTAAAAAACAAAACCTAAAAAATATTCAAGTGATTAGTTTGAAGATTCTCTGGCAGACTATATATGTAAAACATTAAAAAAAAAGACATGGAACATAAAATCCAACACCAATTCTTTTCTACAATTATTAAGAAATGCACAATAATCTGTTTGAAAGAATAAAATGTGACAAATTAGCGTAATGCGAAAAAATAATAATTAATATAAATTAATTTGAAATTAATAGACACAAAATGGCTAGAAGTTTTTGAATAAAAGATAAAAGCAATAAAATAACAACTAGTAATGGAAACTCTACAATTTAGAAAAAGGAGTAAAAAGGAAAATAAATCTATTGAGGTATATATTGCAAATTGAACAAAATAAGGAATCAAAATAGAAACCCAACTAACTATCTAGGTAAGAAATTAAAAGGAAACAAAGGCCTAAAGTATATTACAATATTTTTTAATGCATAAATTAAATAAAGATTAAAGTCCAGTCAGATTAAATAAATATAAACATGAATTGCTAATATTCAAAATCATAATGAAACTAATAAAAAATAAGATATCAAATTAAATGAAGAAGAAGCCCTTAAAATAAAATTAGGTTCTAAACCCAAACGAAGTAAATAAAACCAAATGTCAAAAAACAAAAATACATATAATAATAGGTTGATGTGGGGTCCAGTAAGAGTAAAAAAAATAAAAATAAAGGTTGTTGTTAAATTTGAGTTGAAGAGTTTTTGTTATAATATAATAATTGGTTTGTGTGTGGTCCACTGATGGTCAAGATTGAAAGTTAGCTATCAAAATTGAATGGAAAACCTTTCGCTCTAATATAATATAAAACTGGTTAGTATGTACGCCGATGAGATAAAAAAAAATGAATTAAAATCCTTCCTATATGATATATAGCAATAGGTTGTGTGGGTAAAAAGATTGAGTATCAAGAAGTAAATAAATAAATAAAAACTATGGTTAAGATGTAATTACATTTTAACACTATTAAATTAAGGGCTAGAATCATACGTTGGAGCTGATTTTTTGGGTTTCACTTGTCGCTAAGTAGACCCTTCAATCTACCCTCCTCCCATTAATAGATGTATTCTGAGTGGACCCATGAGCTAGACCGCATATTAGCTATATGAGTGCAGTCGGCTTAGAGGAGAACATTGTCCCCACTCTCAAATCATCTTAGCCCCTTATTTTTAGAGGTCTTAAAGTTTGACATTTAGATAAAGTGTTTTTTTACCCTCCAAAGCCTATTATAATATATTAAAGCTAAGCATTTTGGTACTAATTTTGACTGTCGGTTGTTATTTTGACCTTTTAAGTTATTCAAAAAATGTAGCACTTCTCTCCCCACTTCTAATTGTAACTACCCACTCATGCAACTCCCAGTTTATTTCTAATCTTGTACAACCACTAACTTTTTTCTCATGCAATCACTTATATCCACTTTCTGCAACACCTTACCCAACTTATATTGATTTCTCTACCAAACTTATATTCATTTCTGCGTATTATCTTGCTCCCTTTGTATCTTACTTCTACCACTCTCCTGGAATCTTGAATCAGTTGTTATTGTCAATGTTTTTTTCTTCTTTTCTTTTCTTTCTAGAAATTTACTTTTGCATATAATGTAGACTTGCGTATGATATGTTTGCTAAATTGTCGAAAGTTAATTATTCTTCAAAGGTATGGTGTTTTCTTTTGATCATTGAAGAATAGAAAATGACTTTGTTCAATTCATTTCGCCTTTTACTCCTAACCTATTTGCTGTAATTGTTTCCCTCTTCTGAGATTGCCCAATTGCTCAATCAAAGTCTCCTAAAAATCTTGAATCTTAACGTGCAATGATCATTAATTATTTCTCTTATTTATATACATTTTTATAATGTATAATGTTTAAATTGGTAATATATGGACATACTTGTGCTTAGCATGGAGTATTGTGTTAGTACATATATTAGTTAGGTGAGTATATTAAACAAAAGTGAATCCAAAATTGTGAGAGGCCCATGTTACGCCCGACATACGCATGGCCCACTATATTCATGGGACCCACTAGAAAAAGATGCTTCACATTTGATGAGAGGGCTTCAGCCTTCACGGATGTAGTGGGACCCACATGAGATGCATGCCAATCATTGAGATAGAGGGATTGGAACGTCTTGTCATGGCTGGGCCCCAGTTGTTGAACAATTTGATGGATGGTTCAGATCTAGCACACTGTAGGAGGCAGTCGCAGCTGTAGCAGAACAAAATAACTGCCCCACCTTCCAGTTCATGACTAGCTCAGCTATAAAGAAATTATGTCTGCACATGGGCAGAAATAGAAATAGAATCAATCTGAGCCTGATCTGCTCCTAGCCCATATAGGCCTTGGGGCTGGACCCCAACCCTATTGTAATTTTTTAATAGTTAAGTGTACGTGCCTATGTATACTTAGGCCCAATCCGTCCTGATATATTTTTCAAGAAGGCATGATAGATTTTGCAAATGAAGTGCGTCTGGGACTGACTTTTCATGCCTGTGAACTGAATTTTTGGCAGCAATTATGAGGTGCCACTATGAAGTAGACCAGGCTTGAAAGAGCTTCAGCCCCACCTAACCCAGCCCAAATCCCACTCAAAGCTTAAAGGCTGCAGTCATTTTCCCAAATTTGTGTAGAAATAAGTAGAACTTAAAGAACCATGAGGTTTTAGCTGAGTTCCAGACCATTGTGGTTGGCCTGAATCCATTTTCAAACCACAATGTTAAATTGGTTTGCGACCTTGCATGTCACTTGGCTGTCCAGGGATCGCGCAGGGATTGATCCCTCTCACTGTATGGGCTATTTGTTTCCACTCGTGTTGGCTTTCCTTCCCGCCGGCTCTCGTGTCCCAGCCACCTAATTCTGAAGGACAGCATTTGGAGGATTAGATACTCATCCTCCAAGAAATTCTCACATACCCAAAGAAAGAACAGAAAAACATCCTAGAAGTAAAGAATTCATTCAAGCTGGGAGTTTCAAGCCTGGAGCCTGGACCAGGTCTGGCATCAGGGCTTCAAGCCAAATAACCTACCTACCCATTTCAACCTTCATAAACCAGGTGTTTTATATACAAAACGAGGATCCCTGCTTTGCAAAAATCTGAATTGCCTGTAACAATTGTTTCCTTGTTTTCCATGACCAATCACACTTAAAACTAGCTACATGTAATTAGATTTATAGGAAAACTGATAGCAGAGATTAAAACAGGACCATCTATATGTGTGATGTCATTCTATTACGTAGCTAACCATTTTGGCTGTGATGGTCAATGAGCACATCCACTGCACATACGAAATAGAGATAGAGATAGAGAAAGAGAAAGAGCCAAAAAAAAAAAAAAAAAGAAGTGTCCTTTTCCTCTAAGAAAACTATCAAGTGAAACAAATACAAAAGAAAAGGAAGGGGAAACAGACCCCCAACATCCTCCTTTTAACTGCCCACTAAACACCCTCAAAAAAGACTCTTGGCGTGACACATCTAAGTGGGGTGCATCATCATCATGGCTCTCCCAAAGTCCAACACCCCCATCCCAAAAATCATCCCATTCATCACCCCCACATCATCCTCTCATCCTCACCTCACCCAATTTCCCAATCAAACCTCCTCTCCTCTATCTATCCCCTCTAAAAAAAATAACACCACATTCTCCATACTCCATACACTTACCTCTACAACCCACCTTTTTTTTTGCTCTCTCTTTCTCTCTCTGCTCTCTCCTTTTTGCATGTTTCTTGTAGCTCTCTACAAGTACCAATCCCAACCCCACCACCAAAAAACACATCATCATCCACCCACATGACGATGCCTCCTAGACACCCATATCGCCGGACCACCTCACTTTCGGCGTATACTGAAGGTCTGAAATGTCACACTCCCGGCCGCCGGAAAATCCTCCACTCTACAGCTCCTAGCATCATACCCCACCACCCTCAGCGCCGCCGCCACTCTCGAGCACATCTCCACGCCACCGTCGCCGGTGCAGATGGACACCGACATGGTCCCCGGCCGGAAAACCCGCACCACCTTCTTCAAAACCTCCCCGAGGTCCCCGCCGGCGGACGCCACACACTCGAAGCTGGCGTAACTGTAGCCGTCCTCCGGCGTGACGTGGATCGTGGAGTAGTGGGGCCCATCGACCCCATTCATCGAGTAACCACACGGGTCGAATGCGAAATCGCACACGAGTGCGCTCGGGCTGATTTCGCCTATTCCGGTAGCCGCCGTCATCTCCTTCCCGGCCGCGTCGCCTGAGCTCCGGTCCCCATGCCTCCGGAAGAACTTTCTAGCCAGTGCAGCGTCAAGTTGGGTCATGCACACTTCAATAGTGAACGTATTGGGCCCCACAAGGTGGCCCACCATTTGATGATGATCATCATCACTAGCCGTGTAAACGTGCCAAGCGTGTGATGTCTTGGATGGCATAATGCAGGCCTTCCTATAGCAGAGGCTATTGGGCAAGCTCTCCTCCAGGTACATCACTTCCTCACTAAAACTAGTGTGTGGGAAAGGCTGGGCCTCTGGGAAAATAAAGTTCCCTCTAGTGTACTTACACCCACAAACAGTGAGGCCAAGTTCATCAGCATGGCCCAGCAAGCAAGGTATGGATTTCAACAATTGGGTCGTCCCACAAGTCTTGATGATCATCTTCTTTGGGTACACAAATAGACTAGATTCAGATAACACATAGGCATCAAAGAAGCAGTTGCCGACGGCGGAGACGACGGTGCATTGGACGGCGTCGAGGACCTCTTGTAGGCCTGAGAAGTCTAGCCGCCGGAGGCCCATCGGATCGTCTCCATAGAAATGGAGCTCTAGGCGTTTCTCAAAGCCCTCAAATCCAGATACAGCCATAGTAGATATAGAGATTTAGATGGATGGATATTGTAAGATTTGCAAATAGATAAGAGGAGTATTGTGACTTGTGAGTGGTAGTAGTCAAGAAAGGGAGGTGGATAAGGTGCAAAGACAAAGGTGGTAGTAAAGTAGAGTGAGTGAGAGAGAAAGAGAGAGAGAGAGAGAGGGGAGGGAGTTGGGGTGTAGAGATGGAAGGGAGGGATTTATAAGGGAAGGGGGAGTAAGGAGAGAGAGATGGCATGCGTGTGAGGCAACCAAGAATAATGATTGTAGGCAATATAATGAGTGGGATGATGATTACATTTGTGAGATCTTCATGAGACAGGAACGGAGAACGGAAATTAAGCCCCACGCCTATTGTAGTGGGCAACCCATATGTATTATGTATGTATAAGATATATTTGATAAACAACTGCAAATTGGGATTTCTATGTAGAGTAAATGTCCTTTTTCATTTTTTGTTTTTTGGATGGGGGGTGTTTATGTTTATACTTTGTATACTTCTATACATTTATCTTTTAGTGTTTTTGCTTTCTTTCTCTTGATCCTTTTGGGGTCTTGACTTATCATATTCTGGACACACTTGCTCTAGTTGCTACAACATGAGATTAGCTCTTTATTTTGATCATAGCTTGCCCTACAGACCACAACAAGAGAAGAACAACAATACCAGTTGCTTTAATGATAATGTTTGTTGACAATGTTTTTGTCTTCTGAGATTTGGGGTTGTATGGTTTTGTAGGGTGGCAGATGGGTTGGGCTAAGCCGAAGCTTATGGCATCCGGCCTATTTAGTTATCAGGTCTAATATTTAGGCATGGTCCAGCCAACAGGTCTGAGAATCATTTTGTGAGTGTCTAATTTGTGTAAGATATGGTGTTCCAAGCCAGGAAACACATTTGGCAGATAGGAATTTATGTGCCCCAATAATAGGCCCCACCCCATCCAGATGACTTGAAGCATAACCCAAATCTGTATTAATGAACTGCATGCAGATAGCTTAACTTTGTATGAGGCTGAATAAGTTCAGTAGTACAGTTGGTAGAGGGTTTTAGCTAGGCAATGTTGAGTGCTCATTAGTATGGTGAATGCTAACCAAGTGGGCTTGCATCTTTAGATTGACCATGGCCCAAAAGTGACTTTGACTAAGGGAATTTAATCATCCTGCTAAAGGGATTGCTCTTGGACTGAGGAGCATTAGTTACCTTTTTTATCATTCAGCTGAAAGCTGTTGATTAGACAGATAGGATGTTTTGCTTGAGCATGGATGGGGTTTTGCCAACCAATCCAAGGTCAACCAGATAACTGTCATGAACAATCAATTGTGGAGCCCACACTTGTTATGGGACTGTTGGATCTCTTGTCTAGACAGCAATTACTCTCAAATTCAAATTAAGTTTAATCACATGTTTTAGACATGATCAATCAAATGATTGATTTTAACCCGATTGAAGTGATCTTTGTGTAAAATTTCACTGTGGTAGTGTTTGATTGGACGATTGAACTGATAATAAGTTGAGCCCCATCATGTAAGGGAGGATGACCGGTGGAGATCGAAGGGGTTTGTTCTGCTGTGTGGACGGTAAAGATTGAAAATTCCACACAGGCCTAGCAAGAGCCCCACAGATGGTGAGGAAAGCAATCTTAAACCTTTTATTTAGAGTTTTTTCTTAAAATAAAAAATGAAATAAGAAAATAGCATTGACTCCTTTCCCCCACCCAGCCACTTTTCTCCACAGATATCAGAACTAATGTGAATATTTGTCTAATTCCTTATATGCTGGACAGTGGCGGATCCAGGATTTTCATTTGAGGGGTGTGAACCTTAATAGGTAGTTTGATTTGAGGGCAAACTGAGAATTTTCATATGGATTTTGAGGGCAGAGCCCTAATTTTTATTGGATTTTTTTAAGCACACCTTGATTTAACAGGTGCGGTCGCACCCGCGTGGTTGTGCCTATGTCCGCCCCTGCTGGTGGATGTGTAGGGGGTCCTAAATAGTGCTTGGCTTGCTTGTAAACTCATGCACATTACAAATTATTGGTCTTCCATGTTTTTGACAAAAAATTAATATAGGAAGATGAGGGAAAGAAGGGGCCTACAAAGGGGTAGGAACTATGAAGTCTATGGGACCTTTTTGGAATGGGTTGGGTGAAAATTTTCTATTGATGGGTTTCCACCAAAAGTTAAAAAATTTGTAGAACCAGGGTGTATTCTCATCATTGTTGATCTGCGGGGGGTAATCGATTTAGATTTTAGGCTTTCTTTAAACTAACTCACCTCATCTGCCTTAGTTGTTTAAGTAAGATATCTGAAAATTGCTTCTGTGGGGATGTTTCTGTTCTCCCAAATACTATCCTCTACCTGAATTTACAAATGCTCACCTTACCAACATTTTAGAAGCTCAAATTTAATACAAGTCAAATGTGGAAACTTACAGGGTTAATTTTTAAAACTTTCACTAATCAAACAAGAAATCCCAAATACTTGGCGGAGACAACAATTGATATTGTTAAAACATTCCTCCAAACAAATTAATGCTTTTGAAGTAATTAACAAAATTCTCATCTATGTTGTTCTCTTAACTCTACACCATTTTCTACCTAATAAGGGCTTTTTTGGTTGGAAAATCTGCTACAATTAGAGAGGGAGAGAGAGATGGGGAGAGATGAGTTTTTATATCATAAGTAATTCTGCATTTAGTGAAGGAACTCTGATTAATTCCAAGAATTCCAGTTAAATTCTCAAACTTGCCACTTTCAACTAGCTTTTCCTACATGTTAGGATTAATCCAAAGTTGTCATTAGAATTTTGCACTTGGAAATATCCAATTTATCGCCAGCTAGGCGCACTTTTAGAAAACACAGGATTACCCTACCAAACAGTATTACTTTTATTGTTGGCCTAACTCAGCATTATAACATGTTTTTACAAAAGAAATACTCATCATTAACAGGACAGTATTGATTTAGTATTTAACTTGATTATCAATTAATAATGATTGGTAGCTCTTCTTAACTTGCATATACTTTTAAGCAAAGCTTAAAGCAACAAATGATTATTTCACACATACTGTCTTATTTTTACACTTACCTTATTTTGTTTACTTATATAGTAAGTGTTATTCAAAACACTAAAAAGAACCATACTAGCTAGCCCCCTATACTTCTTTCCCCAATCAAAATAATAATTGCAAATGCCCCAACTTTTGAGGCAGAATTGCATAAGCAGCCGTCGATTTCAATGCTTCCCTTGAATTAGGGAGGATCCGTACTGAATTCAGTGTCATGGCCATCATCTTATTTTGTAGGTTTATGTTTTTTCTTTTGTGATCAGTGGCATTTCATCATTTCTTTGAATTTTTTAGATCTTTCTGTTTACAGTTTCCCCATAAAAATTCAAATTTTTTTTCCAAAAGCTGGAGAAAGCCCTCAAATTCATCCAACCCAAACCTGACCAAACAAAAGATTTTGATATGAAAAATGAAGTTAAAAAAAAAAAAAAAAAAGATAAAGATTGTTAGTAAAATTTAGAGTTTCTAATTGAACCCATTATTGAGTCATGTGTTAGGAATAAATTTTACACCTTAAGCTATATATTGGACAATGTATTTAACCAAGATCTTGGGTTAAAAGTTAGAGATTAAAGAAGAAAGAACTCAAAAAGGTATATCCAAAACTAGACATTGATCACTTTTCCCATTTGCATAGATTACTAAACTATATTGAGCTTACCTGTTTGAGCTTAGGAGTGGAGGGTAGGCCTAGTATTGAAATGGTTTCTTAATTATACTTTGATTAAACAAACCCATTTAAGGTAGGCCAATGAAGAGTAGGATTAGTGATGAAACAGTTATATGAATTTGATCGCGTATAACCCATTTCAAATTACGCCTTTTGGGGTAGGATTAGTGATAAAACAAAATAATCAATCTAGATTCGAGCCAACCCTATTTAAGTTTAGCCCTTGAAAAGTAGAAAAAAGTGATGAAATAGTGAATCAAATGAAGATTAAGCCAAACCCATTTTTCAAGAGCTTGATTAACTCTTGAAGGATAGAATTTAGTGAAGAAAAAATTGAAACAGTTGATAAACAAAACAAAACATGAGCCAATCAAGTTTAAGCTAAATCCTCTAAAGGGCAGGTAAAGGTGAAGAAAAATCAAAGGAGAACAAACAAAAAAAAAAAAAAAAAAGATAATGTGGAGAGGGGTAGGAATGGTAATGATGTGAAATTGTGTCTTAGAAACAAAATGGCAGTTTTTAAGGGCACGGTGGAAATGATTCAAAATGGGCATGATGAATGTGACTATTATGGTGGCCTGCACCCCCATTATGATGGCCCTTGGGACCTGCACGCGCACGCATGCACCACACGCACCACCATACCACACCACACCAAGCACATACACCCAAATGGATACACCCAAAGTCCAAACACCATCTCTCTCTCTCTCTCTCTCTCTCTCTCTCTCTCTCTTTCTAACCCTCTCTCTATGTCTATCTACCCCATTATCTTCTCATGGTCAAATGTATTCCTCTACGTATATTGAATAAGATCTTAGTTAAAAGCATCAAAAAATCAATTGCACTCAAAAATCCATATTATACATACATACCCCACTTCATCAAAAGGTACAAACAAAATCTCCCAAAAACAATTGCACACTTCACTAAGTATATACTCCTTGTAAAAACCCACCTCTCCAAAGTCATCAATCTTTTGACCCTAATTCAACCCATCTTATCACCTTTCCATCTTTCCAATCTTTAAAAAAACAGAGTTTTTTCATGGGCAATCCAAACCCTAACTTGGGGCCCACCCATTACCTTTTGAGCCCCACATTTACACCCACAAACATCATGCAAGCCTTGGACCTGTCTGGTGGGGCCCATGAGTCACTTGCCTCGGCTCCCAACAATCTTGTGGTGGGACCCATATGGGGCGTCCCTATTACTCATGATCCTCTATGTGCCCCAACTTCTTGACACATGTGGCCCACCTCTTTTGGTCCCCTGGTTTGTCCTAGACATGTGGTCCCCATGGCACTTGTAATGTCTATACACTTGCCGAGACATGAACAGTGCAGATGGGCTTTCGCCGCCATACAACCACGCACGCTTCCAAATAGAAGAAAATTGGGATACATGAACTTGTACCTACTTACTTATAATGCATGTTACTTACATGGCACATGCAATGTACCCATGTTGGACTGTGCTGGGTGCTGCACGGTCATATTGGGCCACTAAAAAAGTTGGGTATGGATCTTTTTTTTAGCCTGCCTTAAATTTGAGTCTGGATCGGGCTGATTGAGGTTTGGGTCTGGGATATGTTAAGTGGGTTTCACACTAGACATCTAAATAGTACTCAATTTAGGGGTGTACACGGATCGGATCGGTGGGGATTGGGCCAAATCCGTCACCAATCCGTTACCTACGGATTGATGATGGATTTGATTGATGAATTTGAAATCAGTCATCAATCCGTAATTATTAAAAACCGATTATATCCGATCCCCGGAGACCGAACATGATCAGATTGGATTAATTCGTTCAATCTAATGTTAAAAGAAAAATATCAAATATGTTGTAAAAGATTTCATATTTGACCCCTTAAATTTTTTTTTTCTTATTTTGCATTTAGATATCTTAACTTATATTTAGACCCCGTAAATTCTTTTTATTTATATTTAATATCAACTGATCAGATCGGATTGAATTTGCGGATTGAAGGTGAAACCCGTCATCGATCCGTTGCTAACGGATTACAAAATTTGCAATCCGTCACCAATTCGTTTACCTTCAGATCGGTTAAAAATCCGCAGATATGATCGATTTTATGGATCGACGGATTTTTTGTACACCCTTAGTACTCAAGTCCGAGGGCAGAACTAGGTGGGGGCAAGTGAGGGGCATGGTACCCCAAAAATTACCCAACAACTGCAAATATATATATATATATATATATATATATATAAGGTATGAAAACTATTTTTCAATCCAATAGAAAGATAGGTCTGTATGTGGATCAAAGACATTGGTTTAAGTAAGTTTAAAATCCAGATTTAGGTGACCCAAACCCAGATCTTACCACAACCCTAGTACACATTACATTTTTGACAACATATAAAAAGTCATTCAAGCCACTTTTCAAGTTCGGTCCCTACTTTCATCTTGATGTCTGACTAGGTCCAACACACATGACCCATATTACATCCTGACCAGACCGGGAGACCCTAAAAAAAGCTAGCCCTGCTGCACACATCATCCCCTCTCATGTGACGTCAATGGTTTAGAGATAGAGACCACATCCTTGTAAATCAAAGCTTTAAGAGCCCCACCCACACTGTATCATTGCTCATGTGCCACACACAAATCTTCTTCATGGGGGAGTAGGATTTTATGCATATAAGTTAGTGCCCTTATGCCTATCATCTCTCCCTGTCCCCACACATTATTCTTCATGTCACCCAACCCCTCCTACCCTAAACACACACATCCTCTTGATGCTCCCCATGACCATCATTTCCCCTGTGAAGCCCCCCAACTCCATGAGGCATGAACCCCCTTCAATGGACAATGGTCCATATCTCTCGATGCACACGCAGGCATCATTTCACTTGTGTGTGCCCCCTCCCTCCCTCCTTCCCTCAACAACACTCACTCCCCTTACTCCTCTCCCCCAATGGCCTTCATATTATCCTCCTCACATCATTCCCACCTATGCATGTAATGTAAGCCCTTGAGATCTCTTTCATCATATCCCTTGGTGCTCACACACCCCCATGCATCATTCCTTATGCGTGTGATGTTAGGCTCCCTTGTAACAGTTCAGTCCCCACACCCATAGTTTAAAAACAAAAAAACTAAAAAAAATAATAATAATAATAAAAAATTATATTTTAACCTAAAACTCGGCTCGACTCGGAGGTCATGTGCCGAGTCGACTCGGTCAAGTCGGGCTCGTACTCGGTCAGCCCTTGAAAAGTCCTTTGTCCATGACCCAAAACTGAATCCTAACTAGATGGAAGCCACTCATGTCCATCCTGAGCCTGACCCAGTGTGTAGATTATCTATACTGGGTTGGGTTAGGTGCTAGTTCCAGATGGAATGGATGATGGCACTGTACTAAGGTTTTTTTAATGCCTTCCTGCAGTGGTAGGATCATCCAAACTCATTGCGAATGTCTAGTTCTTTTGGATGATCAATCAAGGGCTTATAGCTCCCTTAAATAAGCAATCTCAAGGAGTCATACTTTGCTTAAAAATCTACTCCACCTAGAATATATATTCCTCATCACTTGACTAGCATGACTTTAGGTGGAAGATTTGCTTTGGTGTATACCAACTGCTTAACTAGGTGTGGTTTCATTAGATTTCTATCACTAGCTACCACTTGTTCGGATTTAATTTGCTTTTCAAATGCTATGATTTTTAAAGATTTTGATTAATAAATACATGATTATCAGTAGTGTTCATGGGCTCGGTTGGGCCGGTCGGGGTGAGCAATATCCAGGCCTTGCTCAATTCTTAAACCATATGTCCAATCCTGTCCCTAACCCGACTTAGGCCATAAGCTCCTTGTCCTAGCCCGACCCATCTAGAAAGTTTTAGCCCTAGCCCGATTTAATAATGGTTTTGTTTTTTTAATTAAAAAATGGCTTCTACTAATTGACAAAAGATGTAGCTCAGCTGGTTGGTATGTATCTCAGCGTGAAAATTAATATATTTATTTGTGTGTCATTTGGATTGGGCCAGGCTTCGGACTCCCTACCACTGAATCCAACCCAGCCTGTATATTAATGGGCCAAGACTTTAGGTCCAAGCCCGACCGACCCAAAGCAAGATGAGACTGAGTTGGGCTTGAGCCGGCCCGGTCCATGAGCAACCATATGTTTATGTATGAGATGCCTGGGTCGGAAATGAGTGATCATGGCCGAAACCCGAGCCCAGGCCGAACACGAACAAGCCCAAGCTGAATTTCACTTTGGGTTGGATTGAGTTGGGTCATGGGTCATGAAGGGTTTCAGGTTCAACCCAGGCAAAGTTGGGTCCCTACATGTTACCTGGAAAATACTAGTCTATACAGTGTACACTCACATGTGGATGCATGTGGTGGCACGCGTGAGACAATCCATGGCCCGATTTGAGTAGGTGGGGCCCAGTGAGCACAATGAGAGTTTGGAAGAGATAACATAGTTACACACTACATCCCTTATAATGAGGGTGTGATCTTGTCAGGCATGGATTTGCAAACATGGAGGCCATCATGTCCCCTCTATTCCATACTATGTGTCCTCAGAAAGCAGGATTAGTTTATAAGCAACTTTCCACACTCCAGACTCTACTCATTAAGGAACTTTTTGGTTGCAGAGACAAAGGCCCAAGACTTCAAATGAAGGCTCCTCTTTCCATTCACCCAATAATCAAACAGGATCTGCAATCCTTCCCCTTTTCCAATGAAGGAACTAAGTTAAGGAGTGATTAACCTTTTTTGCTTAGGGTCGACAAAAAGATGCTTGTGCCCTTATCTTGCAACTCTCTTTATGTGGGCTCTTATTATGTGCCTAGTGCATGAAAATCTAAGCCTAAGGTAACATGAAAAGATTGCCTCCTCTTAAGTAAATTGGAGAGAGAGAAAGAGAGAGAGGGTTTGAATCAACAAATTAATTCTTAATCCTCATTGGCTTTTACAGAGATTAAGAAATTAATACCTCAACTTTATCCTCAAGGTTCCGTAACGGGTTGGATTAAGCGAGCAATTAGTCTCAATCCACCTCAATTTAAGCGGGTTTGGTAGTGAGTTTAATGAAGTTGGAATAAGAGTTTGTGGATGCCAACTTACATCACTCTTATTCAGAGTATGCTTTTGGTTTCATTCTCTCCTAACTTTTTCAATGTTGACTGATGAAAATAGCATTTATAGGACGTTAAAGAAAAATATCCTGCCTTAGTATGTTTAAATTTCACTCTCACTCACATTGGAAAGAGAAAGGGATGACCCATTGACCCATCCAGATCTAATTCAACCAGTAACCATCACTCGGCACCCAACTTAGAGTACAACTTGTGTGATTAGGTTCAGATGTAGGTTTAGGCTGACCGGTACCCAATAGAGGCAGATCCAAGCACAACCATGCAGATGCGGCCATACCCGTTAAACCACAGTTATGGGTCTATCCTTAAAATCCACATGAAAATCCTTAATTTGCCTCCAAAAGCAAACTACATATCAAGGTTCACACTCCCTCAAACGAAAATCGTGAATCCGCCACTGATACCCAACCTATCTAACGCATGAACTTTTCCGTAATTGACTCAAATTGTAGGTTTAGGGTCAGAAACTACAGCGGACATGGATTCGTATATTTGGAGATTTGTAGGATATGAGTCCTGTGTGACCTTCATCCATGGTAGGGTTGTGTTTTGTCACCTCTTTTATTGATTGCTATTTCTGCTTTGTGTTTGTTCTTAATGAAATTCCCGGATTTGAGATAGGACCAGGATCAGGCCCCTGAGGACTTAAATCGGTTACAGTTGGGCTTGGATCCAAGTCTAGGTCCAGTTGATGGGCCAGAAATCTATGAATCTAGCTTGGCGATATCCAATATCCCCAAGTATCGAAAATGCAAGTTCATACACCTTTGACCCATCACTGATGAAAGGATTAAGGCACATGTCATGGAAGAGGAAATCGTGTTTCCATTTCCACGAAATGAGAGGGAAGAAACAACGAGAAAAAATGGATGCTTTCTTGCCTTTCGTCGATGAAAACATTTTCCATCAAACATTGAGACGATCCAACGTGTTAAAAAAAAAAAAAAAAAAAGAAAAAAAAAGGCATGCGTTTTCCATTTAATTTACACGGTAGTTGAATTGCACAAACAAGCCCTAAACCTTTCAATCTTGTGGTTTTCAGGTCCAAAATGTAAGTCCACAGGTTTGAGCCTTTGATCCTTCATAAACCATCAATAGAGAGATTTTCAGGTCTTCCATATTCTGAAGTGGGAGAAATGATCAGGTCAAATGCGTCTTGACCACAGGATCCTTACAACACACCTTGTGGAACCCACATCACCCACCTATATTATGCATGGTGGAGAGTGGCATAAAAAATGGCTCATTGTTGATTGCATGTGACTTAAATCTCAATTTGCTTCAATTATCATGACCATTCAATCAAATGAGTGGATGCACTGAATTCTTCGAGACATTGGTTGTAATGAAGGTAAAAATATAGCCATTCAGAGTCTATATCCAACCATCAATTATCCATGTAGGTAAGTGGGCCCCACAAAATCAATTGGGACTATTATACTTGCTACTGGTTGGACTTGCTCATTTACTCATTGAGGTCGAGCCCATTAGATCAATGATGCAGGGAGATAAAAATGGGCTCTGCAAATGGCTACTTGGGCCTAGCCCATTTTGAGCTACACATGGGCTGAGCTTATATTTACGATGCCATGAAAAGACAATAATCTCATCAGAACAACATTTGGTCTTAGATGTTGTTGATAAATGGAGGCAAGGAGATTATACCAAGTAGATTGAGGATTAGATGGGGGTCCAAAAGCATAAAAAGATATACCACCTGGGCTCTTTGCCACCTTTCTTGCTACTATTTGTAGGAAATATCAAAGGGGTGGATCATAGATGGAACCAACATTGGTTGGGTGGTGACAACCTTGAAGGAAAATGTAGGAGCCTCCACCCTGGCCCAATCAGCCTACTCCATTGGAGTGGTAAAGGGAAGCCATGGTTGATGTTAGACTCAGGAAGCCATGCAATGCAGACCATCTGTGGGCCCCCTATGATCTCTATCACTATTTGTCACTCACCCTTGAAGAATAAGATGAAATGAGGGAAGGAGAGAAGAGCAGGCAAAGGAATTTCTGAAAAGCACAAAACCAGTTTCATCAGATTGATATTATCAATGAGAAGTGGTTTTCATGGCCTTGTTTCTAAGGTTACTAGAGTAGAGGGAAGGAGGAGACTTTGGGATAAGCCTGTGGAGTGAAACCATGGATCCATTAAAAAAAATAAAAAACAAATCCTTGAGACTGGCCATGACAGGACTGGAGGAAGATGTGTCTTTACATTAGCTAGGTTTTGTAGTTTTTCTATTGCAATCCATGATGCAAAAAGAGCAAAACAACAAAACAAGACCAACACACACACACACACACACAAAACAAAATGAAACAATTTTTTCAGTCACCTGAAGTGCCTGAAGGTGGCCATGTGTATAAATATACACAATAGTAGTATTGCGAATAGAAAATGATGATTCTCAGACATTAATTTTATATCTGTCAATTAGACCTGGCGACGAATTGATCCAAGCAATCAAGTACTTCATATTTCTGAATATTTACATTTCCCTTAACACGATTAAGAACTCTAGTTTTGGCTGTTTCAATGCTGCTATTCGCTTTTTACCTAGTAATATACTCTATGATGCCCAGTACGGCATGGATACGGCAAGGACAAGCCATAGACAAGACAGGGACACAGATTTTACACATAAAAAGTGAAGTATCGGATACGATACAACAAGATACATCGCCCATTTTAAAGTATCTGAGCATCATAAAATATACTATTATTTTTGTTACTTTCGGCAATTTCTACTTAACTACCTGCGTCTGTATATAGCTTCAGAAACAACAAAAGACCAGGCATGGAATAAGACAAGAACAACTTAAAACCCCTGGTCAACAATCTTCCCATGTTCTTGCCAAAATTGCTTAATTTGTACCATTAGTGTTGTTGCATGTAATAGTTATGATGTCTTTTGAAGTTAGTATAGGATTTAAGTGCCCTTCTCTCATTATATTGGGTTTTACAAATTATATCAACTGATAATAGTTGAACATTTAGAAGGTACCAAATGATAATTGTTTTGCAACATTCAATGTTGTGAAACTGTTTGAGTATTAATAATCTGAAAATCAACCAATAATTGAGTGATATATAGGCCTTTCTAGGTGGAAATATGATCCTTCATAGTTCTGATTTCTTTTCCTTTTTCTTATGCTTGATAGACTCTGACTTATATTAACTTACAACATATTATGATTCCATAACAAATAAATTACACATTTCCAAAACAGTCTAGGGACATCTCATTAGCGAAAGAAACAGTACCCACTCAATTTTGTCACATAAAAAAGAAGAGAATACATTTATTTCATGGGTAGTTCTTGCTGACTGAGCCTGTTCCTTCAGTAGCTCATGTACAACAATAAGGGGAGTCTTTTTATTTCCCAAATGACCTAAAATATGGATAAAATCTGATTTGCTTCTGTGTCTTCTCAAGTGAACTATTGAAATGGGAATATCATTTTTTTTTTAACACCAAATAATGCTCAGCAGCAGAACCCTGAAAAAGGCAAATGCAAGGGGCGTCACTGCAACAATATCTATAACCCAACCTAACTGGCATAACTTCAATTGTTAATGCGAATAAATAACAGATGTCGAGATTTGCCAATACAGAACATGATGGCAGCTTACCTTCATTGATTCATTTCAATCAAGTCAGATAAATACTATCCAAAACCGCGAATCCAGCTGCCACACCACCTTCATTCGATGAAGAAACCTTGGTTCGCATTAGGTAACCACATTGGTCATTCACAATCACCTTTTCTTTGTTCCTATCAATTCCAACCCATCATATTAAATTTGCAGAATGTTAGCATCAAATGGCATCTGTATAAATTTGATGAATGTACACATACGGCAAGCGCCTTGGAACATTTTTGGCAGGCAGATGCAGCTACTCTCAGGAGACGGGGGAAATTAGATTCTGCTACCCAGGAGACATTGAAAATTATTTTAGGTGTTTCTTTATCCTGGTTTTCCCTCCAAGTCCAATAGTCCCAATTACTGGTATTGGTTTGAGACAGATGTCAGTGTCCAACTTAATGTGATTTCTTGTTACCATTAAGAGCCAAATACAAGGGAATGGACAACCATCCCTTCTGCCAATATATCCAAAATAATTGCAATATGTGAAACATTCAAGCACCCAGATTTTTATTACCTTAAATAAGCTCCATATATACCAAGCTCTGATATGGCAGGATCTTGGTGGCAAATGCCATCTCGGACCAGAAATGCAGAAGAATCTGTCGGAAAAATTCTTTGCATCAGAATATAAGCAGCAAGTCCATCGCTCCCTTCTTTCTGCAACTTAATTAAGGTTTCTCTAACATTGTCGCCATAGATATTGTTCCCTGAAGGTGGATGATCCATCAGTGTAGTAAGAAAAATGAAAGGAGAGAAAACGATTGGATGAGTTAGATTATTAACTCACCTCCTCCTTCTCTTTGGGGTTTCAGGACAAACAATTCAGGTCTTTCCATTGCCTCCTGCAAGACCCTTGCATCATCCAAACTCCACAAACCCGCAAAACATTTCCGTAGTTTTTCAACATCATCCTTGTTTTCAAGAAACCTGGTTAAATACCACCAAGCATAAAATACAATGGTGAATGGAAAATGCACTCTGATGAGAACATATAAGACCAATCAAGGTTGAACCAACAAAGGCTACAAAGAAACAGGCATAAAGGTTACCATAATATAATTAATCCACCATAAATGAAAAGGTAGAACATTGATCAGAGGACTGATCCCTATATTTGATGCACTCATTGGCAAGGACGACCCAATCAAGGAATTAGTGATTTTAAACAGAAGCAATTTGAAATCAAGAAATTACTACATCTATGAGTACCATAGAGGAATAGTTTGTCAATTCTTGTAGGTTTATTTAAATATTAGTATTCTAAAAATTTACATATAACTCAAGAATTAAAATACAAAATAAAAGTTTGGAAGTTATGGATGATTAAATCTTGAAGTGGAAACAATATAATTATAAACACCAAAGAAGGCCCTTAACATTGGAGTCATTTCAGCCCAATCACTCAAAAATACGTGAGTTGACAAGTAGAAATGATGACTTGATGCAAGATTCAGCTAAAGGTTCTCCGCTTAATGTTTCAGAATGGGCTTGAAGTAGTGGTCTGAACCATATACTTAGTCCCTTGGCTTGAAGTATCGGGAAAAATCTGATCTGACAATGTCAGCATGACACAAACATAGATAGCCCATTTAATGGGTAACTACCGTCGCAAAGGTTATCATAACACTTCCCCTATTCACCAAATTCAAGTGTGAATATGAAAACCGAGTCTGACATCTTTTTTGACGAAGAAGAGGGTGGTACCAATCCTTGAACCCTTGACCTCTTGTGTCATATGTGCTCCTAATCATGCGACCATAGAGGCACAAGGAAGATTGGTAAACATCTAACTGAGAAGAAAGTGAATACTTCTGTGCTCAATCCATACAAGTAGAGGCCCAGGGTTCAGTGATCTTAGATTGTTGATCCACGATCATGAATGGAGAATGCCCTAAAAACTTTCCACGCTGCAACACAAATAGATAATTAGGGGAAAAAAAGTTCATCAACATTCCAAGAAAACCCACAGATTCGTAACAAGATCTTCTAATATTTAGAAGGACAATGGGGGACTCTCATCCACAGTCGGGGTAACCAAATCAGCAGACTGGATCACCAGACCATGGGCCCCCTTGAACAAATTGCGAACATCAAGACGGTACACATCTTGATGCATCAAGAACCACTATTGTTTCACATGCATCTGATACACATACAAACTCATAGTTTCATCTCTCCATAATTTAAGCTTGTGAATTTAACAAGGCTAAAAGATACTATAAATCCAGAATATAGCAAACAGTTTCAGAAAAACATAGAACGAACAGGAGGATAAAGACAACAGTATGAAAGAAGTAAATTGGTCACCTTTCTAGAACATTTGGTTTCGCCAATTCTTGCTGGATCTTCTTGGTGCCCACCAAGTGATAGGAAATAGATGGGCACTTGATGGCAGATGACTGCTCCATCAGCAACCTAGCTCTCCACTCCTAGTGGGAAAATAATAATAATAATAGTCTCATAAGGCAAAATTATGCGGGAAAAAAACATGACTGCAGCAACATTCTGATGGACTCCAAAGCTTGTTCATTTGTCAATGCATACGAGAACAGTAAAAGAAAATGATAACATATAGAGGGTATTGTATACTGATTCTGAAGGATAATCATTGGGAGAATAACCAGCTCTGAAATATACAACTGCAACGGTATGATGTCCTCTGCATTTAATGGCGCCATATTGTCAATGAATAACCACAAAAACAGAAATTAAATTAAGTGTCTCAGTACTGATAGAAATAAACATTCTTTTCATTCCTAACTACAACAAGAAGGAAAAAACTGGAGGGTCAGACGTTACATACACACAGAAAGTTCCATCTGGCAGAAGCTTCCCCTCTACATCTATTTCCGCCAAAGTTCTCCTAATAGTCCTTACACCATGCGTGCTAGAGTTAAGGAAAATACCTTTTCAGGAAATTTCCTATAATCACTAATTGGAAAGCAATCGTCATGTATCATGTACACATGTTCTTAACATGACATAATTCACTAAGGGGCAATTTGTTTTCATAGAATACATAGGAATTCATGGTCAAATAAGCTCCACCAAAGGATTATTAAAGAGGTGAGGGGTAAAGGATAAGGTAGAGATGAAGATGGGACCTTGATTTTCCTAGGATTTGAATTACTAGGGTGATGGCTCGGTATTCATTTCCTATCTTCCCTTGATTCAATATCCATTACAGGGGAGGTTATATGATGGTCATTTTCTGGATATTCACCATTGATTCTTCATTTTTAACCACTCACAGAAATGAAAGTCTAAGAATTCCTAGGAATTCAGTTAACATGAAACAAACAGGCCCGTCCTAAATGACCATAAAAGTTTAAGATGTTAAAGCCCATCTAAGGAAAATAATATGCATGGGGAAAACAGGTATCTTAATGATATTTCTAATGATTCATCATAACAATCCATGTCTTACTCCATCTATCTAGCCCTTGCCACCTCTAGTGATACCAATGAGAATACAGTATATCAATACGATATAGGATTAATATAGAGTATTTGACAATACCATTTCCTCAGCTCTACAAACAGTAAATGTACAGCCCATCTTCTTGTGATGTTAAGCATTCACTATTACATTTAATTTTTTATGTAGTATTATATTATTATTTTAAGAATTTCCTCAGCCATTCACGTAAATAGCCTTATCATAGGTCAAACTATAAAAACCTATCCACCAGTTGGTCTTGAATGCCCAGTTTGACCCTTGATGATGATTGTCCATTTGTGAATTGCAAGCACCAGTAGGATAACTAGAATAATAAAAAAAAAGGTAGGCACAAGGACACAGTGCCCACCAGATGAACAGCATATAGTACTGAAATGAAAGCTCACCTGCAGCATCTCACATTAGACTAAAGGGACCAAAAAGGAAAAAAAAAAAAAAAAAAAGAGGCATCCACTCAAATCTACAATTATTCTTGATAAGTATTATACAACACCTAAGATTGCAAAATTTTCAACCCAAGATAATTGGGAAGAGATGCAGAATTACCAAGAAAAAATTCATATAAAAAATATAAAGGATATCTCTCCTTCAGTTCCACACAAAGCCAATGTTGGTCATACATGTTGCGCTCTTCAGTTTGGACCACAACCATAACTACAGCACTGTATAAAATGTACTGAAGTCAGTGCAGTCTCACAGAGGCCTCACTTAGATCCAACAAGAGACGAGACATGAAATTATAGTTCATAAGCTCCAACCTAGAGTTACTGTACTCATTCCAAGCTTTAGCTAATGCCTCTGCAAATCCCCTGACAGCAGTATTTTGAGGGACTCTGCTGGAATCTAATTGAAGTTCCTTCCCATAGTGATTAAGCAAGCTCCTGCAATGAACAACAGTCAGTTAGACCACTACTGCAACTCTAATTTCAAATGTTCATTGAACAATAAAAGAGTACCAAAAATCCCACTAATTGCAAGTGGCATGAGCATTTGAGTCTATGCACTTTTTTTCTACAATTAAATGAATTCAGACTTCATTATGAACATTGGAAATTACAAAAGAACAGGAGAGAGACTGGGAAATAAAATAAGCTTTCCCCAAAATAAAAGCTTTTGCAATATTATTAAAAACAACTAAAATTATCTTGAACTTTCAAATCTTAAGCTAGAACTTAGAGGAGCATGCAAAGTTGAGTAAAATCGCAATTTGGAGAGTGAAAGACATAATTATTGGTCTTAAACACATTAAAACAGCATTCAAATAGCAAGGCAACCAATGCAAAGTACCATGGTTAAACATCAGAAAAAGGGATCATGTGTAACTCCCGAGTGTGCATGCCTGTGGGTGGGTGTTTGGGTGCGTGTTTGTGCGTGCGTGAGAGTAGACAAGGGGAGGGGGCAATCAGATAACGTACACTTGATTAAAGAGCCGCAAAGTTCAACAAACTTGACTCCATACATAAAGTGCATTTTAGTGATTCAATCCAATTTTATATGTCAAATAATTGCCATTTTGAGGTGAGTGAGTTCCACACATGCACAGTGGCTGTAAGTTAATGTGAGAGTACTGGATTTATCATAAGTGAGCCCCAGATCAGAGTTCCTACTTTTTTTCCTTTTTGAACTTTTGACAAATTCTAACTAGAAAACAACTTAGGGATTGTTTGTGTGTTACACGTTATGTGAAAATGCAATTTACATATGTGAATGTTGCATATGTAAAATTTACATATGTGAAACACGACACCATATTTGACTGGAAGCACCATTTTCACAAGTAAATGTTGTACAATTGGGATCACATATGTAAGATCTTCATATATCTCAAAATCTATGAATATAAACGTTCTAGGAATTAATAGGCCAACAAACAATTTGAACGGTTCAGGTTAAAATTTTGGTGCCCATAGGAGTTGAAAAAAAAAAAAAAAAACATAGAAGTCATTGACATGGTTTGAAACCACAATCTGTCTGGGGCAGAACCTGTACTGGCACCTCTTTTAACCAAGAGGTGTGTGTACAGGTTTCACACCTTTTAGATGCATAAATATTCATATGAAAATTGCCTCATTTTTACACACCATTTTCAAACATCATTTACACATTACAATTTACATGCATAAATGAATGCAAACAAATGTGATCGTGTGTAACCGCTACGTATGTGCATCATTTACATACACTAATGACTTCAAACAAACGACCCCTTATAAATAGATTGATGGATAGATACACACATAATATCTAAACTCAAAAGTCCAAAGTCCAAACTACAAGCACTTAGATCATAAGCAATATTTGAATATGAAATTCTACTATGAAACTCATAAATAACAAAAAGAAAAGGCAATTAATAGAACGGACGCACAAAATCTCAAATTTGATATAAGGTTATAAGATACTAAACCTGTGAAGCTCGGTGACAAGACAACCAAGTCCCGGAAATGAAGATGAAATTGTGTTGAGCTCTATTTGAAGAAGTTTGTTGGTTTGAGCATCAAGCATATAATCTGAACGATGCAGGCCCAAACGTATATCCTATTACAGATTTGCATTGAAATAGCATCACAAACCATTTTTTTTATTGACAAAAATTTCATGCTCCTCTTACTAGTTGCACACTTGCAACCACTACGACAGCATAGATATCTCATATCTCAACGAACAATTAGGGGATTACCTCTTTTTTGTTGATTTCCAGCATCTTGGAATGGATATCTAAGAGTCTACCGGTGAAAGCATCCACCTTCTTAGTTCTGCAACAGAAGAATAAATTTCACATAAATTGATGTGCATAATTACATAGAATATTATAGGCTACTAAAAATTCAAGGCAGAAGGTTCAAGAGTACTGCCTGTCTCTGTTTTTATATATACAAGAGAAGTTCGAGGAGGAATGTTTTCCCAAATTTCTACAATCTAATAAATTACAAGAAAAACAAACTGCTGAAGAAAAAGATGACACGAAGCATTAAATGAAAACAAGAACAGAACCAACATTAAACTAAAATAATTTTTTTTTCTTTTTTAATTGAGATTTGAGACAAATAAAGATGCACCAGTTAAACACTAGAAAAATGAAGGCGATTCACTTTGCAATTCCAATTCTCTTTGTCAAGCATGTTGGGTGGCTGGAACAAGTGGGGCTCCATAGAGGTCGGCATATATAGGGACTAATTAAAACTTCCTAGTTTTATTCTCTCATGTCATTACAGGCGCCAGTGGCAAGGTTGATCTCCTTGCCAATGTGAGTGTTGCAACACCTGTTTGAAGGTAAAAACATAGAGGAAATGAAATGGTGTCAAGGAGTTGATGCGATAAAGATAATAGCATTGCTAGGCTTATGATCACCGGAGAGGGTCCCGGGATTCCAAGCCGTTGATTATTGTTCCCATTTCTTTGACTTCCAGCATGTACAGACTGAAGAAGTAAGTGTTCCCTTTTATAGGGTATTCCCAACCGCTAGATGTGGGCCTTCCAGGGAGAAGGTTCACTTCATTGCAACGTTCCTCTGGAGAAGGAGTCGAAGTTGTTGAGAGATATTTTATCCCTCAACAACACCCCCAAGAAATGAGTCATCTTTGGCTATGGTCACCGTGGTGTGCCCCACAAGGGCCCACCAAGACTGTTCTGTCATTCAGGAATGCAGCTCTATAAGCAATTTAGTAATTTCCCAGTGCCTGTAGTTTTCTTGTTTTTTCTCATTTTTCAGTTTCATAGTGTCTCATCATGAACCTTTCATAATTGTACTATAACTTCATCATTAAACAGGCAGTTACATTTCATTGGGGAAATCAATTTAAAGATAAACAAATGGCCCAGAAAGTCTCCAAAAAGAGAATAGGCACTTAAAATTTCAATTCCAATAGAAAAAAATGGACAAACTTATTTTGTGGACCAAATCAATAAATGTAGTGTAATGTCCAAGGCCTTAACTTTGGATAAGGATGCATTTTGACAACATTTCCTGAGTTCCTTCTGTAATAGGTGTAAATGTGCACCCGAAAGAAATCCAGTATTTGAGTCAGAATCTCATTAGGTACTTTACATACATTAAATTCTATGTAATTATATGGAACTCCGTATACGGTACTTATTTGTCTCAAAGCCAACAAAAATCAAGAAGCATAAATACCTATGACACAGCTCATACACAGGGCTCAAAGGTAAAGAAGGATCGATCGAGTGATATAGATATTAAAGAAAGAACATGGACAATCAATCCCAAAAACTTTGCTATCCAAGCTTACATGATCAACAAGCTCACTAAAAGTAGGATCTAACTCACATGCTAAATTGCATATAGGACATAACTCATAAGCTCAAAGCCAACAAAAAAACAAGAAACACAAATACCTATAACACAAATCTCAAGACCCAGAGCTAAAATGTGAAAAAATGATAGCGGAGTAGAGAAAGAACCTGGACAATGAATCGTGAAGAAATTTGCTATCCAAGCTCACACGATCGACGAGCTCATTAAAAATAGGAGCTAATTCACATGCTTGTCTCCAGTTGCTTTGCGGAAAAATCAGGGGTAAAAGGGAAAAAGGAGCATGAACCAGACCCACACCAGGAACCGTTCCAGATCGCTGGAAGAAAAGAATCAGTGATCACAAATAAAAGGAAGGTAGCCTCTACTTGTTATATCGATGGATCCAGCAACAACAAAGTTACTAAAAACTACAGAAAACTTTAGAGCTTGAAAGTTTCCATGAAATAACGTCATTCAGAGTTCTACCCATGAAAAATACACATCTCAGATCTTATAAGCAATCTCAAATCCTCAATAACCATAATAAACTAGTTACCAACAAACAGTATGCATTTAAAATAAAATAAAATAAAATAACTACAGACAGTAAGAGAAGGACTATTTTCTTTTTTTGAATGTTAACTTCATTGATAAGGGAGGCTGCTAGAGTACAAGAGAGAAATACTGTAAAAGCTCGAAAACACTAAGAGAAGCTAGATAGCATAAGGCACAGACAATGCGCAAACTCTGCTCCTGCCTCCTTCCTCAGCCAAGGTATCCACCATGGAATTAGCAAGCCCTTTTAATAATGAGTGAGCCTAGCGAGGTCGGCAGTGTCCTCCATCATGTCAGCTAACCTCCAAAGAAGCTTACATTCACCAGAAACCCACCATATCACACATAGAGAATCACCTTCCACCAAGAGATTTTGGATATTTCCACGATGAGCTTCACAGAGGCCAGTCCTCATAGCTAACAATTCTGCCTGATCGCCTGTGCATCCACCGAACAGGCCGAAGCAGGAAATGATAATACTACATCGCAATCAAAAATAAAATTGCTGATACCTGCAGGACCTGAGTTCCCAACAGTGCTACAGTCAAAGTTCAGCTTGAAGAAACCTTCTGGCGTGGGGGTTCCAACAGACAACTATGGAAGATCAAATAGTATGGAACAGACAACTATGGAAGATCAAATAGTATGGGAGAAAGCAACCTCCTCCCCAACTCGTTAAATTGGTATATGGGGAAGTCCCAAAACTATCAGGATTGACACCCAGTAAGCAACATGGAAATTCGCCTCATCCACCAAAACTTCAACCAGGGAGGATTTTTGTGCTCCTTCCAAATCACCCAAATAATGGCCATAAAATCAACCTTCCACATGATAATGCTCCCAGACAACCCGACCGTCAACTCCAAGCCTCAAATAATTGAGGGAAATTAGCAGGAAGCACCCATTTGGGGTTGAAACACTCATGCATTGAGTTCCATAATGATACAGCTTATCTTACCCTTAGGAACAAATGATCAATTGATTCTGTATCTCGCAGACACATACAACAAGCATTCACATCCGCCATAAGGATTTTACCATGGAGGGCTAACCATCCAAAAGCTAGAATCCACAGGGGAACCTTGACATTCCAAATTCTGCTTAAAGGGAGAGAAACACGGGCCTTGCCACTAGAGTCGAATATAGGGAAGATACCGAGAGGGAGCCATCCATCGAAGCAATCCACACTTTCCAATCAAAACCCACCACCGGAACATAAATTCTGGTGAGCACGTCCAGCATGGAGAAGAGCTGACCTGACCCTCCTTTCCCTCTATTAGGTCCCTTCTGAAGACGAGACCCCAGACCATTAAATTACCTAATCTGTCTATATAATGGTAACCATCGCACTACGAAGCCTAGCACAAGGTAAAACGCAAGGGGAACTAACTCACAACGAATGAAAATATAATGCAATCACCTGTGCCAATGTGGTATTGAATTTTCGTCTTGAAGACTTCTGTGACTAATAAATTACCCCTTCAAATGCTAGGCTGCCAAGAATTGGAAGCAGGAACTTCCCACCCATTCCTGCTCACACCATACTTAGCCATAATAATCTACTTCCATAGGCTAACCTAATCATCCCATAGTGTCCATCATGGTTCAAAATAGTGGCGCTACAGTCTAAACCCTAGTAGATCCAACCAATTTTAATTTAAAATGCAGTTTTTCCTATTTCTTCTCCTTAATTGACTTTCCTAAAGTAGTCTATACCCTTATATGGTTCCAAATCATTAAAACAACACAAGATTGGGTGCTACATAAGATTTGAGTTCTTTTGACTACTTAAAAAATGCACATCGCTACACCCTTATGTATCATCCGCTATGTAGCGTTTTGACCAATTGCCACTAAGCCCGTGGCAATTGCTTATTTTGATCATTGGCCTCCATAACCATTTACACAAAAGAGCTTGGTTCATCAGTCTAATGAGCCTAAAACCTAGACTACCTTGTTAGATCTGCATACTGAATCCCATGCCACAGGGCGGAGCGTACCATTCCAAAGAAAGTCCCATTGAAGTTTTTCAATACGAGCAACCTTTGCCAGACATTTGAAAAGCGACATATAATAAAGATAGAATGTTAGATATGGCAGCCTTAATTAGGGTGATCTGGCACACAAATGGAAGGTATCTTGATTTCCAAGTGGCCAGCCTTGTTTTCCATTCTTTTTGCCACCAGGTCCTAACGAAC